>CM072519.1:20871779-20876779 GCA_036898135.1 Oncomelania hupensis | reverse complement strand
ATAATAATAATAATCATCATCATCATTATCATCATCAATATTATTATCATTAATATTATAATTTTGGTTATTATTATTATTATCATCATCATCATCATTATTAGTGTTATTATTATTATTATTATTATTATTATTATTATTATTATTATTATTATTATTATTATTATTATCAACATCATAATCATTATTAGTGTAAAATTGTTATTGATATCATTATTATTATTATTATTATTATTATTATTATTATTATACAGGATGCTATGTACGCACCTTTCCCCAAGGCTCAAAGCGCGGCGATCTATACCAACATACACGCTCACCTGTCTCATTTACCCTCACACCAAATATACAAACATCACTCAAACAGGTGGTGTAAAGGCAGGGCGATCGCTATTAGAAGACCGAAGAAAATCGAATTTTTTTAATTTTGAAATTTTTATATTGACTGCATCCTGTGGGAATATTGAAGGGAGGGAGGAAACCGGATTGCCCGAAGAAAACCCTCGGTGACCTCAATAGTCTCGTATTTAAGTCACATACGTTCGCCCCTTGCGGGAATCGAACCCTCGACCTTCGGCATAGTAAACCTGGCGACTTATCCACTGCGCCACGAGGCCACCCCATTTATTACTAAATTTAAATAAAAATGATGATATTACTATGGTGTTTAGTCTGAAAGTTTTAACTCTGGAATCTTGGCATGTATCTGTGTACACTGTGTAGGTTTTAAAACCATCTTTCCTTTCCTTTCCCATAGTGGTGAATGGTAACTGGAGCACGTGGAGTGTGTGGTCGTCGTGCAGTGCAACGTGTGGTGGCGGTTCCCAGTCCCGAACACGTCTGTGTAACAACCCTGCCCCTGCCAACGGCGGTGCTTACTGCGTGGGAGGCAGCTCAGAGAGTCTATTATGTAACACACAGGCCTGTGGTGAGTAGTCTTATGTTTAGCCATTGTTCAGCTAGGTACAAGGTACAACATCTCAACCTGTACCCACTAATCGATTCATTAATCCTAATCGTACTGATCTCTTCCATCTTTGAAAATCAGAATGCCTAAATCCATGCTCAAAGTAGTTTTATATACACGCCTATGCGCGTGTTAGTGTACAAGCACTCATTGTCTTTTAATAATGTTGCATTATGCCGTGTTTCCTAAAGACCCTTTGCATATATATGCCCCACACTAAACAAATTCTGTGGCACTGACTATTACGTGATAGCAATATCATTTCCGGTCGACAATGGGGTCATTTCTATTGCCCGTTCTATACATTTGACAAGATTACCTGCAACGTCAGGCAGTGTTAGTACTAGGATGGGTGATCATGCTTGGAAGGCAACCACCAAACGACACAAAAAGATTGGATCATGTGCGAGACATGATTAACTAATTAACAGTGGTCCTGACTCGACTCTTTGCAGTCCTCTGGACCCTATAACCTCCTCAGTCCACCCAGCTGTGACATTGTCCCCTATACGCATTGTGTCCGGGGACGTTAATTTACTAAAGAAAGAAGAAAGCTGTGACTGGGTACACTGGATCTGTTTAGAACTGGGGAATGAAAAGCAACGATGGAAAGGAGATAGGCTCCACCCTCATTAAGTTGTCCTAGTGAAAAGAGAGGTCCCAAACACTTCCCTCTCCAACGACCAAACGTCATCTCCCCTAATAATAATAATAATAATAATAATAATAATAATAATAATAATAACAATCATCATCATCATCATCATCATCATCATCATCATCATCATCATCATCATCATCATCATCATCATCATCATCATCATTATAATAATAATAATAATAATAATAATAATAATAATAATAATAATAATAATAATAATAATAATAACAATAATTATAATAATAATAATTTTAATTTTAATTATAATATAATGATAATAATAATAATAATAATAATATTAATAATAATAATTATTATTATTATTATTATTATTATTATTATTATTATTATTATTATTATTATTATTTTTGTTTAATAATAATAATAATAATAATAATAATAATAATAATAATAATAATAATAATAATAATAATAATTATTATTATTATTATTATTATTATTTTTATTATTATTATAATTATTATAATCATCATCATCATCATAAACATCATCATCATTTTTATTTTGTTTAAATTGTTATTGTTATTAATATTCAACATCATCTTTATCATCATTATCATCATAACTGTTATTATTATTATTATTATTATTATTATTATTATTATTATTATTATTATTAATATTTTTATTATTATCATAATCATCATCATCACCATCATAATCATCATCATCATCATTTTTATTTTGTTTAATTTGTTATTGTTATTATTATTATCATTATCATCATCATCATCATCATAATTATCATTATCATTATTATCATTAATATTTATGGGTTATTATTATTATTATTATTATTATTATTATTATTATTATTATTATTATTATTATTATTATTATTATTATTATTATTATTATCATAATTACTACTACTACTACTACTACTACTACTACTACTACTACTACTACTACTACCAAAGATAGTGAAAATAAGATTTCTGCTACTACTACTACTACTACTACTACTACTACTACTACTACTACTACTACTACTACTACTACTACTACTACTACTACTACTACTACTACTACTACTACAGGGTTTAGTCTGAAAGTTTTAAATCTGGAAATTTTGGCATATATCTGTGTATACTTTGTAGGTCTTAAAACTAAGAACATCTTTCTTTTCCTCTCCCATAGTGGTGAATGGTAACTGGAGCACGTGGAGTGTGTGGTCGTCGTGCAGTGCAACGTGTGGTGGCGGTTCCCAGTCCCGAACACGTCTGTGTAACAACCCTGCCCCTGCCAACGGTGGTGCTTACTGCGAGGGAGGCAGTTCAGAGAGTCTATTATGTAACACACAGGCCTGTGGTGAGTAGTCTTATGTTTAGTCATTGTTCAACTAGGTATAAGGTACATCTCAAACCTGTACCCACTAATTGAGTCATTAATCCTAATCGCTCAAAGTAGTTTTATATACATGCCTATGCACATGTTAGAGTACAAGCACTCATTGTCTTTTAACAATGTTGCATTATGCCGTGTTTCCCAAAGACCCTTTGCAACACACAGGCCTGTGGTGAGTAGTCTTATGTTTAACGATTGTTCAACTAGTTACAAGGTACAACCTCTCAAACCTGTACCCAATAATCGATTTACTAGTCCTAATCGTACTGATCACATCCAATTTTGAAAATCAGAATGCCTAAATCCATGCCCAACGTCGTTTTATATTCACGCCTATGCGCATGTTAGCGTACAAGCACAAATTGTGTTTTAATAATGTGGTCCATTTTTGACATTCTGAATGCATAAATCCATGCCCAAAGGAGTTTTATATAAACGCCAATGTACATGTTAGCGTACAAATTCTGTCGCACTCACTATTACATGATAGCAATAACAAACTAACAGTGGTCCTGACTCGACTCTTTGCAGGCCGCTGGACCCTATAAACATTCAATAACTTCTTAACTAACACCTCAATCCACCCAGCTGTGACTGGGTACACTGGATCTGTTTAGAACTGGGGAAGGTAAAGCAACGAGGGAGAGCAGATAGGTGCCCTCATTAATCTGGCCTAGAAAAAAGAGAGGTCCCAAATTTCCCTCCCAAACGATCAAAAGGTCATTTACTTTATAATAATAATAATAATAATAATAATAATAATAATAATAATAATAATAATAATAATAATAATAATAATAATAATTATAATAATATTTATTATTATTATTATTATTATTATTATTATTATTAATATTATTATGTTCGTCATCATCATCATCATCAATATTATAATTTTTATTATTATAATTATTGTTTTTATTATCATCATCATCATCACCATTATTATTATTATTATTATTATTGTTATTGTTATTATAATCATAATCATCATCATCATAATCATCACCATCATCATTATTATTTTTTACTCAACTGTGATTGAGTACCTACTCTCTTGAGGGTGGGGAAGGTAAAGCAGCGAGGGAGAGAGTTGGGCATCACCCTCATTACGCTGGCCCAAGATAAGTGTGATCTCCAACATCACGCTCCCCTACGGCCACAAGGCTATGGGACTACCTTTACCTTTTTACCTTTTATTCATAATTAATATTAATTGCTTTATTATTATTATTATTATTATTATTAATATTATTATTAGTATTATTATTATTATTATTACTACTACTACTACTACTACTACTACTACTACTACTACTACTACTACTACTTATACTTATACTACTACTACTGCTTCTGCTACAACAACAACAACAACTACTACTACTACTACTACTACTACTACTACTACTACTACTACTACTACTACTACTACTACTACTACTACTACTACGACTACTACTACAGGGTTTAGTCTTACAGTTTTTAATATGGAATCTTGTCATATATCTGTGTACACTGTGTAGGTCTTAAAAACATCTTTTCTTTCCTTTCCCATAGTGGTGAATGGTAACTGGAGCACGTGGAGTGTGTGGTCGTCGTGCAGTGCAACGTGTGGTGGCGGTTCCCAGTCCCGAACACGTCTGTGTAACAACCCTGCCCCTGCCAACGGCGGTGCTTACTGCGTGGGAGGCAGCTCTGAGAGTCTATTATGTAACACACAGGCCTGTGGTGAGTAGTCTTATGTTTAGCCATTGTTCAACTAGGTACGAGGTACAACCTCTCAAACCTGTACCCACTAATCGATTCATTAGTCCGAATCATACTGTTCTCATCCTTTTTTTAAAATCAGAATGCCTAAATCCATGCCCAACATCGTTTTATATACACGCCTATGCGCGTGTTAGCGTACAAGCACACATTGTGTTTTAATAATGTCGTCCATTTTTTAAAATCAGAATGCCTAAATCCATGCCCAAAATAGTTTCATATACACGCCAATGT
>CM072519.1:20691779-20866779 GCA_036898135.1 Oncomelania hupensis | reverse complement strand
ACATGCAAATGATTCTTTAGGTAATGTTTTCATACTGTTGTACCATGGATACCATTGGAAGTCACCAAGGGCTTTCTCTGGGTACTTCAGTTTCTTTCCCTCCCTTTTAAAAATAGGTATTAGAGGCCCTCAAATTTGAAATTAGATGCCTTTGAACATGCATTTGTTTTCCGTTTTCTATAATAAAAGCTCATGATATCATCCTGAAAAATTAGTATTAATAGTATTTTACAAGACCGACTAATATTTATTGTTTTCATCTTGATATGACACAGCGTATTGAAGGTGTCTGTATATAGCGTGTGATTTAGGAATTTTCTTTATCTAAGTAATCATTTTTACACAGCGCTTTTCCAGCTGAGGGGCTGTTCAAGGCGCTGTCCGATACAGGATCTAACTCTTAGCTGCCCGAGGTGCCCACCTGCAGCCTTTGGGCTATTTGTTTGACGCCCAGACGACTATGTACAGTTCTGGGCGACCGAGTATTGGGGGAGTAGAGGCTTCGTGCTTGCTGTGTGTATTTGTTTAGCCGGTACTCACTCGTCTAGGACATGAGCGTCATGGTCTTTAAAGTCCGTGCATTGGCCTATTCACCTATTTATGATATCTAGTCATAAACAAAAGACATCTGGAATCATGTGATCTAACTCTATATCTAGATGGGGTGTCGGATAGGGCAGTGGTTGGAGCTCTCGCTACTGTGTCGCAAGTTAAGCACGGTCCAGTGCGGTTAGCACTTGGATGGGTGACCGCAAAACGTGAAGCGACAATTAACAACGCCCCCAGTTGGCTCAACTGTAACTGAGTAGTCTACCTACTCTCTTAAGGGTGGGGAAGGTAAAGCGGCGAGGGAGAGAGATGGGCATCACCCTCATTACTCTGGCCCAAGATAAGTGTGATCTCCAACATCACGCTCCCCTACGGACACCAGGCTATGGGACTACCTTTACCTTTTCTTTGTTACTCTGTAGATCACAGGCGCCTATATCGGTATGTGAGCGGGGTGGAGTGCTGCGTCTGCCCAATTATAATTATTCTAGTTAGCAGAGAGAGAGGGACGCTATTCAGAGATGTGCAGGGCGCCTGGGCTGTAGATCTAGAAACTCAAAACATCTCTCATTTCCTTTCATTTCTGTAGTGGTGAACGGTAACTGGGGCACGTGGGACGCATGGTCGCCTTGCAGTGCAACGTGTGGAGGCGGTAACCAATCACGAACACGTCTGTGTAACAACCCTGCCCCTGCCAACGGCGGGTTTGACTGTGTGGGATCTAGCATAGACAGTCAGATATGTGGCAACCGTACCTGTCGTAAGTGTTTTCACTACCGCCTTTAAAGAAAACAAAAGCATTTCAGCCTTGTTTTATCACGACAAATAGTTTTTAATAAACTCCAAAGCTTGGTTTTGTTCTGAAAACTTGTTGAATTGTTTCTAAGCAATCTCTTTTTTTATTATATTTTTTAGGCGGGGGAGGGGGGAAGGGGGGAAGGGAGGAAGGGAGGAGGGGAAAGTTTCAAGAAAATCAAAATGAAAATCCAGACATTTACTTAAGTCATTGTGTGTATGTATGTGTTTGGCTTAAGCTGTGGACGGAGGATGGGCCACGTGGGGATCGTGGGGATCCTGCAGCGCGTCGTGTGGGGGAGGAATTCAGACACGCACACGTCAGTGCACCAACCCCGTCCCTGCTAATGGAGGGGCTTACTGCCCAGACTCCAACACCGACACACAAGCCTGCAGAACCTTACTCTGTTGTAAGTTACATACACTATTATGTATTTGTTTATCTCTGTGTGTGTGTGTGTGTGAGAGAGAGAGAGAGAGAGAGAGAGAGAGAGAGAGAGAGAAAGAAAGAGAGAGAGAGAATAGTTTTCTCATATCACAATACGAATAGGTCTTCATTTTGATTTCGAAATGATGACACTACATGCGTTTCACACGTACAAATATTTATCAAAGTTACCATGTTTACTTAATAAAACTGTTATGTAAATACTCAGAAGGGTCTTGTTCAATCAGCGACAGCGTAGCTGAGACAGACAATACCAGTGGTATTCATGTTCACTAAGCAATGATTCGTCCTATCTACTTCCTCGCGGACAATGATAGCATACCGTTGTGACATCCTCACAGTTCCTAGTATCTTAGCTGGGCTGGGAGCGAATGGGAGCATTCTGATTGGTCGACGCGTTACAAAATTCGACGCATGCGCACAGTGCTATCATAGTCTTCGTAAGGTTTAGGGTTAAAGTTTGGGTTAGAGTTAAGAGTTTAGGGTTAGGGTTAGGGTTTGGGTTAGGGTTAGGGTTATGACGCCTAAGAACTTCGTGAAAAAGCCGGCACTACATGACCTGGCGCATGCGCAAATGCGCTCGGATAAACTGGGAGACCCGGAACTTGAAGGATGTGACACCGTATCATTGTTATACAAACGTCCTTTGCCATTTTCAATACAGAGAAACTCCGTTATGCTTGCTGTATACATTGCTTGTGATATTGGATTTTATACCTTATTTGGCTTGTAACTACTGAAGAAGTTGGCAAAACATGTGTATAGAGAATCTTTTAATCTGCTATGAGTTTTGTATAAAGAATCTTTTAATCTGCTATGAGTTTTGTATAGAGAATATTTTAATCTGCTATGAGTTTTGTATAGAGAATATTTTAATCTGCTATGAGTTTTGTATAGAGAATCTTTTAATCTCCTATGAGTTTTGTATAGAGAATCTTTTAATCTGCTATGAGTTTTGTATAGAGAATATTTTAATCTGCTATGAGTTTTGTATAGAGAATCTTTTAATCTGCTATGAGTTTTGTATAGAGAATCTTTTAATCTGCTATGAGTTTTGTATAGAGAATCTTTTAATCTGCTATAAGTTTGTATAGAGAATCTTTTACCCTGCTATGAGTTGTATATAGATATCTTATAATAATCTGCTATGAGTTTACCTCTTCCCGCCTTTTTACTCGTTTTCCTTATAATGTTTTTATTTCCTCCACGTCTGCTTCAGCAACCCCCGACTTCACTTCACCCGTTCAGTGCGGTCGGTATAGATCTGAAGGAAGGATAGTGGGAGGCAATGCGGCTAGCCCTGGGGAATACCCGTGGGTGGCCCAGCTGGCCCTCCGCGGAACGCCTATGTGCGCATGCTCCATCTTGGATAACCGTCATGTCTTGACTGCAGGGCATTGCCTAGACGAGTGAGTGTTGTGGTTGTGCTGCCACAATGTTGTTTATGTGTTTATCAGATGCGTCCTATAGATCTAGTATAAATCATGTCTGCCAGTTCTCTGTGTGTATGCTCTACTTATAACATTAATGAATCCACCAAACCGGCGTTACTCCTCCCGTTCCCCACCCCTCACCTCACCTCACCTCTCAGCTCAAGGATTATTAAATAACCAACGTCGCCTCATCAGAAAGTTCAGACAAATCCAGCATGCTTTTTATTTTCAACAACAGTTACCGAGAAACTGGATGTTTACGCTTAACACCAGTTCCTTTAATTTTGTAATGCATTTGAGCGTGGTCTTGAAGTACCAAGAGTCGGCACACGGGTTAAAAAAGTTGCACTCAGGATGTAATATATGCGAATAATATGAAGACACTGTTTGACTGAAGATGGTTTGAGTCTGCGCGTAAAGTTGGCGGCATATTTGGGCAACCGTTGCTTCCGACACAGGCACTGGCGCAATGTTTACTTGTTAAGAGATGATCAAATAAGACCTTGATAAGTCTTTTTAGTGCTTGAAGTGAAGGCCTTGCCACAGTACACTGCCTCCTCCTGGTTCAATTCTTTGCAAATAAAAACAAGATGCCTGAGTAGGTAATGTAGTTTACCCAGCCTGCAAAACTCTGGAGCTGCTGCTTTACCGCGCGTTTTTTTATGTCATGAATTCGGTAAGCTGCTGCGGCAGCTCCAGAGTTTTGCAGGCTGGGTAAACTACGTTACCCACCCATGCAATTTGTAGCGGGAGATTCTTCCAAGCAGCAACGCCACAAGGCCAGATTATATTATGCCTTTCACTGTGACGTTCAATGGTGGTAAGTTCTTCTTCGTGTATTTAATGGTACAGTGTTTTATAATGGATCAGCTTCAGAGCACCTCCATGTTGTTGCGTGCAACGCCGCAGCAGGCGCCTTTTCCCCACACATCTAACTTTAGATGATAGAAGGCAATTTACAAAGAAATTTTTTGCACTCCGGATTAGTTACGGGAAAGAGGGCAGGGCCTACCTTGGAGGCTGTTGTCTGCTGCGCTGTAGGCGGAGGTTCTAACTTTTAAAGTCGATGTGACCGAAGGTTGGGGATGGTCGCGCACGTCGCACTGCACGATCCTTGTTGAAACACAACGAGCGCAGAAGTTATAAGCACCCCGGTGACAAATTTCCTTCCCTGAAGGGACAACAAGGTGACGCGATGAGTGCAAGCCGTGGGTACCCCCTTTCTTGCCGAAGTAGTTGTTGGAGTTGGGCGCAGAGGAGGTCGATGAACGGCCACGCAGCATGATGGTGCCGAAGTGAGCTCACGCGCGTCAATTTCCCAGGCAAGCTCAGAGCTGGCCTGCCGTGGACGCCACGTATAGCGTGTTGCCAGCTCCCCTAACATGTCCATGGCCAGGAGCGTCTGGAGTGAGGCAAATCCTTCATGGACCAGCACGGCCTTAATGTTCAAAGGCCTTTTTGCACACTAAGCTTCAACATTAAAATCAAAATCCATTCTGCTTTTTGGACTCCCAGTCTCTGAATTTTAACACACACATAGGCGAAGAACGCTCCTTGTTGCTGCTACTGCTTGCATGCAGGCATTGGCGCCGACTACATAATACATCTCTTGACCACTTCCACGCCCACTCCTTCAACACCGCTTTTTTTTCCTGTCTCTATCGCACAACCCCGTTGCCCCTCCCCCTCCTTCGTCGGTGGGAACCTCACACCCTTATGGTTCCATTTCACGGTCTCAGTTACCGTATGAACTCATAATAATGTCAATTGCTTTTACCACCATGCCTACCTTCCCCTCCCCTCGACTTCTCCCTCCATTCACTATCTCTGTTTCTCTATGTCTGTCTCTCTATCTTCAGTCTGGACGGACCAACACTTATAATTTTGAAAAAAAATATTGCTGTACTGTCGCAGTAGACGTGGTGTTTGTTGGCTTGTTTCAGCCAAATGTTGAACAACAACTTGAAGAGCCAGGATTTTGAGGTCATCGCCGGTCAGTATAACCGTTCCATCACCACCCTGGAACCAGACGCTGGAAGAATTTCAGTCGTAGCTGGAGTCAGACATCCAAACTACAACTCCGTGACACTTAGTGAGTTCAAAGAAGTTTCTTCAAAGCAAAATCAGAGAAATAATCGAGTGTGCAAAGCAATTCCGTAGTCTACTAGTCTGAAAGAGTGTTACGTGTGAGCGTGTACATGTATGTTGGTCAGAGATCGCCACTCTTTAAGTCTGCGTTTTTGAAAAAAAGCACGTATCTGAAGCATTAATTATTATTATTATTATTATTATTATTATTATTATTATTATTATTATTATTATTATTATTATTATTATTATTATTATTATTATTATTATTAAACTGAATTTTTTTGCGTGCAACAATGTGAATTTATATGTATTCACTCCCAAAAAATTAAAATAAATAAATAAATCCGGATTTGCACATATCTTCGCGAGATGAACTGTGATGATATCCTGGAGAAGATACAATTACCTTAAAAGTGGATTAAGATTTATAGATTAGTTGCAGTTGTAAAAAAATTGTCCAAAAATTATGTTCTTATTAAATATCTGTCCATCCTACATCTCTGATTAGATTCCTATGGGAGGGGTCGAGGGGTGGGTGTGTGTTTGGCGGGGTTCCGGGGTGTTGTAGTTTTGAAATACTGAAGGTTCAGATTTTCCAATCAATGACCCCTTCAAAAGAGAATCGTCTGCTTTGTTTTATAAAATAATGTGCTTCAATGTGAATGAATGATATCGTAGGCATTGCAAAAGCAAGGCTGAAAGCTGTGAACTGGTATGTTTACTTGTTTTTATTGTCTACTCATAGTCGTTTTGGTTGCTAAGCATTAGGGGTCAGGTGGGAGGGGATGAGGGGTTGGTTTAGACACGTAAAGTTCCAGTTTCTATCCGACACCTTTGTTGAGGTGGATATGGTGGGTCTATGGCCTTATAGATACGAGTCAGTTATGCGTCTATTTTTGTGTGTGTGTATACAAACACTTTTTTAAAAAATAAAAATTCTGAGCATTTATATGAAATTATTGGTTTTGCATTCCAGTAAACGACCTGGCAATTCTGCGACTGGCTACTCCCCTGGTCTACAACAACAGCATCGGACCCGTGTGTCTTCCTACCGGTAACCTGGACGAAATGTGCACGGTGGTGGGGTGGGGAACGCTCGCTTGTGAGTAACCATACTCTCTCTCTCTCTTTCTTACACACACACACACACCCACACACACACCAACGCACACACACACGCACACACTTATCCTTTCCCAATCTCAGTAAAACATTAATAACACATTTGAACATGATTACGTTTTGAGTTGAGACTGCGTTTGAAAGGAAACGCAACGTGTTTAGTTTTTTAGTACAATTTATTCCTTCCATTGGCTGGTCACCAACGAAGGTGCTTAATGGCATCCCTCAAGGCGGTATTTAAGGCATATTCAGTGATATCCATGATTGTATCAGTAGCTAGTATGTTAATCAAGAGGGCAAAAGTCTGTACTGTACTGTATTGTACTGTACTGTGCTATTCTATACTATACTATACTATACTATACTATACTATACTATACTATACTATACTATACTATACTATACTATACTATACTATACTATACTATACTATACTATACCTCCAATAATGGTACAGGACGCAGTCAATATAAAAATTTCAAAAATAAAAATTCGATTTTCTTTCCGTCTTCTAATAGCGATCTCCCTGCCTTTACACCACCTGTTTGAGTGATGGATGTGTGTTTGGTGTGTGTGAGGGTGGATGAGACAGGTGAGCGTGTATGTTGGTATAGATCGCCGCGCTTTGAGCCTGAATGATTTGGGGTAAGGCGCGTATAGCATCCTGTATTATTATTATTATTATTATTATTATTATTATTATTATTATTATTATTATTATTACTATACTATACCATACTATACTATACTATACTATACTATACTATACTATACTATACTATACTATACTATACTATACTATACTATACTATAATATATAAAATATTTGAAGACTAGGCCAAACATGACGAGTCAAGCAGAATGATTGAGATCGCTTTCAAGAATGGTCTAAATTATGGAATCTGTATTTGTTGTTGATAAATGTTAAATATTGCCTGTAGACGTGGGTAGCGTGGCCAAGGTCCTGATGGAGGTGACGATGAACGCCTACGACAACGTTGAGTGTGAGCGCGTGTTCCAAAACACCACTGCCTACGACATTAGAGGCCAACTTAACCCGGGTGTCATGTGTGCTGCCAACCAACTCTCTGGAGGCAAGGACGCATGTAGGGTAAGCAGCAGTTTTGCGTTTTTCCACTCCCACCCTCCTTTCTCATGCTACGTGTTGTTAGACCTGTATACATTGCAATGGCTTGCTATATAATCCACATCATTTCCCAATAACATCTGGCAGCTGCTTGCACTCTGCCATTGAATCTTTGTGAGGAGCAAGTGTTCAAACCATCAAAAGGCGGACCATAGAAAGTCACAAAAATCAGACACTGAACACTCCAATGCTACTGCTTGTATTTTTTATTATTCGTTTTTGTTAACACTCTAAACTATCACCCCTAACACAGGACTATCAGAGGGATATCTGGCAACACACAGGCTATGTTCCCAATTAAAATAATAAATAAATGCATAAAATAGCATAAAAAAATTAATCACTCAATAAAAATAATATACATTTGGTTGAAATTTTGTTGTCAACAACAAATAAATATAGCGCTTTACCATCTCAAAAGAGCTGCTTCAAGCGTTGGCCCAAAACATCAAACTCAATCCGCCGAGGCACCAGCTTGATGCTTGAGAAGAGTTTGAAATATTCCACACCGTATATAAAATGTTACGTTATTTGTTGCTATGGTTGTGTAGGGAGATTCCGGCAGCAGCTTGACGTGTCTGAAGACGAGCCCTGGAGGCGCGCTGTACTGGGAGCAGTATGGCATCGTGTCTAGCGGGTTTGGCTGTGCCGGCCTTGGTCAACCAGGATACTACACCTATGTGCGTTACTACCTCGACTGGATCCATGCTTCAATAGATAACTTCAACCGTGCATTAGTGTAGTGCGCTGTGATTCTTTAGTTGGGAAATTTCAAACTGTTATTACAATAAAATTGTGGCAGGTTAGTTAACAGTCAATTTAAATCCTAAGCATCGTGTAGGCAGGTCTACTAAGAGTAAGAGTTGTATTTTGGAAGTTTGCCGCTCTGTGGGTAGCCCAGCCTAAAAGCAACTGAGTTTTTACAGCAAACTTTTTCGTTCTAGGCTCCATATTAATCAATACGGTGATCGTGGACCCGCAAATGAAAGAAGAAGAAAAAGAGATAGAATGATAATACAGTTTCTTTCATACTTATATTAAGCCAGGTCCTTTTACTTTTGGGTAGTTCAAATGTGTTAATCCTTACGAGTGATGGTAACTGATCTTCGTACTAGGACTGTTGTCGACAATTTTAAAAGACAAACTTTGCTATTTCAACAAGAACAATATACAAGCTTTACAGTCACAGTTGAACCCTGCGTTCACTTTTTGGAGGCACATTTCCCCCAAATAAATAGGGTGATTTTTTTTTTAAAACCATCACAGCCTTTGTGGTTTGGTTTTGTGGTTTTTGTTTTCCTTTATTAAAAATTTTGTTTTATTTCGTTACATTGCTTGTGCACATGTAGGTGAGTTTGTTTGTAAACTATCGGTGGTCAGGGTATTAGTTATTAATAACTCACTCTTGTTATGCCTTTCTTTGTTTCTCATTTTGTAACTTTCTACCATATATGCTCAATAATGTTCACCTTATTACTTTATTTTTCAGTGTTGTTTTATTTCGGGGACTTTTCTCCCTATCATATCAATATAATTATGTTATTGTTGATTTGTGAAGAACAAAAAGCATAATAATGATTGGTGATACCTCAGCAACAACCGGCTTTGTTTTTAACTTTTCTGAAAGCTGTGAAAAAATGGCTTGCGTTCCAAATGTGGTGTGTTTTGTGATGTAGATAATTAGTGCAATAATGAATGTAAATCGCTATCTCCTGTACTGACGTTTTTATAACATTTCATATTGCGATTTGATCGAAATCAAACCAACACAGTTGCCACAAGTTAGACAAAAAAAAAACAATCAAAATATCTATAATGCTCCGGGTGCTAAAGGAAAATACAAGACGGCAAGCGATTGAAATAGATTTCCAGATACTCTCACACCACAGGCGCTTGTATCTGGACACGCGAGCGCCTATGCCTGTGACGCGTCTGCCTTTGGTTATGTATAATAGGCATAGGCGCTCGCGTGTCCAGATACATGTAAAGTTAAATGCAATAAATTATAGAAGAATATTTTTTTTATTAAACAGTAAACGAAAAATTATGTAGTATTTGAATTTTTGTTCTGTCTCTCCTTCTCCCTCTTGTTATGTCTCTCTTCGGCCATGGAATTTCATACTATGTCTCTCTCCCCCCTTCCCCCTTCCATCTCCTCTCTATCTCTCGTCCATTATTAGTTCCCGAGCTATAAGGTACTATTGTTTTTGGCTTTGTCCGTCCGTCCGGCGTCCGGATGTCATATTTGCGCACTTTTCTCAGAAACTGATGAACGCGAATTTCTTTCAAACTTGGTATTTAGTTAAAACCCCAAGCTGAACAAATCATAGCTGAAGAACAAGCAGGATTCAGGGCATGGCGAAGTACCACTAGACAGATTTTCTACCTCAGAATAATCTGCGAGAAATACCTACAGCACCAACAATATCTATATCATGTGTTTGTGGACCTCAAGAAAGCCTTTGACCAAGTCTGCCAGCAGCTCTGTGGGCAATCATAAGAGTCTACAACATCCAACATCAGCCCTAGAATTATTGAAGTCATCAAAAGCCTGTATGACAAGGCTACCAGTGCAGTCCTCCACAACAGTGCCATCGGGAACTAGTCCAGAACAATAATCGGCGTGCGTCAAGGATGCCTACTCTCTCCAACACTCTTCAACATCTTCCTAGAGCGCATCATGTCAGATGCCCTTGCAGATCACGAAGGCACAGTCAGCATATGTTGTAGATCAATCTCCAACCTCCGTTTTGCGGATGACATTGATGGATTGGCTGGAGAGGAACAAGAACGTAACAGCTGATACAATCGAGGCTCGACACCATATCCAGAGCCTATGGAATGGAAATAAGTGCAGAGTAGACCAAAATGATGACCAACAACACAATGGCATCAACACGGACATCAAAGTCTAAGAACAATCCCTCAACATAGTGCATAGCTTCAAATATTTAGGAGCCATTGTTTCATACAATGGATCCCCACAGGAAGCCATCTCCAGGATCGCACAAACAACTGATGCCCTGACAAGGTTGAAGCCCATTTCGAAAGATAGGACCATCAGTCTACATTCCAATGGAAGGCTGCTGCGCTCCCTTGTTATCTCCATCTTCTTATATGCTTGCGAAACAATGGACCCTGATAGCAGACCTACAACGAAGAATACAAAGCATGGAGATGAGGTGCTACAGAAGACTTCTGGGCATTTCCTATACCCAGCACATCACCAACGACGAAGTCCGATAGACCATTACACAAGCCATCGGACAACATGAAGAAATGCTCACGTTGGTAAAGAAACGAAAACTCCAATGGTATGGCCATGTCAGCAAAGCATCAGGCCTTGCAAAGACCATACTGCAAGGCACAATGCAAGGAAGCAGAAGAAGAGGGAGACCGAAAAAGAGCTGGGAGGACAACATTCCAGAATGGATTGGCTTGACACTGAGCGAAGCAAGGAGGGTTGTTGAGGACAGAGAAAGATGGAGTACGCTGGTTAAACGATCATCTGTGGTGCCCCAACGACCTTCGAGTTACGGGATAGAATATGGTAGGATTTAGTTGGGAATTAGTGAACCATACCAGATTACAAAAAAAGTATGCATATCGGGTGATGTTATCATGGTGAGGTCATAATTTGATGTGGGTTTTCTTTTTTCTTCTAATCCCATTTTGTTCCAAACTAATGTAGGGATTTGGTTCAAGTTTGGTATGTACTTAGACCTTACTTGTGCTTCCAAGCTAAAACCAAACTTATGCAAATTTATTGACATAATAATCATGACGTCATTTTAAAAAGTAACTTTTAAAATATTTTAAAAAACAAACAAAAAACCTTCCTATTTAATTAGAGTGTACAGAGATGCCTTGAACCATACACAAAACTATGGTATATTGATCGAGTGACGTCATCGTGTGTCGTCATCATGGTGACTTCATAATTTGTTGTTGTGTTTTATAATCCTATGTTCCACCAAACTACTAAAAGGATTTGTTTCAAGTTTGGTCTATACTTAAACTTTCCATATGCCTCCAATGTAAAACCAAACTTATGCAAATCGAGTGATGTAATCATAATGATGTTACCTTTTAATTAAACTTCTTTTAATATTTTTTTCCCCTTTAAACTTTGTATGAAATTAGACTGTACAGATGCGTTAAGCCTTAGTCAAAACTTATGTATATCGGATGACGTCATCATTTTGTTTCTAACCCTATTTTCTCCTAAAATACTGGAAGGATTTCCAGTTCAAGAGCTGCTGTAGGCACTGGTGGATACACAATCTAACTCAAGCCGTCCCAGGCACCAGCTTGCATACTTAAGCACATCGTGTAATGCCTCTATCATCATATTTATGTAACTGATACTCACCCCCTAGGACATGAGCATAAGTATCTTTAACATTCGGGAATAGTATTTTCATAATCCTCTTCTTCCTCCTTCTCCTCCAACTTCTTCCTTTTTGTCCTTCTTCTTCTTTATTGTCTGAAATTCCCCCCCCCCTCCCTCCCTCCCTTTGGGGTGCCGGGGGTTCCTGTATTAATAGTATCCCCACTTTGTGGAAATTTTGTGCTTTAAATTCCCACTGTTTCCTGTCGTTCTCCTTGGGTTTTTTCTCGTTCCTACTTTGTTCTATCAATCTATCTTCTTCCCCAGACTAGTCACCAACCTTTTTTTCTTGAAAACTCTCCCAAAACTCCTCATTTGTGTATGGGGTCTGTTGAGTCAGCTTGGGGATATTGGACGCTTTCTGCCAAATGGTCACTAGGGCTTTTTATGGTATTATTATTTAGCAATGTAGGCATTTTCTATGTATGTGTTTTAATATTTTATAATGATGTTTATATTCTATTTTGTTTTTGTAAACAAGGGTTCGATAAATTAGTGTCCCTGCATGGGATGCCATAATTGTAAAGTGGCAGACTGGTGGGGTGGCTTCAGCGTTACCTTTAGGGTTGCTTCAACAGATCTTTTATACAGATCAGGGGCGAATCCTCTTTCAACCAAGTTGTGGTCCTGATTCGGCTTTTTGCAGTCTGCTGGACCCTATAAACAATAACGAACTACCTACCTAACTAATTGTTTGAAATACATATGGGGTGTGTGTATGAGAGAGACAGCACGCGAGGGAACTCTGCACCCATCAGGGTCTAGCACTTGTTATTATTATTATTATTATATTAATTATAGACATTTCAGAAACAAACACTGTTACACTCGATTCGATGTTGGCGTTTTCTATCAGTATCTGATTCAGCCCCGATGCTGAAGTCCTGATAAGGTGTAACTCAGATTCGTTTATTCACACAGCCTGCTCAATCAGCATACAAGTCACAAAGTCGACGTATGAAGTTTTCCACTTTTATTCAGCACACATCAACAACTGCATACAATTCTCAACTCAACTCAACAACTTTCACAGCAACTCTCTATCAACAACTATCCAACTTTTTTAACAGTGCGGCGCTTTTATAGTCTCTACATACACGGGAACAAACGAGAATAATCCTACATAAAACACCACAACCAATCAAAATTAATTTCATCATCACGTGACTCACGTCATCCAAACCCAAATGGAATGGAAGCTTCCATGGTAACCAACAGAAAAATCCACACGCTTCGATCGATAATAAACAACTAATTCCCGAAAATTCTCAAACAATATCGACCAACTAAAAACACTAACGTTACACAAAGCCTCTACTAATAACAACGCAAAATCAAATCAAAGATAAATACACTCTATCACTGCATGCGCTGCAAAATAAAACGAAAAGATCTATCGCGCGCGTCACACACAAGCCTACCATTGCATGCGCTTCACACATAACATCGTGCGCATTTCATACGCACCAACATGAGCGTCTCAACGTAACATAACCCCCCACTCAAGAAGAAATTTACCTAATTTCTTTCAACAACGATGAGACGCGATGCACAAACAAAATTAGAAATTAAAACTTATTTCAGCCTGTCTGAACACTATCAACGTTCTCAGTTCATTCACACAGAGTCAATGTTTCTCATCTGCAAGTCTTTCTGGATACTGTCAATGTTCACAGTTTATCTACACAGTCAATGTTTTTCATCTTCAAGTCTGTCTAGATATTACCGATGTTCTTAGTTCACCAACACAGTCAATGTTCTTTCATCCGCAAGGAAACGACGCCCTCGTCAGTTGCGGTCGTCATCGGCCCAGGGTCAAAGACGATGATCACGTGGGCTTCCCTGGAATCAGTGCGTCCTCCGTTGTCTCCCTCTTCCATCGAACATCCGATGAAGTCGACGTTGTCAGCTCCCAGAATGCATTCGCTGGGTCTCACGGTCAGGTTGGCTTCTGCGAGACGGTGGAACAGCTCCCTCAAGGTCTGCAGATGCTCCTTCCAGGTCTGGGTGTGGACTTCATGTTCGACCAAAGTCGTAGAGCCTGGGACATCACTGAAGCTATGGGGAAATTCGCCCATAAGGACCTTGAGCTCCATCTTTTGACCTTCCGTCAAGCTTGGTCCTAGCTTAACATCATTGATGCCTTCTTTGCTATGGAAGTCTCCCAGTTCCAACAGTTCCTCGCTGTCAAAGCTGTTGTCGGTCACAGCTGCTGTGGCAGCGTGCACAGTCTCTGGTAGCCTTTCCACGTACAGTTTAAGGAGGTTGGCGTGGTATATCTTGGAATGCTGACCGACCTTCACCTTGTAGTCGTTGATTCCCACCACGGTCTCCACTTCGTACGGGCCTTTCCACTGCATCAGCAACTTATTATGATCAGTAGGTAGCAGCACCAGCACTTTGTTGCCAGGTTTAAACTTCCTGCTCATAGCCCTACGATCATAGTAGTGCTTTCCACAGTCCTGGGATTTCTTCAGGTTTTCTCTGGCTATCTCGAGAGTCTGCTCCAGCTTCTCCCGTAGCTCAAACACGTACTGGTAGCTGTTCTTCACCTCTGGGGTGTCTACTTCTTTCGTCCACAGTTCTTTTAGGATGTGCATCGGCCCTCGGATGGTTCTTCCGTACAGCAGTTCGAACGGAGAGAAGCCGGTGGACTCCTGCGGTACTTCTCTGTAGGCGAAAAGTAAGGCGTTGATGTAGCGATGCCATTGTCTGGGCTGCTCGCTGCACAGTTTCTTCAGGGTGGACTTCAGCGTAGCATTGAACTTCTCGACAAGCCCGTTGCACATTGGATGGTAGGGTGTCGTAGTCAAATGCCGGATGCTCAGCAGTCTGTTGACTTCCTTCATACAGTCAGAGACGAACTGCGTCCCGAGGTCTGTCAGAATTTCTTCAGGCACTCCAAGTCTACTGAACATGTCCACCAGTGCCTCTGCTACAGTTTCAGTGTCAATCTTCTTCAGTGGCACTGCTTCTGGGTACCGAGTCGCATAGTCTACTAAAGTCAGTACCCATCGATGACCTTCTTCACTCGGAGGTCTTATTTCGCCGATTAAGTCTAAGGCCACCCTCTTGAAAGGTCGGTCGATCAAAGGCATTCTCTGCATTGGCACTTTAGGGACCCTTCCTCGAGGTATGGTCTTCTGGCAAATGTCACATGATCGGCAGAAACGGCTGACGTCCGCATGAAGTCCTGGCCAGTAGAACACCGCCTGGATTCTGTCTGACGTCTTCTTGATGCCTAGGTGACCTCCCATGATAGAGTCGTGAGCTACTTCCATCACTTGGCGCCTTAGGGGTAACGGTACCAAGACTTGACGTAGTGGTTTCCCTCCGTTGACCCTCGGGTGCTGGAAGATTCGGTACAGGATCTTGGCCTTCACCTCAAAATAGACCGTGCCACTGCCCTTGGTCACGTGGTCTTGGCGGTTCCTGTACTTGTTTAAAGTGCTATCAGCTTCCTGGAGCTGGATCAGCTTATCTCTATCCACGATGGCAGCTTTGGAGTTGTCGGCGACCTTCAGTGGCGTAGACGTCTTGTCTCTCTTGGCCTGGGCCCTGGTAGTAACAGCACCGACGATCTCTGGTCGGCAGGGCTGAGCCGGAGTAACCACATTGTCCCGTAGCAGCTCTGTAAGGTCTCCATCGGGAAATGGCAGTGGATCCTCCTCCACAACTTCGACGCGTTGAGTTGAGGCAGGACTCCACTCTGAATCGGGGTCGTCGGGTCGTCTCGCGCCGTCGATATTCCCGATCATTAAATCATACAGCGGCTTCTTCAGGCAAACCGCTTCGACTTCGCCTATGTAGAAAGGGGTGTTGACATGAATCTTCGCAACTGGCGCTTTCACACATTTGCTGTCGGCCATGAGTGTCCATTTAGAATCGCCAGTGAATTGTTCTTTAGCGATCAGGTCTTCTCTGACGATGACCCCACTGCAGCCAGAGTCTCTTAGAACAGTCACTTCATGATTTCCGACGCGTCCCTTGGAAACAGGCATGTTTTGGACGGTCATCGCTGCGCTGGCGACGACGGGGATGGATTTCCCGTTGGCAAGGAGAAGTTGGCCATCGGTTATGCACTCTTGCACGTCCGCGGGAGTAGCTGCGCGCTCGGTCTCACTCGGAAGAATGACGCTCCCGCCGCACACTTGATGGTCAGATCTACTGTTTTGCCGTTGATTGGAGAAACGTCTTTGTCGGTTGCCCGCCGCTGCCTTGTCCGTACTGCTCCGCTGTCCGCTACTTTTGTTTTGAGGACAGTTAGCCGCTCTGTGGTCTGTAGCGTTGCAGGTGAAACAGCCTCTTGAATGCCCTTCCCAGGGAGGTGGCGTGGAGTCCGTCTGTTTCTGGTTCGTCTGGCTCCCCTGGATCTGGTTCACATGGTTTCCAGTCTTCTGAAAATGTTTCGTCGCGCTGGGTGGCCCCAGGGTCTTCCCATGAGCGATGAGATATCTTTCAGCAGCCTCAGTCACATCTTTAAGCGTCTGCAGCTTTTGTATTTCCAAGTGGATCGCGAGGTCCTTAGGGCAGGCGTTGAGTAATTGTTCCCTCACGATCAGCTCATGGAGACTCTCGTAAGTCTTCCCTTTGCCTGATAATTCCACCCACTTGTGTAGATATGATGACAGGCGCTCCACAAACTGCTTTGGCGTCTCGTCTGACTTAGGCCGGCATTCACGGAAGCGTTTACGGTAGCCCTTCTCTGTAAAGTTGTAGCACTGCAATAGGGCCTCTTTCAAGACGTCGTAGTCTTTAGCGTCATCGTCCGACAATCTGGTGTAGACGTCGAGTGCTTGCTCCGTCAGATGAGCACTTAGTCGAATCGCCCAGTCTTGAGGTTGCCAGTTAGAGCTTTTGGCAAACCTTTCAAATCTCGCCAAATAACTGTCGATCTGGTCCTTCCCGTCGACAAACGCTGGCAATTTTGGAGCTTTGTTGTCACTGATAACTTGTGGCGCATTCTGCTGTTGCTGGATACGCGCCATTTCTAGCTGGAACTCAAGACGCTTCAGCTCGAATTCTCTGTCTTTTTCTTGCCGCTGCTGTTCAAGTTCTCTTCACGCCGACGTTGCTCTTCTTTTTCTTCCCGTTGACGCTGTTCTTCCTTATCTTCTCGGCGTCGCTGCTCCTCTAATTCTAGACGCTTCTGTTCTAATTCTATTTCTTTTTCTAGACGCTTCTCTTCCAATTCTCTTTCTCGTATTCTCTCCTGAGACTTGACGTACTCCGTCAGCTGCTTGCCTTTTAGATTCAGTTCAACCCCTCTCTGCCAGAAGTCAGCCATCTTGATGCTTCTGGAAAGTTCTTTTCAAGAAAGTTCTTTTCTGGAAAGTTCTTTTCTGGAAAGTTCTTGACTGGAGAGTTCTTTTTTCTGGAAAGTTCTTTTTCTAGAAAGTTCTTGACTGTGCTGTACCTTTCTAGACTGTTCTAGAACAGCACGCTCTCTGCAGTAGCGCTGATGCTTGTCACTAGTCGCCTTCGCTGACGCAGGCCCCGCTGTCCTCGTCGTATGCGACGCTGCACCACGCTGGTGTTGATGTGCACGCTCCTGTGCTGAAGTAGACGCGACGTCCGCTCGCCGCTCTCTGTAACACTGGCGATGTAGCTTCGAGACTGTCCCTCGACGTAGTCCTGCGGCAGCCACGTAGTCCCGCTCTGTTGTTCGCTCACGAAGCAACTCTTCGGCGACTACACGCCCTTGCAGTCAACCCGAACCTATCGGTGATGTAGTCCCAGTATGTTGGCCCCTCTCGACGCAACTCGTTGGCGGCTACCCTCGATGACTGCCTCTCGTAACGTTGACTCGCTTGTTGTAGCAGTTGAACCCTTGGCTATGGCGTGAATCGCGGCTTGACCCCCAAAATGTTACACTCGATATGATGTTGGCGTTTTCTATCAGTATCTGATTCAGCCCCGATGCTGAAGTCCTGATAAGGTGTAACTCAGATTCGTTTATTCACACAGCCTGCTCAATCAGCATACAAGTCACAAAGTCGACGTATGAAGTTTTCCACTTTTATTCAGCACACATCAACAACTGCATACAATTCTCAACTCAACTCAACAACTTTCACAGCAACTCTCTATCAACAACTATCCAACTTTTTTTTTTTTTTTTTAAATCAGTTTATAGTCCCCTCTCTTCCCGTTAAGGATTTTCAGAGAGGAGACTTAACCAACTTTTTTAACAGTGCGGCGCTTTTATAGTCTCTACATACACGGGAACAAACGAGAATAATCCTACATAAAACACCACAACCAATCAAAATTAATTTCATCATCACGTGACTCACGTCATCCAACCCCATTTGGAATGGAAGCTTCCATGGTAACCAACAGAAAAATCCACACGCTTCGATCGATAATAAACAACTAATTCCCGAAAATTCTCAAACAATATCGACCAACTAAAAACACTAACGTTACACAAAGCCTCTACTAATAACAACGCAAAATCAAATCAAAGATAAATACACTCTATCACTGCATGCGCTGCAAAATAAAACGAAAAGATCTATCGCGCGCGTCACACACAAGCCTACCATTGCATGCGCTTCACACATAACATCGTGCGCATTTCATACGCACCAACATGAGCGTATCAACGTAACAAACACACATGAAGACGCCAGGTATTCATGTACATCAGAACGTTTATTTGAACCAAAATATCAGACATCCATATAATTAGTTCATAACAAAATACCAGTATTATCAACACACACAAACACTCACACATACACCATAGACAACACGCATTCAATATTTCCAAACCCATACAAGTTCATCATTATACACATTGTGTAAGTTGTCCCCTAAAAGCAAATAAATTCATCAGAGAATGTTGGGTACCACAAAGACTGTCAATGGCAAAACAAAAAAAGATAAAAATTGCACTATTCAAATAAAATTATTTCAAACAAAACAGACGATAATAAAGCACATGAAGGTGGTAGAAAACATGAATACATTCATAGGCGTATGAAAGTGGTACATACAATTTTACACATTCACAGGTGCATGAATTAAAGAAGTGGTAGATTAAAAAAATCCATTAACGGCTGTTCAGCTGACATAAACAGAATGCTAGCAATCTTTATAACACTACAATCTTTCATTTATTGTATTTTGGACTACATTTAATACACAAACAAGACTACAAATAGCAGTGGTCATCAGTTATTCAACTAAACGCTCAATAATTAGTTTTACAAGGAATTTTCCCATTGAAATGTGTTTTCAAGAACAACTTCACTTCGACATTATTTGGTCAACTAATAACACAGGTTATGACTAAGGAATAAAAATTTTCTGGCAAATAGGCTGGGTCTAATTGAGTGCAATCTGAAGATGTAGGCTACTGACAGACAGCAACTGGCTGACGTCATCCGACTGTAAACATTATTGTATTATTAAAATTATCATCACCAGAAAAAATAAAAATAGGTTGAAAAGTGCTGACTCAGTACCCCACTCCCAACCAAAAAAAAAAAGCTACAACATCGATAAGAATTCAAGTCATGTATGATAGGACAATAAAGAAGGTGAAACCAGCAGTACATTCTTCAGGCTGGGGAACAGTCGAACGCAAAAATCTCTTAAATCCGGCCGGGGCCCAGGGGCTGCCCTAAGGCCCCTGGTCAGGTCCAGGGGCAAAGCCCCGGTGGGGGGATCTGGGGTGCAAAGCCCCCCAGAAGCTGAACGTTTCATAGCATGTACACCCAAAAAGAATGCTTTTTGTGAGAGATAAACTTGGATGTTTTTCATAATATTCATCATGTGTTCATAAGGACATTATCATTAGTAGTAGTATAAGTAGTAGTAGTAGTTACCCATGACATGGAGTGCAGTTACACTTTCGCGATCTTTTCAAGCCATTCCCATTTCCACTTGTTGATTTCCCCTTCTTCAAAAGGGTCTCCGCGGTTAATAATACGTGAAACACACGACTTGACCATGATAGTATAGTGATTATAAACAATGGCGGACAGTGACAAAGGACTGAACTTCACGTGAACCGCCAAACGTTCAACATCGCCTTCGCCCGCTGTAGTCAAGTGATGCTAGTAAGCCTTATTGGGCAGTGAATTCGATGTAACAATAGCGGGCGTGGGCGGCACTTTTAGTGACGAGAAAAAAAAAGCTGGACACAGACATGGATCAAGACTTGGACTTGGATAGATTGCGTTTTGTGATTTTTTTTTTTCTCGGAGCGATTTATTTTCTCGGATCTCTATTTAATTTTCTCGGGCAGTGATGGTACTTTTTCTCGGAAAATTGCGGATCTGAGGAGAATTCCCCAGCCTGATTCTTGGATGACAAGCTACAAGCTAACACGCTGCTCTCAATTGTCAGCCACACCTCAGCTCTCCATAGCACATATGGGTTGTAGCTTTGCCCTGTTCTAAACAACAAAAAAATTAGTTTCTTTAGGCAACCACCATCTCAAATAGCTAAAACAAATGAAGGGTACAGAGGTCATGGCGTACACCAAAAATTATATAAACCGTTAACTCAACCCCGAGACAATGTGCGGGCAGACAGACAGGCACACACACACAGATGGAGGGACACACTCACTACAGGCCACACATCCCTCCCCCTCCTCCTTCCTTCCTATACAATTTGTGGGCAGGGGTCAAGAAAATGAATGCGTCACATTGTACATAGAACATGAAATAACACATCTTTGTTCTCCAAACATTTTTATTTCACTGACATACATATTAACTCTATAGAAACTGTTAACTTAATAAACAACTCTTCACACTAGGCTGAATGACTTAAGTGATTTAACATGCCAGGGTTCACTTTCAGATCTTTGGAAAACAGACAACCATAATATAAGGGCATTCACCGATTCGTAGTAAACATTTCTTAAGCATTGCTAAATCAGTTCATCTCTTTTGCAGATCTCTTGTCTTTTGCTTTCATGTACTTTGCAATCCTAAACATCTTTATAACTTTGCATACATCTTATACCTCATCAACCATTCACTTTTGACTTCACATCAACCACAAGAACACACAAAATGCATCTCATATGAAGAAAAACATATAAACATCGCTAGGAACTTCATGTGTTACATTTTGTCTATCACATTATTATCCGACCTGCACTGCCAACTCTGCTACAAACATTCTTCAAACAACACCATCATACAACACATACTTTGGCATTTTAATTCATTTCCTGTCCATGGAACATTTTGTACGCATTAATTTGATCCCATGAAAAAAGATATCACTGCCCAGAAATAATACTGCTGTTATCTCACGTTTACATGAAATGTCAGTATTATTTAAGAGTAGCAATATATATATATATATATATATATATATATATATATATATATATATATATATATATATATATATATATATATATCTCAATCCCACATCCATATAACATCCATTAACCCATATCGATCCATCAATAACAAACATTCCTCTATCCTGACACATAATTTACCCTACTCTCTTTTAAAAGATTACTTCATCATCAGCATGCCACATTAAAAAACAAAACAAAAAACCACGTCCATTCAAAACTTGTAAGTCCAGTTCCTCCATCTTTATGGGTCTTTCCACAGTCATTCATTCATTAACAACCTTCATTCCTTACTCAATCAATTCCAAACGCCATTTAATGAAACCTGAAAACATTCTTTGGTCATATTTACAAAACACAGCAAATGCAACATTCATTCAAAACATTATTATCCAACACAGATGGAAACCTAGAGTTATGGCAACACAGCTATTTGCTAGTCTCGGTACAAACCAGCGTATCTAACAAATGGCAAACACTGACGTGCCCTTGGTACAAACAAGCGTATCTAACAAATGGCAAACACTGACGCGGCCTTCCCATTTCATTTCACACAAGTTCATTTTTTTCAAATCAGTTATATTGTGCACACCAAAACTGCATACATTCATTAACCCAAACACCTTTTGAATGTTGTGTTGTCATCAGCTTACTAAACCATGGGTGCATAAAGCACCTGGTTGATAAAAGCGAGAAAACTTTGTTGTGGATGACTTAAAACTTGGAGCCCATTCACCTGATGGCTGACATTTTTTTCTTCCTCCTCCTCCTTTTTCATAGCTGCTATGTCAAGTTTCACCGAATCGTGAACTGTCTTTCACAACATGCAGTCCAATTTCAGGTTGTTTTGTCTGTGTGTGTGTGTGTGTGTGAAAGTTGTGTTAACAGGATAGTACATGGTTTTGGCTAGGTCGCTATTCCAAATGAGCATTCTTGTTTCCATCCAGCACACTTGCAAATACTCTGCCAAAAGTCAGTTCTGTTAGATATCATCTAACCAGTCACTGTCACCTCATGCACACAAACAGCAAATGCCAACATTCGTTCAAAACGTCCAGTAATACAGTAAAACCTCCGTTTTGAGACCCTCTCTTAAATGACTTCCTCCAACATACGACCGGAAAAAAATTCACTGATGGTTTGTACTATATAAACGACCTCTCTTTAACGACTACCTCTAAAACGCGACTTGTGACCTTCAAATAATTAAATTTTACGATTTAGCATCTGAAAAATTCCGATTCCAAAGCAATACAGTGGAACCTCCGGTATACGACCGTCCAAAATCTGAGAAAAAACGGTCTTATAATAGAGGTGGTCTTATACCGGAAACAAGGAGTGGGGGTGGGAGGGGGGATGTCAGGCTCGGAGGGGTATGTAGTCATAATTTTCACACTCGCCAGCATGTATTCTCTGACAAAGAAAACGGCAAAACATGTTTCATTTTTAGCTTTGTCTTTTAGTCACAATTTCAAAAATAGAAAACAGTCGGGTCTTCAGACATTTTGAACAGGGAAAAACTTTGAAATTGAAGACTGTTTTCGATTAATCAGGTCCTTTCTAAGTCTGTCAGTGCAGAAGCTCAGTTTCGATGTTTTCCTTTCGTCACTTTCTCCACTCTACCATCGTAGTTTCACAGATTCCTTATCCTTTATGATGAGCTGAATTTGGGTCTTCCCAACGTCTAAACTTCTTGCAATAGACAAACAACTCTCCCCATTTTCACTTCTTTCAATCACTTTTATTCTCTCTGCCAAACTCGAAACTTTCCTCTTGCGCGACGCCATTTTGACAAGTCAGCTTTGACAAGCGAGTAATGTCCCTTACTTGCGAACCGGAAATAGCAGACAATAGTACACTAACATGAGAGAAAAAAACAAAGGTACAGACAATAAATTTACTGATATCTCTTTTAAATTGCCTAAGACGGTCGTATAAAGGGCTTAAGGCACGGTCGCTGGTCGCATAAACGAGGTTGTCGCATACCAGAGGTCATTTATTATTGGAAGTAAATCCGTCAGAAGTTTTCAGGTCACATAACAGAGTGAGTCGTATACCAGAGAGACGGATACCGGAGGTTCCACTGTACTATATCTGTGCTCTTGAAAAAAACAGTTTCGTTTACAACTTTTAATAGCAGACGATGCATTAAAACAGCTTGAAATACTCGATTTGCCCTGAGCAGGGGCCTGTCAGATCTTGCCGACACCAGACCTGTTCACCCCTACCAATGCCAGTCAGGAGTAAGCAGACTGTCTGTCAGGAGTTTCATCTGTCTGTCAGGAGTACAGTACTGGAATACATTTTTTGAGAGATTGAGAAAAAAGAAAACAAAAAGACAGTTAAATTGAAAAAAAACACATTAAAAAGTAAATTTGAAAAAGCATTCACTTATTTATTGCTTTAGCAATAAACGAGCTTATTGTGCGTTGGTTAGCCTGCTCTTGTTGCAACTGCTTGTGTCTACCACAGTTCACGTGCCTTTCAATGTCATTTCTACCGCCGTGCGCAACGCTGAAGTCAAGTTTGCAAATTTTGCAGTAAGCATAGTTTTCAGACCTTTCGGAGCTCGTTAAGCACTTATGCAGTTCTGTCTTCTGAATAAGAAGCATTCCACTTCTGCAGGTGAAGCATCTTCTTTTTGGGTGGTGTTTGTCCACCATCTTCTGCGTTTTTTATTTTCGGCATCGCGAACAGAGTAGTCACTTCGAAAACATGCACAAATGCTCGATCACACACGAAAGAAAGTGCGAGAGCCGGAAATCGAAACTTGTACAGGAAATTCCAGTTTTTGTCTTATTACGGAAAACTTACGAAACGGAAGAAAGAGCGTCTTACTACCGAAAAAACTACTTTTTATTTTTTCATCGCTCGCGTTTGAAACCGGAGTTTTTGTTTTCAAAACGGATAAGCGGATTTTTACAGTCAAAACGGAGAAAATCCGGTCAAACCGGAGGAGTGAACAGCTCTGCGACACCATGTCTGGTGTTCAAAGTGACATACTAAGAGGACATGCACGGGTGGAGGAGTGTGGGGAGGGAGTTGATGGGTCATGCAAACAAACAGAAATAACCGCTTTCTTTAAAAAAATTTAAAAAAGCCACAAAACAAACTATTCAATGATTGAATAAAAATAATTACAACAATATTAATGGGGTTATCTTTTAAATAGTTATAACTCCAAACATGCACTCGGCACTTACATACACTTTTAAACAACTATCATACCAACATTGATTTTTTATTTTGCCAATGATGAGGAACAGGAAGATATTGACTGTATTGGTTGTGAGACAGAGTTTAATCTATATTTCTGAAAGATGGTAGATGTTCCCTATACTTAATGGTATGTGTACTTTTTGTACATGTATTTTTTTTACTTAATTAATTTTCTTAGTGTCTTTTTCGAAAATGTCTTACCTCCTTTTTAAGACCCCTCCAATTTACGACCTCGTTTTAATGGCATTTTAAAGGTCGTAAAACGGAGGTTTTAATGTATACAAAAAGGCATTTTCCAAACCTTGTCAGTCTATATTTAAATGGTACAAGCCTCTCAAGCAGATACAATAAAGAACTGCGCACACACATGCACACACACACACACACACACCTACACACACACAAGGACTTGCACACAACAAAAGGGAGATAAGTTTGTTTAACGTACAGTATACATACAGATGTAATCTCAAAAGGACAGTAAGTGAAATAAGTTGTGATCACAGACAACGGCAAATGTACAGAACTAAAAGTAAAAGTCCGTGTGGACGAGTACAGCTTATTAACACACTTTTCTCAATATCTTTTTGTGCCTTGCACAATTCACAAAGAACCACTGCAGAGTTCTCCCATCCATGAATGAAACACCAAGTGTTTTAAACACTATTCTATAAGTTCCTTTCTGAATTGGGGAGAATCCATAAGATCGATAGACCGCTTGCTGCTATCAGGCAGATACTAAGCTTGTAGAGACTGTCAGCCCAAAAAGCCACACTGACCTCAATCCGAGTGTCAAGTTGTTGAGTGCACATGCCTATACTTGATAGATCTCTGACAATCAGCTAGTGTCAAGGTTCGTGTTTAGTGGAAAGTGGTCTATTGCACAGGATGACTTCACAGACCTTGCTAAAACACAGGGAACAGTAATTCCAGATTTAAAAGGTACCATTCCTAGACTAATCTATTCAGGGAATTCTTTATGCAGCTACCAGTGCTTACTTGCTATTTCAAGTATTCTCCAAAATAAGCTATGCTGAAAGGTTTATTTTTATTTACATAACCACAGAACACTTTTTGGATTTCTTTCTTTGACTACGAACATATTTAATTATTATTAGTTTCCTGTAAATCAATAATTGTTTAGTAGGGGTCATGCAACAGATAACTGACTATTCAAGATTTCATAAAAGCTCAAGCACAGATCTCATGATAAAGAGAGAAAACAAGACTGGTCCAGAGACATTGACATACCAAGGTAAGTCTAGGAACAATGACAATAGAAACGGTCATTAATATAAGAAGACACAGCTAGATGTACGTGTAGTGTTGATCTACAACAGCCTTTCTTGTTCGCTTAGCTGGTGAGGCATGTTCTTCAGCATCTTTCCTTTTCATGCTTCTGCAAAGAGAAGAACACTTGGATTAAACCATCCAGCATTTTCACTTATGACATCAAAATGTGTGAAACCACCTATTATTTGCCTTAACAAGGCTTCAGCATTTGGGTGCTAACTTTGTCTGCATTGACAAGGCAGGTAACACACTCTCCCACTAGTGTAAGGCCATTTTTTTGTCTTTCCAAATATAAAAATTAATTTACAAAGCAGAAAATATGATCGACTTACATCTGACCCTGTTGTCTCTAACCAACCCTGAAATACTAATCTCTCTTTTTACATGATTATTGCTTTAGGTCCAGCGGACTCTTCCGAGCCAAATCAGGACCAGACAACCCCTGATCCGCATAAAAGATCTCCTGAAACAACCCTAGTGGTAAAACTGAAAGCTCTCCACCAGCCAGTCACTTTACAATAAAGACATCCCACGCAGGGGACGACTGAGGCTGTCCTCTAATTTATCAAACCCTTGTTTATAAAAACAAAATAGAATACAAACATCGTTATAAAATATCAACAAAACACATACATATAAAATGCCTACACTGCTAAATAATAACATCATAGGAAGCCCTAATGACCACCTGGCAGAAAGCGTCCAATATTCCCAAGCTGATCCAACAGACCTCACACACAAATAAGGAGTCTTGTCCTGGAAGAATTTTTCAAGAAAAAAGGTAGGTGACTGGTCTAGCGAAGAAGAAGATAGTATAGCAGATTGATAGAACAGAGCAGGAACGAGAAAGACAGCAACGGTGGGAATTTAAAGCACTAAATTTCCCGAAAGTGAGGATACTATTTATACTGAAACCCCCGGCACCCCAACGGGGATTTTTAAAAATTACCAGCGAGATGTAACACTATACAGAAGTGAGAGCCAAAGACAGAGATCAAGAGGAGGATGGGGATGAACAACAAGAAGGAAGAGGAAGGGGTGGATGTGGTGATAAAGGAAGACCAACAACAAGCTTAAAAGTGAACCAAATGGTTACCTAGTTTTTCTATCCCCTGTCTCCTTCAGCCCTTCCACCACCACAGTAAACGTCTTTGTGGGAGAAGTGATTTCTGCCGTCGTTGTTCTCTTTCCGGCATTGACCACAAAAGTCTGGCCCTGGCCTCCGGACCTGCTGCCTCCTGCTACTACAACTTTAGCAGGCGCCGCTGTGGTGAACGGAGCGCTAGAGGATAGGACGGTGACTGCGATATTTTCTACCTCAGAACTTTCCACTCGCTCTTGCTTGATGGGGTGACTGGATAGGTCCAAGTGGGCCAGGATTTCTGGAGCATCTACAGTTGGAATCTGTTCAGGAAATCAAACAGGACAACACAATATTGGGTACATGTGATCCAATGTTCACTTATAACAGCACAATTCCAATTCACAGAGATAAGTTTAGGGTGCTGAAACTACATTATATCTCTAAGTTCCAGAATTCAAACTGTGGAAACAAACTCTGAGGTGTGCTAGGATGCAAACTAAAAACATTGTTTGGACCATTTATCGTCATCAGTTCAGAGATTACTGTCAAAAACAAGGTTCAATTTAGCTGTATTAAAACGGCTAATTTTACCTTGCTGGGTCAAGAACCATAACTTAGCTGCAGTAATGCCTCAATATAACACAACTTGGAACATAGAATTGACATAAACATATCTGATTTATGAATAAGCAGATCTCTTTCAACAAAAGCAAAGAACAAATGGGACTATGACAGGGTTTAAAAGTAGTAGTTTAATATATATATATAAAAGATAAATATATATGTGTTGCTTGGTGTAGTTCAAAAAGACACAAAGCCATATTTTTTACCTGCTGGTCTTGTGATGTGGGTGCTGGCTGAGAAAGCGTGACAGGCGGTAAGGACGCTATCATGTTCTCAATGTCTGTTGAAGCAGAAGAGTACAGTGTCACACCCCCACCATCCATGATTGAGCTGAGGTTTGAGCCCCCTACTGCTTTCGTAGTATGGAGGAACTGCATGTTGGCCTCCATGTCATCATCATCATCGTCCTCATCGTTGATTTCCTCTTCATCGCTTGTGTCAGAGGCCAGTTCTACCTGTGTCCCTGCCTCTCTTTGCTGGAAGACATTAAGGGTAAAATAATGTGAAGAAACTACATTACACCTACTGAACATGTAACATCAGTGGAAATTGAATGAAAGTAACACTAACCAAAGATTGATGGGTGCTCAGACTTTGTTAATCAACTGCTAATTTCATTTTGCGCCCTGAATAAATCTTAGCATATATATCCGATTTATTCACTTTCATTTTATAGAGTTACAATTTATCAGTTAAAACAAATATAGAGTTACAAAAATGTACTACTGTTGTTATAGAGTAGGACTGTTGTTACAGAGTAGGATTGTTTTACAGAGTAGGATCATGTCAGACTTCTAAAAGTTTAATCTGAATCACACACCTGCACCCACTCACACATCACAACAAACTCATATTAACAATCAAACCTTTTCAAACCCTGAAGTTGTTATTTCAAAATAAAAGATTTTTATTATGCATTTATGATTGTAGAAACATTAAGCTGTTCATATTATTAGAAGCTTACATTTCCATCATCCTCGTCCAAGTCAGCCTGGCTCTCAGAAGCAGTGGATATATGTTTATGCAGCTTTCTGCCCATCTTCTTGCTTTCAGCACTCCCTGCCTTCCCTTTCCCACCATCCTCCCCTGCAACTCCCTCTAATGAGCGTTCTGGGGGTACCTGATACCAGCCGAACAATCCATGTTAAAACAAACATAAATAACACTCAAAACAAACATGAGTTAAATCTTCAAAACTATAAATTTGCATGATCTATTTTTACAACAAGGTTTGAGCACTGCATATTAGAAGATTATTTGCGGCTATTACTGCAAGCTTAAAAATACATTCCTGTACCTGCAACTTTGGGGTGACTTCCTCAATGCGGCCATCTGGATGTACGATGACTACTTGAGGTGCATTGCCTAGTTTGCCCTCTCGCCACTCCTGCATCAGGTTGCCTTGTAGTACATGGTCAGCTGTAATCGTGCGTAGGCCGGTCTCCCCTGTGCACCATTGAAAAGTATGACAAAATGAAATCTGAACTTTCTAAAATACACTTATTCTAACTGTTGCGAAAATAAGCGTCTAATCTGTTTCCTGATATTTATAAAAACAATGCTAAGCTGGACCTTTAAATCTTCAGTCTTGGTAGAATTTCATAGTCTGCGACTTTGACTCTTATTTACCTAATACGTCACAAACTGATTGCGTCATATAGCAATTTGATGATTGGGTGCTATGACAATGATACCTTGGGAGCAAAATGGTAAATCTTCACTGAAAGTGAGATTTTGACCAAGGATGACATCACCTCATCAGTCAGCCAACATAGCTAAATGAGATTGGCAGTGTATCGACTACAATTGAGCACGGGTGGGTACGTAAGGTCGCCAGTGACATCACTGTTGGGGACGAGGCCAAGGCGATTTAATGAAGTCATCTACTTTTTTCTCTGCTTCGACACGAAAACTTAAGATAAGTAAAAGATTTAATATTATTGCCAAAGACATACCTCGGTTTCACTCGCTTAGTCTACGGTGTCAGCAACGAAAGACTAATACAATATAAGAGGAGAAAAGAAGTGAGATCAAACAAACACTAAAATAGAACAATAATCAGGGTCCTTGCGAAATCTTGCGCAATCTGAGGATTAAGAGACATTAAAACTAGGTGTACAGTACAAAAGTTTACTTGTTACAAACTAGGTTCTGGAATAGATATATTTCTTCAACATTGGTTGAAGAAACTTCCAATTGATGACCGTTTTTTTCATTTTCTTGATGCAGTTTGTGGATGCTGAGGTGCTGTTTGAGTCCCTACAGTCATTGTCCACTGCAGCAGTTGACGTTGTGTGGCTGCAGTGATGTGCATTTCTGGCTTGCTTGGCCTCTTCCAGGAGTTCCTCAGTTGCCTTTCTTTTGGTGGTCAATTTCATGACGGCGACACTAAGAGACTCGGCCTTCTGGGAACTTTCTTCACTGTTTCTCTCTCTTCTATCTTTATCTTTTCTGGCAGCAGACATGTTGAGCACAAGACGTTGACTGACATGTTCATTAATAAGGTCAATTTTCTTGAAGTATTGCACTGCAATCTTACCCCTGTCCTTGAACGAATGCTTGACAGTTTGCATGGCAGAATAAGTGTCAATGTCTATCTTGGTGTTTGATTTGTCAATCACCTCTCCCATGACACTGAACATGGACTCAACAAGTGGAAGCACTTATTTTTTACTCCTGAATCGTCATATGCTTCGCCGCGAGCTACAACGCATAATGAGACGCCATGTTGGAAACAGAAGTGAAGATAGAGAATCTGACTGCTTGTAGATCTACACTGTTTGAGAATCGCTACAGTTTGAGAATTTTTTTCTTTCTCAAGGAATTTTTTATTTTCGCGGAAAGCGTAATTTTTTTCAGCTGAAAGTTTTTATTTTACGCAGATTTCCGCGGAAGATTTGGACCCATGAATAATTCGAACACACAAATCAACAAGGCAGCAAAATACTCGATCATTTAATCGTCTCATCTCATTATTTGAGTGAATGGTGAACCGTGTTGTCATCATCATCAACAACGTGTTTGAGTATAGAGTGCAAATGCGAGCGTCTCTGGTTCTATTATTTACTTTCCATCTACACACTACCTGTTTTAAGAACTATGGAAGCAACTGCGGCAGGTGGTGCAGCACCCCCCCCCCCCCCTCCCCTGGGATCATTACGTATTTTGGGAAAGGGCTGCACAAGTATCCTCCCGTGAGTTAACACTAATGTTAGGCATTTTGTCAACTAAAGCAAATATAAACCTTTTGAGAAAAAAAGGTTCAATGTCATGCAGAAAAGAAACTCTAAATCTTCTTTAGGAACATATAATTAGGTAGTCAAAAGCCATTTTTAAAAAATGATTCCCTCATCACAAAACTGACATAGATATAAAGAGCTTTTCATTCTGAACACAGTGGTATATTTTTTTCCCCCATTGGACAAATAGGTAAAAAGTTATTAATGTTTGAAAATGCCGAATGTTGGTGTTTTTTTGGCAACGTTTTGGAATTGAAGAAATTGACAACTTTGGAGTCTCAAAGTGAAGCCAATATTGATACCAGAAAGCTGATTTTTGACAGGTAACCCCTTCATATGTTATACTCCAAGCCCAATTTTCTTCAGGCCTATCCCATGTAATGTTCAGCCGTTTTGGTGCTTCAAAGTTGGGAAATCATCAAATTCGCAGTGCGTGCCGGCAAATTATAGGCCTACTAGTGTGTTACTACGCTCAGCACTCGTGTCGCTGAATAGGCCTACGAGTTGGCCATGGCCGCAAGAAAATACGAACACCGTTTGGGTACACTTTTCTACGGCAAAGCGCTCCGCGATAGAGTAATGCACAAATTAATAAATACCCTAGTTTTATAAAGGAAAGTCTGCTCTTTATTTCTTGCTAATGTTTAAACTTCTAGTTAAAATCAAACTTACATCAAAACCGCTTTATCCACTTTGTTCGGCTCGTAACAAAACGTTTACACATGAGAGCCCACCATATTTATATGTAAATGAAGCTAAGTATCCGAACTTCTCATTGGTTCTTATTTTTAGGCCATCCAATGAAGTATCGCAAAGCGCTTAGACTTTGAAACGAGTGACCTCTCTGCAAACGACGGTGACAACTTTTTCGCAGCGGCATTCAGCGCTCGGATAGGGGCGTATTCAAAAGCTGTTTTCTCGGAATCTTTCGCATAAACATGCATTAAAAACAACACAGATGTAAAGATAAAGCTTTCAATTTTTATTTGAATACAGCCACTGTTCGTTTTGATGCAGTTTTACATTAATAATAAGTGTTGAAAGTGAAGTGAAAACTGAGTCAAAACTGCCGAGCGGACAAGAGCCAATGAAGTGCTTGGAGTACCTAATATAATAATAATTTTAAAATATATCAGATTAAAACAATGGGGGTTGTTTTTCCATTTTAGTTCCTCTTCTGCATAAACTTTTTGTCCTGAACCGTTACTAAAATTCACTTATTCTAAACTAAAGTAAACTTCTTTTTTTTTTCAAAGATAACACATAGCCTTTAATCATGTTTTTAATAATATTTTGTCCTTCACTTCACCACATTTGTAGAAGTTGTATGTGTTTGAGTAATAATTAGTAGGGAAAGGCCAATAATAGCCATCATACCAATAGAAGACATTATGGGGATGTAAGCATTTTAAAAAAATCATTTCTATTGATAGCTGACTAAAGAGTTTGAGATGCACAGTTTACAAATTCAAAAACATAACATAAAAAACATAAATTAAACATCCTACCAAGAAGTTTAGAAACACCATTTACAATTTCATACCATGAGAGCAGAACAAAACATAACATAAATTATACCTCCCACCATGAAGATTAGAAACACCCTTTACAATTTCATACTATTGAGAACAAAACAATCAAGTCCAAAGCATACAAGTAACGATAATCTCACCTTCAGCAGAACCAGCAGAAGCAGTGTCGTCTTCAGATACCTCCCCACCCCCGCAGGTGTGTTGCGCCATGTGCCGTGCTAGGTTGCCTTTGTGGGCAAATGACTTATCACAGGCTGTGCACTCATGGCTTTTGTCTTTGGGCGTTGGGGCCTGGTAGTCTGTAGTGTGGTGATGATTTTTATGACGTTTCAACAACTGCACATTTCAAGCAAACACGAGCTGAGTTGTAAACCATAGGAAATACTCAGCAAATTCTGAGAGTTTATCAACAACAGCAACAAAACTGACTGATTCATGCTTCTTAACATTTTTCACAGAGCAGAGCTCAAAATATGATGATGATGATGATGATGATGATGATGATGATGATGATATAATAATAACAACAACAACAACAACAACAACAACAACAACAACAACAACAACAACAACAACAACAACAACAGTTGTCTTTATAAAACTCTACATATAAACATGTAAGCTCAAAGCATACGTAACATAAAGTAGAAAAACTGCAACAGCAACACTAAGTACAATAAAAACATATAACTGAAAACTGTTTCTCTTTCTTTTGGTTTTAAAGACTTACTGCCTGTTCAATGTACTACTCAATGTCAGCTAGTGAAAGGCTGCTGAGAGGCAGCGGGACAGTGGGTTTAGGAAAACACAGACTGTATTACAAAAGGTACATGAGAAAAAAATCTTAAGGCAATATCATACATTGAAAAAAAAGAAGAAAGAAAACAAAAGAAGAAAAGTTTAATACAAAAAGTAAAGACTGGGAAAGAAGTAAAAAAACCACTCAAATGTCTCATACCTACATGATTTTGAGTTACCTGTTTCTGTCTAAAGGTATGGTCACATTCATCACACACAAAAGGCTTGTGGCCTGAATGGCACAGGATATGCGACTCCAGATGCCGTTGTGAACACGCTGCATAGTCACACATGTCGCACTTGTAACACTTCTCCCCTTCATGCGTCTTCCAATGAAGCTTGAAGTTGTACCTGCATCAATGAAATGACATTGAAAAACCAAGAGGTGTGAGGTATGTGTAGATTATTATCAACATATGTATCATCATTTAAACATACACTGGCCAACTTATCATAAGCATTAGTTGTCAGTTTAGCATTCACAACCAACAAGCTGCATTGTATGATCTTTTGTACACTTTTATAAATATTTTTACATTATTATAAATATTCGTACTGCCAAATACAATATACGCCGGCCATAACACTGCAACTATCATATATCACTTTTGCATTTTAGCTCTAGAAGCTATGTATCAAGATCTTCACATGCTACTTACAAGTTACAGTTAGACCAATTGGTCTCCAGCATGCACATTGCAGAGAACTCCAACTGGACTAGAGTTTCAAATGGTTGTGTAGGAAAACTACTATCATGCTTACACATCCATATCACCACAATGGTCTGATAGAAACGTTGTCAATCGTACAAATACTTCCAGTAACGCATGACTTTAGGTGCCTTGCTGTCACATAGATGAGAACATGATTGACCTTTCCATTGGACTCCACTGAACAATACTTTAAATATGTTTGATCTCACTGAACAATATTTCTGCCAAACTTTACGGAATGTGACAAGATTTTATATCATACCTGTCCCGGAAGCTTTCTCCGCACTTGCGACAAACAACTGGTTCATCACTGTAGTGGAGTTTCTGGATGTGAATTTTGAGGTCTGTCTTGCGTCCACAGGTAGTGGGACAGTACTGACACTGGAACACTGGTTTGTTCCCTGAGTGTATCAGCTTATGCGCTTTCAGGCTGTTGGACTGGGTAAACCTACAGACCAACATTTTAACTATAAAACAATCCTTTGTGTTGCAAGAAGTTTTCACAGTCAAGAGACTGTGATTATGAATTGAGCTCACTGTTTCATCGATATTATAGGGCAAGGGTAACGGACTGGAGTTTGTTACATTCAGTGGTTTTCTATTACCCAGTCAGCAACTGAAAAGAAATCATATTTAGATGATATAAAAGGAGAGAAAAGGGATACATACCTTGCATTACAGATGTCACACAGGTACGGCTTCTCTCCTGTATGTATCCTCATGTGTCGTTTCAACTTGTATGTGTCTGGGCTGGCGTACGCACAGTGGGAGCACTGGTAGGGTCGCTCACCTCAACACGTCATAGTCATACAAAAATAAATAATTAAATATGAAAGATGGCAAAAAGGGAGAAAGATGGTCAGCTCAGTCCATGTACAGTGAAGCTGAGTCTATGGAACTATGCCCAAATACTGACTGTGATGTGGCCTACCCTATAGTGTAGATTTGCCAGAACTTTAACAATTTGCTCTTATTTCTCCAAGGCAGTCATGTGGTCTGCCCCTCTCTCTTTAAATAGAGGAAAAAATGCTGCTGGTTCATTTTATGTCACGCAGTACAAAGATAGGCCTTATCATAATCGGTCAAGTCTGTATAGGATATAGGCTGCGCTGTGTGCTCAATCCATAGGATGCCAGTCTCGCATGCTAAAGCTCTTGAGTATTAATCCAAGCTGCAATGGATTTTGCTTCCTTTCTCTGGGACTATGAAGGTGGTTGTTGGCTAAAGAATGTTTTGCAGTTATTGTGCTTCTTCACAACTTTTGACAACATGCACAATAATTATCGTGTTCAAAAGTTTAAATCACTGGACCATTTATCTTAAATTGAAAAAATCTGAGAGAAGTTAGATACCTGTGTGCGAACGCATGTGTCGCTTAAGCTTGCTGAGTTCCACACTGGCATAGTCACAATCAGTACACTTGTGGGGTTTTTCAAAGGTGTGGCGGTATCGGACATGGCGCACCAGCTCTCCGGATGTTGTGAATGCTGCATCACATTCCTTGCACTTGTGGGGCCGTGTGCCAGTGTGTGTGTTCACATGGTTGGTCAGAGAGGCGTATGTTTTGAATCCTCGTTGGCATATGTCACACTACAAACAATCCTTGGTGTTAATATTCAATATTTACACACACATCAAAATGCTTGACACGTAAAGAGTCATTCTTGAAATCAAAAGCTTGAAAATAAGACATTTCACATTTCAAATGTGCTCGTTTTTGCAGTTGAATGGCTTTATTGGCAAGAGAAGTGCTGGTTATAAATCAAGGTATTGTTATTTATTTATTAATTTCACAGAGACCATTCAAAGTAATGCACATATTATGACAGTGAAGAAATAAAAACAAAATTACACAATATTCAAGAGAATTTTTTTTCCCACTCTATGCAAATATATATAACTATATTCTTCCGTTTCCTTGATGCAAATTTTCAAGACAGTGGATATGATTTTTTTGTATGCGTGACTACCTGCGTGCAAAACTAAAAAGTCTAGCATGACCCTGTGCATAGTGTAGCTGGCACCATAGACTGTCATGCCTCTTGTTAGTGAGCATAGAGCACGCTCTTAGTCACTGTGGTCGGAGTGTCAGCATTAACCATTAACTGTTATGCTCACCTTGTGCGGTCGGTCCTCAGAGTGTGACTTCATATGGCGAGAGAGGAGGTAGCGCTTGGGGCTGGTGTAGTTGCAGAATGTACACATCAACTGGGACCCTGAGGCAAGGGAAGCCGGGAACAGCTTTTTGGGTGTGATCTTCAAGATCCTCTTGACTGTCCCATCCTCTTCTATGTAGTCCTCTTCTGTCAGCTGGTTGCTATCGTCCTGCAACATCACAAACACTTTTCATAACATCACCACATAACAAATACTTCACTGTTTTAGGGAACAAGATGCTCCTGTTTCAAACCTGTTAAACATGGACAGGTTATTGATAAGGGAAATATGCTATCTGTGTAGAGATTGTTAGGCATTTAAACTTTCTAGTAATTCCTTTAGTTTTACCTTGAGACTTAGCACTCCACTGACATCCAAAGTACCAAGCCCCTTCAGTCCCTCACTGCCATCTTGGGGCTGAGTGATCAGCAGCATATACTGGACCTCCCCGTTCTGACCCTCCGAAGGCAGCAGCAGAGTCTGCAGCGTGGAGCCTGACATGTTCAGCACCAAAGGTGTCCCGCCTGCAGAGCCGTCTGCAGATAGAGTTAATGCCTGAAGAAAAGAAAAAAAAAAAAAAGTAAAACTTTGTCAGTGCCTGAGGAAAGAAACCAAACTTGTTCAATGTACGCAAAATTTGCTCAGTTCTGTAAATATATAATTCAGCCTGCCAAACATTTGTTTAAACCAAAATGAGCCTCTTTCATTGCTTATAAACACCCCAAACTCATAAATCAGGGCTAGAAATTAACTTTTTTCTTTGGGGGCCACCGGGCCCCTTGATTGAAAAATTTGAGGGCCCACAAGCAACTTTCGGGGCCCAACTTAAAAAATAATGCAAACAAAAAACAAAAGAATTATTGACAATATAATAAGTAGAAAGTACAATTTGTCTGATAATCTAAAATAAAAACAATTGAAATTCCAATTTTGCTGAGTGATGTCATTTTTATTTGCCTTTTCTTTCACTTTCAAACATTACCAACAAAAAAGGGGGAAAAAACCACACATACACACACATTCAGTGACACACATATTCCAGTGACTAGTGAGCCTGAAATGGCCATTAAACAAAATAGAAAAAAATCAAGTGAGTCTCTTGTATAATACTTTTCAGTTTTGTGACTGAGTATTGCACAATACACATCATTACATTTTTAATATGAGTAACCTAACACAAAATCTGACCTCAATGCACAAAAGTTCAAAACAAAACCATGAAAGGGAACCAAACTTAACAGTACTCTTCCTCGTTCACTTCAAGGCCATGCCATGGAAATCTTTTTTTCCACCCTTCATTGTAGTTCCTTGATCTTTTTTCCTCTTCATACTTCTTTTTTCTCTCTTTTTATTGTTCTTTCCTTTCTTCGACATTTTCTTCTGGCGTCTTTCGCATCCCAAAAATTGGAAAATACGCAATCGCCGATTGTTTTAACAACTGTATGGCGACAATATGTAGCCATACTTTCGTACTTGCAAAGATGGACATTTTGCGCTTATGTTGTGCCATAGCCTTTTGTTTATTATATTAAAAAGATATTGAAGTGTATATTAAACTTTTGAGTGCAAAATTAAAGGGTTTACGCTTCTTTTTTCTGTTTTTTTTTTCCTTTCCAAATTTAGGGCACCGTTGTGGGTTGCTTCCCTTGGCCCAAATACGAAACTGCCGAGTAGAGCTAGCTGTAGCAGACGAATTATTTTGCGGGCCAAGCGGGCCCTTCGTTTTTCAACTTTCCATGCCCGAAATTAACTTTGCGGGTTTTTGGCCCCGGGCCTCCGCTAATTTCGAGCCCTGTAAATATACCCTCTATGCCACTTCCGGTCCCTCCCCCCCCCTCCCACACACACACAGACAATTAAGGTTTGTTTTTATAAGTAATGAAACAGTTGCCTCTAAGAAAAAGAGTAGTTTAAAGAAGCAAATCAGAAATTCTCCTACAACTTCTTTATTCTCTCCTCTCTGGTTGTCTATTTTACCTTGAAATGACTTCTGGTTTTGGGTAGGTCATGTGATTCTGCGATGTGCTTGCATATAATATGGCTATTCTATTAAAGCTACTGGGGAGCCCATCTCACAAAGATTTGCCCACCACTTCTGTCTTGGACTTTCTGTAGTAGCTGCCTGGGATCAAGACCTGCTTGGACAAATGTTGGCTTTTTCTTGAATATCTAGCTGGATCTTGTTTGCTGTTTTGGCAAGGGAACAACTTTTGGTACAACAGAGCTGCATGGGTAATCTCATGCCCTATTAGTGTATCAGTATTATATAAAAGACATAGCATTACTGACCTGCAGAGTCTCAGGACTGATAGACTCCATGCCAGACTGAACAGTAATCAGGTGTGACTGGCTGTTCCCCTCCTCTTCCATGTCTTCACCCATGGAGTCGTGGGTCAAGGTGCCAATGCCAGAATCGGAGATTCTGGTGGTGGGAGTGGATTCCAGAAGATCGTTATTGACCGTGATCAGTGACTGGCTTATAGAGTCCAGTGAGTTGTTCAGGTCCTGGGCATACCAGAGGGTCTGTTATGACATTATTCAACATTCATAGTATTTAACAGAAAATGCTGTAGTGCTGAGTACTCCATGCATCAGATGTGCTGCATCTGACCACAGATCTAAGTGTATTACTCAGTCTGGAACATATCCTCTATTTCTATATTCCTTAACAGAAAAAAACAGTACTCTCAAGTACTGCTATAAGGATAAATTCCAACACTTCACTCTCGCTTGCAATCCAACCATAAACCTGGTGTCTGATCTGCCGGACAAATGATGTCAAAACATTGACTGTGCTGAAAATGTCACGCCTCCTGACAACGGAACCGACAGACTGGAATGGCAAAAACTCTCTATAACTGCATCTCTCATGTCTTCCCAACAGCTTGACAAGTTGAGGGATTAAAATTGATAGATCTGGTTTTTCCTAAGAAAACTACCCAAATTCCTCTTTTTTATGTAACACAAATATTCAGATAAACATAATGTTAATACAATAATTAAAATTTTAAAAAGTCATCCCACCTTTATCTCAGTGCCAGTTTGTGAGTTGTCGTCACCAAGAATCATATTGCCTCCTTCACCAAGGGACAAAATGCTGCCGTCCGGAGCAAGAGACAGGATCTGAATGACTTTACCCTCATTAGCATCCAGCCCTTCATTGACCGTGGTCATAACAAACTCCTGAGAGGTCAAGTCTGCTAATTGGGCCTGTACCACTGCCATACTTGAATCCAGGTCAATGGTTGAGGCTTCCTGCATTCACAGAGAGACACATGCAATGATGATGGACACTAATAAACTGCTGATTCTTCATGCTATCATAGCGTACTGAGAGAGCATCCACAATGATAAAGTGTGACGAGGTCCAGGTCATAATTGTGCAAAAATGTATAAAATGTCTAATTCATGATAGTGAAGACAATTTCCTTAAATATTAATACATTTTTGTGTGTGTCTAACATTGGCAAAAATGTCATCTAAACTTCATGTCGGACGTTTCACATGGATGCCTGTTACAGCAACAAATGGTTTATCTCCCTTAGACTTGAGGAATAGGTGTCCAGCTTTATGTAGCGCTGAATGATGAACATACCCCAAAAGTGTTGGTGTAAACAGAGATTTTATAAGGGATCGAGATGAGACAGTGATGCCATTTCTTGATGTCAGTTCTAGAGCTTGTCGGTGAAGTGACTTCCCCTGGCTCTGGAATACATGGCCTCCAAGAAGACAAAATCGCTCAAGGGCAGGCAAACAACTGCCACAACTCCCGATATAATTTTTACTGAAAAGGAAAGTCATTTCACTGGTTTCCAAAGAACAAATCAAGGTAAATCCTGATGATTTTTCTTCTCAAAATCCAGTGATAGCAAGGTTTTTAATTCCCATTCCTTGACCAACGTGAGCATGTCATCATGTTGTCCAATGGCTAGTGTGATGGCCTGTCGGACTTCGTCGTTGGTGATGTGCTGGGTATAGGAAATGCCCAGAAGCCTTCTATAGCACCTCATCTCCATGCTTTGTATTCTTCATTGGAGGTCTGCTGTGATGGTCCATGTTTCACAAGAGTATAGGAAGATGTGATCAAATAAAAAGAACAAGAAAAACTACCAGTGTTAACTTAAAAGCACAAGAATAAATATGTTTGCCATTCTATTCATCATGTGTAAAAATATGGAAACTGTCATACAAACCCCTATCATGATGACTAACATATCAATTATCACTCACAGGTAAGACTATCCAAGTCCACTGTGCTCAGCCGAATATACAAGTCAATCATTATAAGTTTAACAAATAAATAAATACATTAAATAATAAAATAAATACATAAATATTAAATAATAAAAATTTAAAATAAATAAATACATAAAAAATAAAATACATAAATAATAAAATAAATAAAGATGGTTGTGCTTGCCCACACCTGTTTGATCTGTGCCACCATGTCAGAGTCAACACCATCCTCCTCCACCACCAAGGAATGCATATTGTGGGCTGAATCTTCTCCTAGCCCAGGGTCCAGTTCCTGGTAGAATGCTGTGCTGAATGTCCCTCCATTGGTGGAGTCCCCTCCAGTGTGTAGCGACTGTGAGGTGGAAACAGAGGCCAAAATATCGTTAACATCGGAGCCATCTGCATCGCTGATGACTGGGATGGAAGAGGGATCGCCAATTTCCCTGTGGAAGCTGACCAGGTAATTCTGGAGATCCGCCAAGGTTTGACAACCTTCCATGGTTCAGCCTCTTCACCTGGGGTTGACAGGCTGAACAGGAAATAAAAGAGAAAATGAAGAATATATTAGACCATAAAACAAAAGAATATGATAAATATAGTACATGATTAAGTATAAGAATAAATTTTAAAATATGTCTGATAATCGTCATATAATTTGACCGCATAAATAGTCACTGTCGTCATCATCATTACTGCATGAACATCACAGAGAGTGAGTGTGAGATGCGCGTGCGTGATTTACACCAATGCAAGAGCTTACACACAAACAATTCTGAATGGTATACATGTGCAAGTCTTATGCTTTTGACATAATTCTTACTGAATTTTGGTGATTTTCAAGTCTTATGGCATAAGGTATCTATATCTAGAGTAGAGAGAGAAAGAGAGAGAGAGAGAGAGAGAGAGACAGAGAGACAGAGAGACAGAGAGAGAGATCGCTAAGGTTCGTGAATGTGACAATCCATGCATTTTCACACATTTATCGCTAAGGTTCGTGAATGTGACAATCCATGCATTTTCACACATTTCTTATGTTATTTTGTTCAAACTTATGGTATGGGAAGCAAAATCTTATGGTAAGAGTCCACAAGAGCTTGACAGGTATGCATGTGCAAAGCAAATAATAAAAAATAAGAAGTTATTACTATAAGTTAACCGATGCATGATAATCATATTGTGAAACACTGTTTTTTCCCCATTATATATACATAGTCTCATAGATTGATTGTATGCTCTCTGGTTTCACTTATTCGCTGTCCTGGGTTTTAGAATAATTATGCTATTCATTTAGAGGTTATCATATGGCACATTCATTTCATTTTACATAGCCAAAAGAAAAGTAGTATAAAATCTAGATAGGAATGCATGTGATCTGGCTATAATTTAACTCTAATAGTAATAGGTAATTACTAATTAGTTATAACATTTAAGAAAAAGATAATAAATTATATTTTAAGTACTGAGCTGAATTGGTAAATAAGACCATTTGTAAGGATGATTTATAAATTTTATCTGAAGAACTGAACTAAACTGAGTCAGAGTGAATGTGATTACTTTCATTAGTTTCAATAGGGTTATTTTTTTTTCTTCTAAATAATCTCATATCTATCAAAGGTAAACAATAGGCCTAATGTGTCACCGCCTGTTTTTCTTTGAGTCTTTGAGGTGTCAGTGCCCCGTTATGGAAGTGTTTGGTCAACAAAATATTATCTTATCAAAAACAGCAACATGACCCCGACTAGATGACCCAACTGGCCAACATGGAGGCATGGCTGATCTTTTATTGTGATTCTTTCTCGGTAATTAAACGACAATTTTGGTTCATGATTGTTTGATATTCATCGAAAAAACATATCGGAAGGTAGGCAATCCGTGGGACAGGTGAAATTTGCCGCTAGGAGGGGTACAGTTGACTTTCAGCGCCCCCAAAAGACAAGCGCCCTCTGTGAAAACAGTGGCGCTGTCGTCAGTCTGAGGGTGTATTTGCCGAGGGAGGCTCGCGTTCGCATTTATACACTTACCGTTGATATAAGAGGCCCAGTAGTGCAGTACAAAGACTAGAGTTGATAAATAACTAAATTGCTGGCAACAACATCGAAGATCTTTCCTTTCACACTTTTATTTCTCTGCAATAACGTCAGTCAGTCGCAATTCAATATGGCGCACCCTCAATTTCGTATTGGCGGAAGTAGGTCAAATCGATGAACAATTTCGAAAGTTGGGTATTTATTTATTTTTCGAAGAGTGAACTGAACTATTAGTTGTGTGCAATTAGAATTATGGTGATTAATTTACAGTAAACCGATGCAATTATGGAACATGAATGTACATATGTTTCTTTCTTTTTCTTTTTGTTCATTTTCTTTTTAAACGTCGTCTTCTGTTGCGCATGTGCAAGTTACGTCACAGTCTCTGATTTATAAAGTTATGGCAGAAACCGGTAGCAACGCTCCATGTGTCCGGGGACGTTAATTTACCTACAAACAAAAGCATCGCCGGTCATATTTCATAATGATGTCCTAACGTGAGCAACATGAGCTGTGCCTGCTCGGAAATTAAAGAAAATACTTATCTGATGATAGTTAAATGACACATTTACTTACGGTCTGCAACATACCCTACATTCTGTTTTGTATAACTGCATTAAATTTAGGACATAGAATTTTTGCCATAATTTTATCAATCGGCTATTAAAACCAAATACCAACATACACACACACATATGCACACATGGAATGTACAGGGAGGTGCGTTAGCAGGCATTGATTTTGTTTCCCCAGTTGCTAAAACTGTTAAACATGGACCATCACAACAGATCTACAACGAAGAATACAAAGCTTGGAGATGAGGTGCTACAGAAGACTTCTTGGCATTTCTTATACCCAGCACATCACCAACAGCTAAGTCCGACAGACCATCAGGCATCAGACAAGCCATTGGACAACACGAGGACATGTTCACAGTGGCGAAGAAACGGAAACTCCGATGGTATGGCCACGCCACCAGAGTATCCTATCCTATCCTGTCCCGTAACCCGGAGGTCGTAGGGGCACCACAGATGATCGTTTAACCAGCATACTCCATCTTTCTCTGTCCTCAGCAGCCCTGATGGCTTCGCTCAGTGTCAAACCAGTCCATTCTCGAATGTTGTCCTCCCACCTCTTTTTCGGTCTGCCTCTTCTTCTACCTCCTTGCACTGTGCCTTGCAGAATAGTCTTTGCCAGGCCTGATGATCTGGTGACGTGGCCATACCATCGGAGTTTCCGTTTCTTCACCACTATGAGCAGGTCATCGTGTTGTCAATGGCTTGTGTGATGGTCTGTCGGACTTCGTCGTTGGTGATGTGTTGGGTATAGGAAATGCCCAGAAGTCTTCTGTAGCACCCATCTCCATGCTTTGTATTCTTCGTTGGAGATCTGCTGTGAGGGTCCATGCTTCGCAAGCATATAGGAAGATGGAGATGACAAGGGAGCGCAGCAGTCTTACTTTGGAATGTAGACTGATGGTCCTGTCTTTCCAAATGGGCTTCAACCTTGTCAGGGCAGCAGTTGTTTGTGCGATCCTGGAGAGGACTTCATGTCGGGACCCATTGTCTGATACAATGGCTCCTAAATATTTGAAGCTATGCACTGTGTTGAGGGATTGGACTTGGACTTTGATGTCCGTGTTGATGCCATTGGTGTTGTTGTTCATCATTTTGGTCTTCTCTGCACTTATTTCCATTCCATAGGCTCTGGAGGTGGTGTCAAGCCTCTGTACCAGCTGTTCTAGTTCTTGTTCCTCTCCAGCCAATCCATCAATGTCATCCGCAAAACGAAGATTGGAGATTGCTCTACCCCCTATGCTGACTGTGCCTTCATGATCTGCAAGAGCATCTGACATGATGCACTCTAGGAAGATGTTGAAGAGTGTTGGAGAGAGTAGGCATCCTTGACGCACACCGATTGTTGTTCTGAACCAGTTCCCGATGGCGCTGTAGTGGAGGACAGCACTGGTAGCCTTGTCATACAGGCTTTTGATGACTTCTATAATTTTAGGGCTGATGTTGTACACTTTCATTGTTGCCCATAGAGCTGCATGCCAGACTCGGTCAAACGCCTTCTTGAAGTCTATGAACACATGATATAGATGTTGTTTGTGCTGTAGGTATTTCTCACAGATTATTCTGAGGTTGAAAATCTGCTCAGTGGTACTTCGCCCTGCACTGAATCCTGCTTGTTCTTCAGCTATGATTTGTTCAGCTTGGGGTTTCAACCTGTTGAGTATTATTTTCAGGAGGACCTTGCTGCGATGGCTGATGAGGCTGATGGTGCGGTAATTTTCACACTCCTGAAGGTTACCTTTTTGGGGAAGAGTGATGACAAGCGACTGGGTCCATGGTATAGGCCACTCCCCACCCTGCTAGATCTTGTTACAGATAATGGTGAGGGCGTCAATCATCGCTTCTCCTCCTGCTTGTAGCAGTTCCGCGGGTATGTTGTCCACTCCCGCTGACTTCCCTTTCTTTAGCGATTGCACTGCTGCCTCAACTTCTTCCCGGAAAATTGGGAGGATTTCTTCTTCTCTGTTCTCAGGACATGCTAGAACTGATGGGTCTCCATTTGGTGTATGGTTGTAAAGGTCAGAGCAGTACTCTGTCCATCTGTCCAAGACTTCTTGTTCTTCTGTAAGGCATATGCCAGACTTGCTTTGGATTGTGGAGACTTTGGGCTGTTTGACACTTGTCAGCCGTTTCACAGTCTGGTAGGCCTTCTTGCTATTGTTCTTGTTCAGACTGTTCTCTATTTCCTGGCATTGATCTTCTATCCAGTTCTCATTTGCTGTGCGCATGCCTTTTCGGATGTCATTGTTGATTTTTCGGTAGACGTCAGCTCCCTGTGAGGTGTTCTTTTTCTTTTTTTTTATCTCTCTTCGTTTATCACACAGATCCAAAAGTTCAGGTGTGATCCACAGCTTCTTCTTTGGTCGGTGCTTGCCAAGGATCTCAGTGGCGGCATCTGTCACAGCTGAGTTGAAGGTGGTGGTCATGGTGTTGACATCTACTTCACCAGCCCCCAAAATGAGCAGTGGTGCAAATTTTCCTCCAATTGTGGCCTGAAATAGTTCTGCCACCTCCGGGTCTTGCAGTTTGTCCAGGTCGAACTTCAGTCTAGTGCACTTTGCTGTATTTACTCTCTTCAAGTGGAGCCGGAAAGACATCATCACGAGATCGTGGTCACTTCCGATGTCTGCTCCTGGAAAAGTGCGTGTCTTGCCAATGTTGATGCTTGATCTAAAGCGTTTCTTGACCATGATGTAGTCTATTTGGTTGTGATGCTCCCCGCCGGGACTGTGCCATGTCCATCGTCTGGAGTTTTTGTGGAGACCAAGCGTGTTTGCCAGTACCAGATTGTTGTATCTGGCAAACTCCAAGAGTCTCAGACCCCTGTCATTTGTCTCGTTGTTGCAGTGGGGTCCACATGTGTCTCCCCAGTTGTGGTGCGCATCTTGGCCAACCTTGGCATTCCAGTCGCCTTGCACTATGACTATGTCCTTCTTCGGCACTTGGTCAAGGACCGCCTGTAGATTTTCATAAAAATCCTCCACTTCGCTGTCGTCATAGTCTGATGTTGGGGCATAGGCCTGGATGATGGTGATGTTGAAAGGGGCTGCTCTCAGGCGGATGGTAATGAGTCTACTGGAGACTGGGCGGCAACCCATGACAGTGGCTAGAATGTTCTTGTGGACCAAGAATCCAACGCCGTGTTCGTGCCTGTCATCTCTACCGCTGAAATAGAGTTTGTGGCCTTTGTCGGTCGTTGTTTCACCTAGACCTTTCCAGCGCAGTTCGCTGATGCCTAGAACGTTCCATCGATAGTGGTCCAACTCGTGGGCCAGTTCTTCTAATTTTCCTTCCGCAGTTAGGGTCCTGACATTCCAGGTTCCTATGACGATAATGTTTCTCGTGCGGATCTTGCTAAATTGTCCATCAGTAGCATACTTAACACATCCGTCCTGGTGGCCAACGGAAGTCGCGGTCCTTGAGCCGGGCGACGACCGATCCGGTATGGAATTAGTGGATTGTGTCATCATGTAGTGTGTCTTGGGCAAAAAAGACCTGGCGGTGCCCAATCCTCTCCAGGCTGTTAGCCACAGCCGAAATCCACGAATACAGTGTGGCTCACCTTGGCCCTGAGCACGTGGTCGTTGAACCTGTAGTAACGTGAGGTTCCTCCACCCTGGCCGGTGGCGAACTTGTTTTTTCCAACCTAGTTCCAGTCATTCGCCGAAAAAGGCAATTACCGAAGTCGAACGAAGCTCTCAGAGTCGAGCGAAGCTATCCGATGTTTTACCAACGAATGCTGGACTACGTGAAACCACAGGCTGGGAAGTCTCGTCTTTCGTAGGCCTCAATTACATACTATACTACGTACGTATGTAGGAGGCCCACGAGTTTACAAAGACGAAAGAAAAGACTTCAGAGCCTGTTGTGAAACATCTGTGCATAAAAATAGCCGCTGTTGCTTCTAGATCTAATTCTATTACGATCTGCACAGCTTCAAGCTGTAAGTCAAGTCGAGATTCGCATTTTGAAGCAGTTAGTATTATTATTATTTTATGATGATTAATATACTGACACAATTAGTAATAAAGAGTAAAAGTAATACATAACACATAATGCACACATACAACGATTTCACATCTATATCAACAATAAAACCATGACAAAATTTCAAAGCGCTATGGATACGTTGATGTCCCTTCAGCACAAGAAGGCAAAGCAAGTTTATAATGGTCTCAAAAAACTGACATTTTTATTGCAAGCACCAAAGCAGTTATTTATTTTAACTAATATTATTCTTTTTAACTGCCGGTGACTTCTGTGTAGAAGACATTCGCCCAGTGATGCCGTGCTAACATCACCCCTGTTAGTCGCCTCTTACGACACGCCGGGAAACGTTGGGTCTATTCTATTTAATGCCCGAACCCACAGGGAGGCAAGGCACGGTGCCAGGAGGCAGAAGAAGAGGGAAACAGAAAAGAGGGGGGGGGGGAGGACAGCATGTAAGAATGGACTGGCTTGACACTGGGCGAAGCCATGAGGGTTGCTGAGGACATAGAAAGATGGAGTACGCTGGTATCATCTGTGGTGCCTTGACGACCTACGATCATGGGATAGGATAGTAAAACTGTTAAAGGACAGCACAGTTAAATTAGTTCAACAATAAGTAAACTATTGCCATAGCTGCTCATGATTTTATGTTAGCGTTATTTTACTGTAATTTATGGATGCTGCATGTATGTGTGCTAATAATGGCTTTTCTTTTACCACACTGGACGCTGTTGCTATTACGTCCATTAACTCTGAACTAAATATATGTAAAATGAAAATGTAATAAGAATTAGACCTATGAAAGGGCAGAAGAGGGTGGGACGTGAAGATATAAAATAAACTTCTGTGGTTGGGAAAAGAAATGTGCCTCCATGGACTGGAAGGGAATATACTGTGTAGCATTGTATGGAGTTTTATTTTCACAATGCTTCTCTCCCCTAGATGCACCTTTGACCCGAGTTTTACGAAGTATCTTCTGAACACTTTAATCTATTTTCTTTTATAGTTATTTTTGCTTATATTCCATATTATTTAGAAACTAATCCTCGTGGGTATCATCACTATTATTTTCCATTTCTATTTTGCTTTTTCTCGCCTAAGCGTGCGCGTGTTTGCCGCCATATTTAGAATTTTTCAGAACGAGTTTCGTTTCTGACATACCGGCGTGACCCGATGTTTACAGTGACATTATTGTAGTTTCTATTGTTTTCTTTTGTTCTGTAGACGTGGTATTTTGAATATATATAACCTATCACCATTGTAGATCAAGGATGACTGAAGGAGACGGGGTTACGTCGTCGTTGAACAGCACAGACAGGAGTCAATATCTTCGAGAGTTGGCAGCTCTGGGACAAAATGGTAATTCTCGTTTCTGAATAATTGTGTTCTGCTAGGGAGCGCAAGTGATGATACGTATTTTGACTGTTTTGTAAAATATGACATAACTAAATACTAATCTGAAATATTAATAAATGCAGGTAATGAAATAGTAACTGATTTTTCATTAACTTTCATAATTTCAGTTTTTTGTTTTGCAGATGATTCCAGCATCAGCTTTACTGGAACTGCAACGTCTGGAGAAATGTACGTAGATTTTAACCCTCTGTTTTCTTGAATGCTTCCTTACAGATGTAACATAAGTTATGATTGTACTGTGCAGAATGAAACTAATGCTACAGTACAAGAACTGAATTTTTAGGTCAGTTTTCATTTTTAAGACAAATTAGAGGCATGGTGGTCTAATGGTAGTGCTTTGGCTTGCGGATCTGAAGGTCCCGGGTTCGAGCCCTGTCCGGGCCATTGTGTTGTGTTCCTGGGAAAGACACTTTACTCCCGTTTCCTACTCCTTCGGATGAGAGTATAAACCGAGGTCTAGTCTGTGTCGCATGCACTCCATCATAACGGACTTTAAAGATCCTGACGCTCATGTCCTAGACGGGTGAGTGCCAGTAACAAGAACATACCCAGCATTTGGCTGCAGCGTCCTCAATAAGTTGAGGTTGGCAAGCCCCCAACGAAAGAAGAAGACTAATTATCTTAAATAATCAGAATGCCTAAAATTAAAAAGGTGAGAATCAGAATGCTTAAAACTAAAAGTTAAAAGGGGATATAACAAGTAACTAAAAATAAAGTGGTTAATTGGAAAATCATTGTTTGTTTTGCATGTCAGTGCCTGATTGTTTGATTTGAACTTTTCTTTTGTTTGTTGTTTTTGCATGGTGAATGCTTTGATTGATCAGCGGTGGTTCTGGTGATGCGACTCTAACACATTTGATGGAAACCATGTACAGTTCAGAGCCAAAGCAGAAAATGTAAGGAGATTTTTCTTAATTATCTCACTTTGAATAATGTTTCAACTGGGAATAATAATTAAAGTGAATAGAACTTTCAATAAAATATCCCAAATCCCAATTGAAAATATGTCACTATATCAGTATGAATATAGAATAGAATTCATGTCCCAAATCCAAGCAGAGATACTTCGAGGTCTGTTCCTCAGAGCAGGTCATTGTGGTTTTTTTTAGAAACTTATTGGTAATAATCATTTTCCTACAACATTGGGTTAACATATATTTAGCCTGGAGTTCTCACAAAATACAAGTTTACTGCTATTTAACTAAGGTACTTTTTTATTTGTCACTTGTAAGAGTAAATGGTATTTGACTCACACGCATAGCAATGTGAGTCTATGTATTCATCCCCCAAAAGAATTGTTTCCATAGTTTTGCAAATCTGTACAAGATGAATCAAACATACAGTGGAGTCCACCTATAACGAACCTTGGAATAACGAACACCCGCGATTAGCGTACTACCATCCATTTCCCGACACACTCCCTTCTTTGTCTGACTATTTAATCCCTTCCTATAACGAACAAATCCAGCTAGGCAAATAACGAATCTCCGCTTGTAACGAACCCTTTGTGTATACCCTTGGCCTACTTTGCCTCAATTGGCTCATCGCCAATAGCGAACAGCAGCAGAAGCAAGCCAGTTCGTACATAGGTCAACCAGGCCTTGAAGTCATAACTGTCATTGGCTGCTATAAATAGCCTTGAATGAAGTCACTGTTGATAAACTTCGTAGGCCTAGATCGATCTGCGTACTGTATGTTGTGATGTGTACTCATCACCGGTGTGTACTTCCGTTTACAGTACATATCTCTACAGCGAATCCCGCTTGTAACGAACCCGAAATTCCCCCCCTTGAGATTCGTTATACCCGGACTCCACTGTACTAAAATAGTCCCAAAATGACATTTAAAAACATGTCATGTGTCTGTCCCTTTCGGCTTCTGTGTGCAAAACTTGCAAGTCGATTAATATCTTAGAAGTGACCCTAAACTATGAAAGATATAATGTCCAATCTTGTATTTAGAGATGATAGATTGATCTTTCATATATTTTCAGTTTTTGCATTGATTTTGAAGGTCAAGGTGAGTTTAGGCCTTGCAAAAACATACAAAAAAATAGATCATCGTTCAGTAGAATGGCTGTATATTTAACCCATAGTATGCAACTACATTGGGTTATTTGATCATACATGCATGAGAGGTCACTTGAGGGTCACAGCCATCCCAAGGTCAAGATTACTTAAGGTCAAGGTCATCACAAGGTCACAGTTTTTTTTTATATAATACAACTTTTGCTATAGTTTATTTGATAGTACATGAGTGTATTTGGAACCCGACGTGTCATCTCAAAGTCAAGAGCATATAAAGATCAAAGTCGGTATTGCTTTGCATTTTAATGCCACAGTTTCATTTTATTTTTTCTGAGAAGTGGTTTTCATGTTATATATTGCGAGTTTTGTAAGGAGCATGTGAGTCATATGGGCTTTGCCCTTTATCTAATGATTGTGTTGTGCCATTTCAGAGTCCTGCCAGGCAGCAATGAAAATGAACACAGCTTTAGCGTGTATGGCAGAGATGTGGATATTTATGTTGCTTCCAGTGAGGATGGGCCACGTGCGGGTAGCAACAAGGTATGTTTTCCTTCTCTGTTGTTCCATATATTATATGTAGGATGAAATTAGTTTCTGCAGTTGTTATTATAATTTGTTGTTTTTTATGTGCAATATGCTATTTGATCCTGCTTGACTTATTACAGGTCAAGATCACTCCAGTAGTAAACCATATTTGGGAGCAGAGATATTACTATGGCAACTTGGTGGCTGTTCACCGGAATGGCAACTATGTGGCTTTCGCACTCAAAGGTAAGCATGCGTAGATCGACTGGTTTATAAAAAAGTAGCGGATATTAACCCGTTCACTGCTTATGATCGAATATTCGGTCAGCATCATCACTACTGGTTCTGTTCCAGCAAATGAATGTTCGGTCATTGTATTTTAGAACCCTTCATGGAAGATCCTCATAAGTATATGCGACATACAATCTTTGTTTTATAACTACAACCATTTCCTTCTTGGGAAACACTGGGATTTTCCCACTATGTGTCGCTGCTAGTGCCGTAAACACAGAAATATATAGGCAATTGCCCCAGTTCGAGAGTGTTGATCCCGTTTACACAGCTGATATGGAGTTAAGTGAGAGTGAGTGGGATGGTGGAGATATATGTCACAAGCAGCGACAAAGCGACCTAGAGCATCAAGAGGCAGTGCTATAAGGGGGAGAATGGGAGTGGTGAGGGAGGGGTGTTGCCAAGGTATGATAGGTAGAAAGCAAGTGGCATCTGTGTCCGGACTTACATGTTTTGATGGTCACATTGTTTATGCCATTAACACTACGCAAAACATGTAATTAGCTATCTTGCCTCCATTAGGCTTGGGAATATTTTGTGAATTATTACCGTAATTTTCAAAAACACACCCTGGTAATAGCATTGTTATGCCTGGCACCGAACAGGTTAAGGCATGAGAAATTGTATTCATCCAAACGATTACGTTGCAAAATTTTTTTCTGCCCATGCAAAACAAAACTAGAATAACAATGAAAAGAATAACACTTATAATGATGCCAGATCTTTGAATAATGAAAAGTTACTAATATTGGAAACAAATAGAAAGTAGAAAATCTAAGATGCGTAATGTATGTAATAAGGCTAATACTAAAATGTCACTATTAATTTTCTCCAGATTTTCAGTGTACGATAGAAGTGTGTTGACTTTTTGACTATTACTCCCCTTTGCACCTTTTTTACCCCCTCCCCTCCCGCCCTAAAAACAAAACAAAATAAGATAACATTCATATTTTTGCCAATTGGTGAGAGATGAGTCATAAATAGTCCATTTGTGACATCCAAAAAAAATGTTCGCTGTCCGATGTCGCCGTCTGTCTGCAAAACTTGCAAGTGGATTAATATCTCAGAACCTATTTCAGCTATCACTACCAAACTTGGTAAGGTGGTATAGACCCATGAAACCTCATAATTAATCAGTGAGTGAATTTCTTCATGTCAAGATCACAGGGTCAACAATTGCTTGTCAAAAAATGACAATTTTTCCACAAAATTTCACTTGTTTTCTAGGTTATTAATATTGAACATGATTCTTTGATGCATGATAGATATCAGTGAGACATACTTACTATGCAAATTTAGTCAATCTAACTCCAAGGTCAGGGTCACTGGAGCTGTCCAAAGTCAGTTTGTATAGGTACTTTGAAGTGACCTTGACCCTAAATTATAAGAGATATAAAGTCCAAACTTGTTGTATTTAGAGATGATAGATTGATCTATCATATATGTTCCATTTTTGCGATCTTGAAAGTCAAGTCCTTGCAAAACATTTTTAAAAAAGGTCATCATACAGAGGAAAGGCTGTTTATTTAACCCATAGGTAGTATGCAGCAACATTGGGTTATTTGATAGACATACATGAGAGGTCAAGTGTGCGCCAAGGTCACCGTTTTTATGGCATAATACAACTTTTGCTGTAGTTTATTTGATAGTACATGATTGTATTTGGAGCCAGACGTCAATGTCATCTCAAGGTCAAGAGCATAGAAAGATCAAAGTCGCAATTTGCAAAGTTTGCAATTTAATGCCACAGTTTCATTTTGTTTTTTCTGGGAAGTGATTTTCATGTTAAATATTGTGAAAGCCATTAGGAGCATGTGAGTCAAATGGGCTTTGGCCATCTACTTAGATTTTAAATGTAAGCTGTTTTGTAGTACAATTAATACAGAAAGCTTAGTGAGTATGTTTAAAATTGTTCTTTGTGTGTTGCTGTTGTGTTTTTTTTTAACTCAGATGTTTTTTTGTGTTTGGATGTGATTTTTTAAACCTTTGTGCGTTTCCTTTATCAGGTAAGTCAGGAGGCAATGTGCGAGTGCTGAATCGTCGTAGCGGAGACAGGGTGTTGCTGAAGGGGTTCTACGGCAATGTGTTGGACGTTGCGTTTGCCCACTCGGAGGATGTGGTGCTGGCTGCTGTGGATGAAATGGGTAGTATCTTCGTCTACAACTGCTGCAGCGGACAGGACGGCAAAATAATGTATCCTTTCTTCCACTTTCACATGATTGGTGAAAATAAATTTGTAATTAAAAACTTATGTCATCGTGGAGGCCTGTAAAACTTTGTTCAGGGATGATTGTTTCATGTTTTAATAAACTGTTTGAAACAAGCAACAGATGATCCCTGCTGATTTGAGAGGTTTTACATGTTTATTATTTATTATGAGATATTTAATATAGTGCATGTAGCAAACAGTTCAGTGCTCTTGCAGTCCTTAGTCTGTTGTGACCAGCTAGGTGATCCACAGTATGACTTTGTTCCTGAACTTGTATATGGCTTAGGTCTTTGTATAATAATTGTAAAGTGTTTAGCAATAACAATAATAATAATGAACGGGAAAAGGACACAACAGTATTACAGGTATGCCATCAGTATATTACCTTGACACCAATCAGTACTGATTTGGCACTTCACCTGGATTCCAAGCTGAATAAGTCATGTCCCTATCACCGTGTAGTGTGGTGTCCATACTGGCCTGACGAAGGGGATGAGGAAGAGGAACCCAGTATTGACTCTTCTAAAGTGTTTGCATTTACTCAAGGAGAAAAGGTAGGTCTCTGTATGGGTGTGGGAGGTGGGAGTTAAGGACAAAGTTTGTATAAAATGGTCTAAACAATGGTTGCTGAGGACAGGGAAAGATGGAGTATGCTGGTTAAACGATAATCTGTGGTGCCTCTACGACCTCTGAGTTACAGGATAGGATAGGATAGGTCAAAGTTTGTATAAAATGGTCTAAACAATGGTTGCTGAGGACAGGGAAAGATGGAGTATGCTGGTTAAACGATAATCTGTGGTGCCTCTACGACCTCTGAGTTACAGGATAGGATATGTCTAAACAATCTATAAGTGAATGAACATTGAAGTTTAATTCAACACTGCACCATGAGAGCAATCATACAAATAGTCTACAGGCTTCGTGATTAGGTTTGCACTAAACATTGTTTACTTATGTGTTTCGCAGATTGAGCTTCTGCAGTTGGATGTGGTTACCAGAGACTATGGCCCTGGACCTATTAACCCAACAGACATCGAGTCAGGCAGGTTGACCGTGTCTTCTCACGATCAGGTATGTTAGTGTTTTATCAGGCTGGGGAACTCTCCTCGGATCCGTGATTTTCCGAGAAAAAGTACCATCACTAACGAAAAAATGAAATAAAGGTCCGAGAAAAAAAATCGCTCCGAGGAAAAAAAACAAAAAAACGCATTAAGTCTTGATCCATGTCCGGGTCCAGCTTTTTTTTTTTCTTGTCACTAAAAGTGCTGCCCGCGCCCGCTATTGTTACATCGAATTCACTGCCCAATAAGGCTTACTAGCATCACTTGACTACAGCGGGTGAAGGTGATGTTGAACGTTTGGCGGTTCACGTGAAGTTCACAGTGTTCCCTCCACACACAAAAAATGAGGGTCCTTGGGACTCCCAGGTATAAAATTTTAAGAGTCCTTGTGCACATTTTGAGAGTCCCCAAATCGGAAAAAGAAATGAAAAAACAAGTCCAAGCCTCACTTTTTTCTTTTTCTTTTTTTACTTTGTTAAAGCGTCACATTAGTTATCATAATCATATAAAACCAAAAAATTAAAACATGAATGGATTCACGAAGATTTTTTCTGTTCAGTGAATGGATTGCTTGGAGGAAGTTTACAGTGCGCGAGCATGCGATTTTTAAGGGCGACAACTCCCGACACAATCTTTAATCGTCTGCAATTTCAGTCTCAGTCGGGTTCTGATTATGCCGTGAATTAGTTCGCCACTATTTTTGACTTCAGCGATTAGAAAAAAATGTGTGCGTCCGCAGGACGCACGCATGCAAATTTTTCTGCGTCATTTTTTATATTTTGTGCGTAATTGACGCACTACTGTGCGTAATCGGGAACACTGAGTTCAGTCCTTTGTCACTGTCCGCCATTGTTAGTTTATAATCACTATACTATCATGTCGTTTGTTTCACGTATTATTAACTGCGGAGACCCTTTTGAAGAAGGGGAAATCAACAACAAATGGAAATGGGAATGGCTTGAAAAGATGGCGAAAGTCGGCGACTCGGAACAGTGTGTTGGTAATTGTTTTAGAAAAGGAGATAAACCTGGCAGTGCGCGCTGTATTCTTTGCAGCAAAGAATTGAGCTACGCGAATTGTGGTCTGACCGCACTGTTAGAACACATGCAGGCGAAAAAACATCAGGACTCGGTGAAAGCAGCAGATCCCCCCACCGGGGCTTCACCCCTGGACCTGACCAGGGGCCGCCGTAAGGCCTTTGGAACCCAGCCTGATTTCAGAGATTTTTGCTTTGGACTGTTCCCCAGCATGTTTTATACAATCATCTTTTGGATGAGAGTATTAACTGAGGGCTAGTCTGCACGCATACATTCCATCGCACGGACTTGAGATGACGCTCATGAAATAGGAGAGTACCAGACCCAAAAAGGCTCCCTACACTCGGTCTTATTCACTGTTATTGTGAGTGGTGCTGCTGTGAAGTGACATCTCTTTCAGAAGACAACCCCAATTTCGCATGCATGGGTATAAAATGCAAATCAAACTCCATGGTAGTTATTCAGATTGTGACAATGACAATTATATTGATGAAATCGGTCAATATTGAGTCCGACTAGCTACGTCCTTCGAACAGATGGTAATTCATTATTCTTATGATTGTGATTTAGGTATTTGCAAGATCTAAATCGGATTGAATTTTTTCTTCTTAGCCAATTGTGGATGCTGTCTTTTCTCCTGATGGCTCAGCTTTAGCAACTGCTTCACTGGATGGGTTTGTCAAGTTCTTCCAAGTTGACCTGCAGGATTCCGAGACTAGGTGAGTAAGGTTTGCTTTTACCAGTATGGTTTCATAGCTTGATGAGCTTTTCATTAAGAAAATAGGAGAAACAAAACAAAAAGATTTAGGAGGGTGCTTATTGTGAATTATTGGGTGCGCATTTTGGGTTGTTTGTGTTACACTCCGTTCGAGCTGGTGTTTTTCTATCAGTATTTGATTCAGCCCCAATGCTGAAGTACTGATGAGTGTAGCTCAGATTCGTTTATCCACGCAGCCTGCTCACTCAGCAACAAGTCAAAGTCTTCGTATGAAGTTTTCCTCTTTTATTCAGCACACATCAACAACTGCATACAATCGCCTTTTCACTCTCAACTTTTTACTTTCCAACTCACTATCAACAATCTCTCTTCACAACACAGTGTGTCCATTATATATTTTTTCTCTCAACTCGAGATGACCTCAGGACGTTCTAGAAATGACGCATTACAACCAATCAGAATTAAAGATCGTCATCACTGTCTTACGTCATACATCTCTATACACCTTCCCGGAACGTTCTCAAACTTCTACAAGTTTCCATCGACAGTAAACACGCAGATCTAGAGAATTCTCCAATAATATCGACTACCGAAAATTATCAACGTTATACAAAGCTTCTTCTAACAACAATGCAAACTCAAATCAAAGGTAAATACACTCTATTGTTGCATGCTTTGCCAAATAAAACGAACAGATCTATCGCGCGCGCTTCACACAAAATATCGTGCACATTTCACACGCACCATCATGCGCGTTTCAACGTAACAGTTTGATGAGACATGTTTATGGTTGGTGTTGTTGCAGATGCCTGCATCAGTGGCAGCCACATAATGGAGAGCCGTTGTCCTTCTTCGCTTTCTTGGATGACCTAAAGAACATGGCCTCTGAGTAAGTACCTCGCATAGACATGTTGTCTCTGTAAGACTGTACAAGAAATGTCTCTGTTGCTGGAATATGATGTGATGAAGAGTATGATGGAAAGATTGTGCATATCTGGCTATAAGAAGTAAAGAAAATAAAAGAGAAACTCTAGGCTGAATGAAGTTCTGATTTCATCTCATTTGAAAAAGTCGGTACTTAGATTTTGAAGGAGACATACACTTTCAGACAACTCAAGGGATCACTGAGGTAAAAATGGGTTATATTTTGTTTCACTTCTCAGCTGTTTTGACTGGTAACTAAACTTGAACACTGGTAGAATACCAAACTAGGATGTTGTGAGCAGAAAAGAAAGAACCACTTGGTCGAGTGGTCACTAGCTATGATCAACAGACATAATTTGAAATGACCTGATCCTACATGTCATTAAGTCATTGGCTTTATACGTGCTAATACATGATAACTATTTGTGACTTAAATGTAGATATAGATAATATAGATGTTCAGGGTTTTTAGATCTGATTGTAATGCTTTCTGACATTCTGCTGTTTGCTTTCCAATTTTTGGTTGAATCTTGACAATCACATAGCTATCAAGCATCAGTGCGAATTGGATTATTCTTGGAATAAGACTTAAGGATTAGACAACTATTTAAAATATTAAAAGAGACCAAGCAATCTGTTATTAAAAAAATTTATTGCGATGTGTCAAGATGACTGGTGCATTTCAAAACAAAAATAATAGCGGCTGATCATTTTGTTTAGCACACAGTTCTGGAAGTTCGCGGTGACTGGCTGCAACAAGAACCAGGAGCTAAAGATGTGGAGCTGTGAGACATGGACTTGTCTACAGACGGTCAGATTCTTGTCGCCACCAGTTGGGCGACAGATGGATCCTCCTTGTCTGAAAGCCTGCATTGATACTAGTGCCAAGTACCTTGTGCTTTCAGACAAGTTCAACATGGTAAGAATAATTACTTGAAATTATTTTTTCTTTAAAATCTTGGCACTAACGCATTCGACTGTGTTGTATAGACATATTTCCAGGTTTGGGAGTAATGCTTGTTCATTGAAACTTTGGATATCTTATGTGTGCAAGCGTTTCATGGTGTAAATTAAATTAAAATTCAAAGTGAATACATGTGAAAAAATTTTGAATCTTGTTTCAGAGGTACTTACCTTATGCCATTGCATGTATTTTTACGCATTTTTGGTCCAAAATATGCGAATACTATTCGTCATCTCAAAATATGCATTTTTGCTGTTATCAAATATGAGTTTTAGTTTTTACAATTTTTAAAAATTCAATCCGAGTCCGATACAGTATTTCCATTGCTAACTGTCGGTGAGCATGCGCGAACTAGAAATCTAGTGTGCGAGATGTGGTAAACGTCACCTTTGTGGTTAGGGGAAAATGGCGTAAAGAAAATGTGCGCATGAAACGAAACTGAAATGAAAAGGGTGAAAAGAAGTTGAAAGATTCTGCAAAGAAGAAGGTTAACACCAAGCAGACATTCAAAAAAGGACTATACCTAGCATTGTCCATGAATTGTTGACTGTAGAAAGAGCCTTCATGACGCATATGGCACTTTGTGCAGAAAGGATTTTGAAATTGGCCACAGTGGTGGATACGACATACAGCAGCATATCAAATCCTCAGGTCTCAAGGGGCGCTAGTGTGTCTTTTTTTTTTGGCATGCCTACCCGGATGGAATTTCGGTTTTTTTCCCGGAAATGTGAAAAACTCGGCAAGCACTAGGGAAAATACGGATACTTGTTTCACGGTCCGGAAATACATAAAAACAACATTGGGGAAAAAATCGAACTCGTTGGCCTGTGGTAATGCACCGCGCGACGTTTTTCTGAAGACATCCGAACCCGGTTTAATGCCGCAATGCGCAGTCGCAGTAGAGACACATGGCATCAAAGTTTCTGGTAGAGGCACCGAAGTTAGCTGAACCAGTTCTTGCGCAGTTGCAGTGAAGATGGGTGCTCGTGAGACAGAATTCATAACATGGCGTCCAAACGAATGGGCGGCTAAGCAAAGTGATTGTGAATCTGAATCTTAAAAAAAAACAGCGCTAGGGGCAGACATATATTGCCTGGTATTCGGAAAAGTGTCCTTTCGTTATTCGCGGCAGCACTGACTCAAAAGTATGATTTATGCCAACCAGTTTGGCATCTCTGACCGTGGTATGAACGACATCAAGTGGCCCATGGAAGGCCCACAGCATATCAAGAAATTACGAGGCTTTGAAGAAGAAAAAGAAGATTGTGGCATAATATCAAAAAGGATTAGTGCAAAAACAATAGGTAGTAAAAAAAGTAAATACGGAAATCGTAATAGTAATACTGAAATTTGAAAAAGCTAATACTGAAACTTCAAATTGAGGGTAGGCGTGCCTGCACTGGGGTGAAAAAGTTTAAGAGAAAGAAGCGCGTGTTGTGGCCGAGTGGTCTAAGGCAGGACTAACTTGACTTGTCCTCAGGCCAGAAACCAATGGCGCCTGACAGGTGTAGGATCAATACAGCATCTGGACATTGTTTCTCCAAAAATTATTTACTTTTCTACGGGTACTCAGGTGTGCTTCCCCAGCAAAATTTCAAAAACACGACTAATATTAGGTAGGCTGGGTTTGGGCGCGCCACATGCTGCTACTGCGTCTTTCACAGTGAAGATGGCCCAGAATTTCCCGATAAAATGGACAATAAAGTGTCAATAATACAATTTAAAAAATTAAAAACCAGTTTACCATCGTGAAAGCGGAGATGAAAATGACTGCGATCATAGTAAAATTCAACTAAGTTGGGCAGTGTTTGTTGAGTTGTGCATGGTAGGAAATGAGCAAGTTGATCAAAGGGCATAAGCAAAGAATGTGATTGTGAAAAGTTGTGACAATGTAGCCTGTAGGATAAAAAAAAAAGGTGAAAGAGACAGTGGTTTAAAACATAATGTGCAAAATAAATGTTATTCTGATTCTTCTGTTGCCTGTAATACTTGTTTGTTGTTCTTTATTGTGCGTTGCACGATTTGTAAAATTACACAAAATACACATTTTCAATAACACAAAATAGCCTCATGGGGGATAGGCACCTCGGTTGTTTTCACACTTGAAATGGGAACCCTGAAGTGAACCTATAAAGTTTACATTAGGATCCCTTGGGACACTTGCTTGAAAACCTACCAGAAACTGTTGTAGCTATGTTTCTGCAATTTATTGAATGATTTCTATAAACATTCTACAGAGTTTTCACATTTTCACTTTGTGTGTGTCTGTTAACCTTTGAAGTATCTTAGACTTGCCAAATGCCAAGCTTGACTGTCTTGGATGGTATTTTACAACCTCAGTGATTATACAGTTCGCCAGCTTCCACCAAACTGAGTGTCTGATATCTGTCAAGCATAGGATGTGTGTAAGCCTCAGCAGCCTGCTGACACTCAGGTTGGGGTCAGCGTTGCTCTTCTGGCATGCGGTGCTGACTGCCTACGCTAGTAGCATTCCATTTGTGCCTCAATCCAATGACAAACAATCCATTTTCATTGGCAGGTGGTGTATGTGATGCAGCTTTACCAGGACATGGCAGGTGGCACAGCGCATATCAGTAGTGTGTCGGAGTTCCCACTGACCCAGTCCTGCCTTAGCTTTGCCATCCTAGAGGCATGCACCAAGCGCTTTAGGCAGTCTGCTCAAGACTCCCACTTAGATGAAATCACCACAGGTGAGAAAGATAGCATATTTGTCATCTACATGTAGGGTGAGAACAAAAGGCTTAGTCGGTTAAATGGATTCCATTTATTATGGGTGATTCCTGATTGATTGAGCACCAGCTTGAACCAATGTACGAAGGTCTTGATTAGTTTCTTTGCTTATTGATTTGCATGGAAATTATTAGGTGAACTGGAACTGGATGATGAACAAGAGGGAGATGTGAATGAAAATGCAGGAGAGAGAGGGGAAGAAGATCATGAGACAACCACAGGTGTACAGATACGTCTCTTTGCTGTTCACACAAGGTGAGTGACTTTGTTTCATTGTCACACTTTCTTGTATTTATTTATAGTTATGTTCAAATTTGTTTTACATCATACAAGCCTCAAATTAAATTTAAAAAAAAAAATTGTCAATTTTTCCAGAAGGTTTTATTTGCGAAGGTCCCAATGGCTACTTGGGGAATATTTATATATCTGTCCTATCCTATCCTATTATTTATTCACCTATTATGCAGTGGAAGTAACTAATAGCGTTAAAGTAGAGAGCTAGTCTCCAATGCCCAAGTTTCCAGTGCTAAATGGTATGTTTGATTTTAAAATTAGGTATAATAATGGTATTGTAAACTAATTTCCTTTCCAGTGTCAAATAGTGATCTTGCCTTAACACCAGCCGGCCACTTTCCTCTAAAAGTACCTTGAACTTGTGTCCAGGGTCAAACGTTTTGCCCCAGCACAAAGAGCTGTAGCCGTTGGATGCATCCAGTTTCAGGTTATGTAACCTTACACAATTACTGGCAAGCCGTTGCTGGTGGGGCATTTATGAGTGGAAAATAAATATTTGAAAATAAATTGTGATTAAATATTGTTGTTAGGGTGTCTCTACACTTGATTCACTTGCATAAAGATGAAACTCGCATGTAATGAGTTTGCTTTATAGGCTCTTCATATACAAAAGTGAACTAGCAAGACAATTAATTTCACATACAATACCATGACTCATAAATGCAATGTTATTGGCGTTGCTATGTAAATGCTCATAAAAACTAAAAAGTTTAACCAGAAAAAAAATAGAGTTCCTTCCCCTGTAGTACTAAACCCTTACGTCCTGTGCTACTGTACCTATAGCTCTCACGGCAATTGCCACACACTTCAGTTCTTATTTGGTTCTTGCTCTGTAAGGTTTACCTTTTTGCTTTGCTTCTGTGGCCTAGCTCTGTGTTGTGCCTGGAGTTTTTGGTTACTTTACCATCGTTGTTCTCTTCCCTTGGGACTTCGTCAGCCCTGAGGTTGAATTGTTGCTACCGCCAAAGAACGTATAGCTAAAGCAAAGAAGGGTCATAACGCAAAATACCGCGTGACGGCCGGCGCCAACGCCACCTAGCAACAAAGATGGCAGAAAGCAAGCAAATGATGGCGAATGAAGTGGAAGCGAGTGAAAAGCCCTCCAAAAGACGCAGAGGCGGACACCACTGCAGTGCTTTTAATTGCACAAACAGCCGGTACAAGTGCCCCGGTCTGTCAATTTTCAAATTCCCAAAGGAAGAAGCAAGGTGAGTTGAACAAATAGTTGAAAAGTGTGAAAATGCATGACGCCGGTTTGTGTACAAAATGGCCTGCCACGCTGTCTGGCAATGTTTCTTCGCTTGATCAACTTTTTGTAGGCCTAATCAATGTCGATCCACAGGGCCTACGGGTCCTGTATAACTTTTATAAGTATAAATTATAATGTAGTTCTATTTTACCACGAGGATCGAGCTACCTGGCGGAACGGTTTCAAGATTCAGATTCTGAGATTGTGGTTTGTTTCTTGCAATCTGTAGCCGTGTAGGGGTCAGGGTTGTTGCAAATTAGGCATAGACTAGTGACCGTGGTATAACTTTATTTTGCTCACACAAATTGAAGAAGCAGAAGAAAACGTACCATACTCATCATAAACAAATTACTGTGACCTCACCTGTTCTCAAAATCACGTTTCCGCTTCGACATACACAAACTGAAATTCTAACAAGATTTTACTGCAATAATAAATACTGATGCCCAGATCTGTAGTGTTAATTGATGCAAAACAGTGGTGGCCCTTCAATTGTTTAGAGAAGTATATGTTGCTTGTATTTAACATCTGATGAGGTAGGCTTACAATGATTTATTAGCCTATTATATAATTTGGTGTACATGTAATTGTAGTTTGTCCTAAGCAATGGGCTAATAATATAGTTTGTTTGTTGCTGAAGGTGCAAGGACTGGATACAGCGATGCAGGAGAGAAGACCTGATGAAAACAGATGCAGCTCATGTTCACAAGAACAATTTTCTGTGCGCCAAGCATTTTGAGGAGTCACAATTTATGAACGCAGCCCAGAGGAACAAACTTATATGGAATGCTGTGCCATCCCTCTTTGACGTGCCCAACCCTCCACCACTGGTAACTTTGAAAAGGCCACTTCCGAAAAGAACTCCTTTTGTGCCACACACTGCTGCCAAGAAGCACAAATCCAGTACATGTGGTAAGTGATGCATTTGTACAAAATTGAACTGTGTGTAAAATGAAGGCAAAAATATTGGTTATGGATGGGTTTTTTGGTGTTTGTTTTTCTTTTCGTTTCATTATGCGAGTCAAGCATGGTCTTAAAACCACTTCCACCCGTGAATATGTTTAGAAGTATGCTACAGCAGTGGTAATTTTTTTTAAAAACTTGGTTTTCAATTAATATGTTTGTTTCTTTTTTAGTTTTAATTATTTTCTGCTAATATCACAGGGTTTATTCACCCCTAAAATATCAATGGGTCAATTGGCCCACTCAATCAAAAATCAATGGGCCATTAACAAGAACATGAACTTGATCGCGAATCAATGTGTAACCAGTTTACTGAATGTCCAATATGGAGTTGTGCTAGCACAGTCTCCTCCTTTCGGGTGGATGCCAGGTTGGGCAAGGCAATGGGTCAGACAAGTCTGGTAAAATCTGAAAAAGCTTGTTCTCGGTCTGGGTGGACCACTCATCCTGCCAAAGTTTTTTACAATAAAAGCGAGTCACACTGTACCGCAGGTCAGATTGAGGAACAAACTGAAAAATATCAGAAGGAAAATCAAGGTTTAGGGCTTCCTTTGCAGCTTTGTCCACTGCAACGTTGCCCCGTATACCCATGTGACTAGGTACCCACAGAAAAACAAACTTTTTTCCTTCCGACACAAGTTGACTATGAAGGGCATGAATATCAGCTAATAAGGGGTGGGAAATCTTTCTGGTGGAAAGAGCTTCCAGAGCTGATAATGAATCTGAAATAATTAGAAACAGGGAGCTTTTAGATTGGTAAACTTGTTTCAGGGCTAACATAATAGCCTTAAGTTCTGAGCTGTACACAGAAGTTTTGTTGGTTAGCCCAGTGTTACACCCATAGTTTTATCCTAATGTGACAACATTACACTCAAAGTGTCTGAATTTACATGCTTTATTTGAAATTTCCGCAATTATAATTTTTAAGACAGGATCAAAATGTGTTATTTTGTTGATGCAGCTTCCACTGTCATCAGTATAAAATAGTTTAATTTCACCATTTCTTTTTCAGCACATGCCATTGAAGAGATTGAGTGCAGTGGTTCAGGCTGTGCCATGACATCAGCGGCTGACTACCCTGCTGCATCACAGTTACTGACACATTCTACTTCACAGTCAACACCTGCTGCTTCACAGTTACTGACACCTTCTACTTCACAGTCAACACCTGCTGCTTCACAGTTACTGACACCTTCTACTTCACAGTCAAGAACATCTGCAACTCCTCGTGGGAAAAAATATTGGCAGAACAAGTTCTACCGTGAAAGGAATAAAAATCAGAAAGTCAAAAATGTGGTAAAGAAAATGACTGAGAAAAGCAAGAAAGATGGATTGATTGTTCAGCTGTCGGAGTATTTGTCAGGTCCTGCTTTAGAATTTATTTCCTCAAGAATACACATGGGACAGAAGAAAAAGAGACGTTGGTCTGCAAGCGACAAGAGTGTTGCTCTTTCTCTGTACCACGTGAGCCCCAAGGCCTACAGGCTGGTCAAAAAAATATTTGCGCTTCCAAGTGTCGCCACACTCAGAAGGACTATGAGACAGGTTAGGGTGTACCCAGGATTCTGTGAAAACATTTTAACCTCTCTGAAGCAAAAATTGGACTTATTGCCACAAAATGCTAATCTGTGTGCCCTTGTATTTGACGAAATGTCAATTAAAGAGCAAGTTATCTTCAATATTGAAAGAGATGAGGTGGAGGGACTGGAAGACTTTGGAAGTGGAAGGAAGACAAAACATGTTGCAAACCATGCAACTGTATTTATGTTGAAGGGGCTGACAAGCGGCTGGAAACAAGCAATTGGCTACTTCTTATCGAGTGGACCAATAGAAGGTGATCGCCTGCAACAGCTGGTGCTGGAGGGACTGGGTAAAATGAAGGCCAAGGGTCTGCATGTTCGAGTTATCATTGCGGATCAAGGGTCGAACAACAGGCGCGTCCTGGAAACCCTGCTGGGCGCAACCAAGAACAAGCCATATATCGAGCTGGATGGTGAGAAAATCTTCATCATGTATGACCCTCCCCACCTCTTGAAGAACATTCGTAACAACATGCGAAACGCAGGATTCACTGTTGGTGACGCCGAGGTGAGTTGGAGACATATTGAGGCGTTTTTTAAATTTGACCAACAGAACAGGTTTCGAATGGCACCCAAGCTTACCCACAGACATATATATATGCCTCCTTTTGCTGCACTGCGTGTAAAGTATGCAACACAAATTCTGTCACACACTGTTGCAGCTGGTCTGTCTACACTACATCAGTTGAAAATTCTGCCTGATGATGCGATTGAAACGGCAAACTTTGTTGAAAACTTCGACCAGCTATTCAACGCCTTCAATAGTGCTACCTGGACTTCCAACCAGAAGATGCGTCACGCTTTCACAGAGGACTCTGGGCACAAGAACTTCCTGCAGGAAATGCTGACATGGATGACAACAATCAACAGCAATTCAGGAAGAAGGCTGCCATGCCTTGATGGCTGGATCATGGACATTCATGCTGTTTTGGGCCTATGGGAAGAGCTCCACAACGAGCATGGAGTGAAATATTTGTTCACCCAAAGACTAAATCAGGATTGCCTGGAAAATTTGTTCTCCATTTTGCGTGGGGTAAAGGGAGGCAACAGAGACAACCCTAATGCAAAGGAGTTTCGGGAAGCGTTACGAGCTGCTATGGTGGATTCTATTCTGCTGCACAGTGATGGTAGCAATTGCCAAGAGGACTCTGAGAAGTTTTTGCTAACGCTTACTGCATTTTCACAACATCAACCTTCAGCGCCTGCACCCAGATTTGCCCAAGATCCAGACTTGATACCATTCTCTGAAGCAGATTTCAACACGCATTTGACATGGTTCATCCCCAACCCAGCCCCACCAAACAATACAAGTGTATCTTCTTCGGCCTCAACAAATCCAGAGCAATTGTTGGGTCTCACCAAAACTGCTGTATTATTTTATATTGCTGGATACATAGCAAGAAGAGTCAGTCAAAGCACTTGCCAAGGTTGTCAGGATCAATTAAAGGGTTTTCCACTTGGTGAGCCACATGAGATTTTTGTGACTCACAAACAGTATGAGAACATCCGGGGTGATGGACTTATGTTTCCCAGTCAACAACTTTTTACAGCTGTTAAACAAATGGAGATGTCATACACAAGACAAATTGAGCACTGTATGTATGGAACAAACGTCACAGCTACATTAGTGCAAGAACTGGCAAAGGACATGGGAATGAGTACATTCTGTTGTCCCCGTCCTGGGGGTTGCCCGCTTCAATTTCTAGTGACAAGATTATTTGTCAGGATCAGTCTGTTTTCCACACTGAAGAACAGTACCACACAGTTTTCCTCTCAGTCACAAAAGCGCAATAGGAAAACTATGAAACTGTCACATGTTTAGTTGGGCAGTTTCTGTCACAGAAACAATCAAACATGCTTCATAGATAGATAGTCTACTGTGACTTTTTGTGTGGGTTGTGGTTGTGCTTGTGGAAATCCAACCTATTTTAATATGTGTGTGTCGGCACCACGATGTAATTTCTCACTGTGAGATAATGGAGCTGTCATATTCGTATTGTATTGCGCATTTTGTTGCTTCTTCTTTAATATTTTTTTTATTGTTTTGTAGTGACTTATGTTGTTTCTTATATATATTTTTTTGCTGAAAGCCCCTTGTGGCATGAGCCTGAATAAAATTTAATTTAATTGTTGCCAGTTCAGTATTGGCTGGTTGGCTATGTACGTTTGTGTTCTTCGTGCTATGAATGACTCGTGCTTAGTCCTCTTTTACACAAGCTGTTGTCCTGATTCAGGTCTTTGCAGTCCGCTGGATCCTATAAACAATGACTAAGTGTGCTACAAACATATATTTACACTTATGTAAAGAACAAAAGTTTCATGTTACATCTTAATTGTTAAACATTATTTATGGTTCAGCATGCTGTTCATATAATTTAATTGTAATTTTGATTACTTTGGTGGGGAGTGGGAGTGATGTGTTTTTAAATTGTAGCTTAATTGTGAAGCCATGTGTTGTTGTTGTTTGATTTTGTTCTTGTCACATCAGTATTTGATTGAAGTGTGTGTGGCTGTGATGTGTTGTACAAGGCATGTTAGTTTTGGCTGAAATAAATGAGAAAGATTCAGGGATACATTGTGTTTTGGCTTTCTTCCTGTTTTGTTCTTGTTGCTCTCCCTCGGTTTTCTTTGTCAGCCTCACTGTCTGTCAGGTAACTGTTTTGGAGGGTGGCTAAAGTACCACTGTTCTCCATCTATTACATTTTTTTGTTTAATTGATCACACACACACAATTTTCCCCAGCCTGCCTCTGTCAACAATATTTGTGACTGAATTAATCTGTTTTATGTAAAGTCTTTTCACGAAGTAGTACTAACGAATGTAATATGTTAATCTAACTTTTGTAGAATATGTAGATTAGAATATATTATATACTAGCATTTCCAACCAGTATAATAATGAATACTAAAAAATAATAGTTATAAGGCACTTAATCTTATATAATACTTCAAAGTGCTCACATACATTCTGACACACAGCACTCACAATTAATAGAACAAAATAAATAAATAAAACAGTGCAAAAACATTCAGTTAAATTTATAATTGTGTCTAACCTTAGCTACTTCATATATATATTCAACAAACTTCAACCCACTTGTAAATATATATTTATTTACAGTAAATGTAGACATGTTTTTATTTACCTCAATAACTGTCATTATTGGTGATTAAGACAGATACTCTCGGACCTTGCACATCAAATGCATTACTTATAACTTGAATATTTATCAGCTCAACAATAACTTCAATTCCATCATTAATACTTTGTAAAGGCAATACAAAAACTAGCAAACCCCAACCGTTCTTAAAATGGTCGTGTTGTACAGGCAGAGTTACAACTTCTATCAAACTGTTGTCTGTGTTCCTGTTTACAATGAGTGTAGGCCTATCTTCCAGCTTTGTGTGTCACGATGTGTTCATTATCCAAGCTGATACTTTGCTTTGCACTACACAAGGGGTCTGTGCGTATTTGCAGCACAAATTTGAGTGTTTCTTTTAATATAAATGTGACCGTCACGCGATCAGAAACAACCGACAGAAAAGTATTGTTTACGAGTCGCTAAGCATACGATTGCCTCCCTTGAATGTTTCACGCATCCATGCCGTTGGAGGGCGCTGCGCACCACTCGTCATCATTATTTACAGTGCACTCTTGAGTTATGACCCTTCTTTGCTTTAGCTATACGTTCTTTGCTACCGCTGACCTGGGTTGGGTTTTTCTTCTCCATTGCGAGTAGGGAACTTGTAGGATGTCGAAGCGCAGTGACTGCGGGAGTCTTAAGTCTTCTTCATCATCCCTCCCTTTTTCACGAGCTAAGAAGAGTCATGTTTCTGTCACCACTTATTCCTCGACCGGTTCTGTGTCTTGGGATGCAAAGGCGGCGGTTTCTAGGACTCATGTTGTCGTCCCTCCCTCCTCAGCTTCGACCCCTTCTTTGGTGTCAATTTTGTTCCCAGATGGGCAAGACGTCTTCGTCCCTGTGTGCAAGCCATCTGTTGCCTCTTCTGATGCCAATATCAACGAGCTGCTACGTTGCGCTTTGCAGTTGTCCGCTACCAGGCCTTCTTCCTGTTTTCGTGCGGTGCCTTCCTCGATGCCCCGTCTTTCAAGTGGTGAGGTGAAGGGGAGCTCCTAGGTCTTGTCAGAAGTGTCCTTGGAGCCGTTTCCGGTCGAGGTTTTGGATCTGAAACACACAGATGGTCACCTTAGTTTAGGACCACTTCCATTTTCCAGCAGGGATGACCGGGCGCGGCCAGACAAGCACCCTGCAGAAGCCTTCCCGCGTGTTTCCTCAAATAGAATTCAGCCTGGGTCGGGACTTCTGACTAATGTCGATCTGGATATTCTAAGAGCACTGATTGCAGTGTTGTCCAGCTGCAACAGGGGTCGCAATTTCCGGTCTGGGGTCCCTTGCAACCTTGGTTTCCGGTTCAATTGAATCCTCAGCAAGCCACCCCCAGTGTATACCACTTCTGCTTCCCGGCCGTGAGTCGGGGGGAGGGGGGGGGGAGGGGGGAGGGGAGGGGGGTCTGGCTTCCGGTACGGAGGGTACAATGAGCTCGTTACATACTTCCGTTTCTGGTTCAACCCAAACCTTCTCGTGGTGCAGTGACAAGGTGCACACACACATACAGACAACGTAGGCATGGGCACCCTTTCAGCCCCACATTATGGGAACTGAACCCTTCCACGAGTGCTAAGATATCAAGGAAAGTAACTAGGGGCAAAAGGTCTATGTGAGTGATGAATGGGTATTTGTTGTTATGTAAGAGGGGTGTCACATGTGAGCATGTCTGTTGGTCACACAATTGAGTCAGATTTTAGGAGAAAAGTGTGTTTATAGCATCTTTCTGTTTATAGTTGATGGTAATGTTTTCAGAGCACTGCAGGAACTGTTGATCAGATTCTGTCCGGTCTCTTCTGTACCAGCTCTGGGTTCTGCAGCTGACTCTGTCTCTCATGACGGAACAAGTAAGTATCAGTACACTTTTTACTTGATTCCAGTGCTTGTTATCACAGAGAAAAGACTAAAAACACATGGATGTCCCAAAACTAGTAAATCGCTAGTTTTTGGACATCCATGTGTTTTTAGAAATATATAGAACATAGAAATTTGGTTTATTCTAAAACCTTTTTAATGTTAATGTTACACAGCCGACTCACACAGAAGTATGTAATGTTGCATTTAGAAGTCAGACCCGGGAATGCCTTGTGTCATATATTACACTCTGTTTGATACTACCCGACTTTCCCCTACAATAATTGACAAGACTGAACAAAACAACACACATACACATGCACACAGTGAAGACCTGTGTTCTTTTTTTCAATGGAGACATGCATTCACTTTGGAGAGAGAGAGAGAGAGAGAGAGAGAGAGAGAGAGAGAGAGAGAGAGAGAGAGAGAGAGAGAGAGAGAGAGAGAGAGAGAGAGAGAGAGAGAGAGAGAAAGAAAGAAAGAAGGGGTAGGGGGCAGGGAAGGAAGAGATGCAGCATCTAATAACATATATTAGGCATGTCTGTGCAGTGCATGTACAGTGTTTTTCGATATAACCTAGTGCATGTAGGAAAAGTTACAGAAAGCCTAATAATGAACATAAGCAGTGGGATTTACCACATGCAAATAAAATGTAGGCACTCACCACTAGTTTGGCCCAGGCAGGTAATCCCATGTTACCAATGACACAAAGTCACTGTTACACAATATGGCACACTGGCCTAGTGATTCGTCATTATGCTGATATGCATACACTGAATAAATCCCCGCTATAGCCGTCGTCGTCACACAACATGGCACACTGATTTAAGCGATTCAGTCATGATAATAGGGTACATTGAACCATAGCCACTATAAATGTCACTGTGACACAAGGCACACTGACCAAGCGACTTCTGCATTACTGTACTGATAGGGTCAGGGTAGACTGAACAAAGACCATTAACAAACACATCACCAATAAAAAGCAACAACAATGTGTGCAAAATTACATTTTAAAAAAGTTCCAGTAATATAAAATAGATAGTAAACCTTATAAACTGTAATTTTTTCTCACAGTAGTGTATGCAATATCTTTCTCTCTTGAAAAAAAAACAAACACACACACACACAAAAAGAAACTAAGACAAAACCAAAACTCAATAAAAAAGATTAAAGCATACACACGGTAACGAAGTGGCAAAATTCCATGACAGCTCTAGCGCAGTGAAGATTTTTAGGGGGCCGGCAACAAGGGACTATAGCTATGCATGGCTAGAATTAACACACACGTTTTGTCAAATCTTTGTGATTACAGAGGCCAGCTAGCAAACACAAAAATACATTCATAAATATCGATCACATCACCAGAAAGTTCAAACTTTGAGTGACTTAAAATGGTAAACACTGTCAGTTGTATAAATAATCAGCACACGTAATTGGAAAATTATACAAACATCGAGAAACCTGTGAAATATAAGTCAACTTATAGTGTGCGGTAAGGATAACTGAAAGCTGTCAAATCCAGTTAAACATAACACACACGAAGTCACATTTGTGGCTATAGTTTATGCTAACCCCAACTTAAATATGAAAGTAACTAAATGCCAAAGATAAACACAATGGCCAGCAAACTCCACATAAAATGATCCCTTTTACAGCGCATGAATACAGAACATCAGATAGACATTCTATATTCTCTTTGTACTGCAAGCCTAGCAAGCTGCAGTGTGGGAACTTAGCATGGCCTTCAGTGGCTAAAAATAGCTTACTGCTGGTACCGGACCAGTTCACTTTCAGAGAAAGCAGTTTCAGCAGAGAGAAATGCCTTAACTTCTATTTTAAAAAAAACCTGCTGGACTATTTTTAAACACAATGCATATACACACCAGGTAGTCCATCACAAAATAAGTGTGTTTTGAAGAGAACAGAATAGTTTGATGGATAGAAGATTATTTATTTCTATATTTTATTCTGCCCAGAGCCTTACAGGAAGTAGAACAGCTGTTTAGACAGTGATGGGTAGAAGAAATGTACACACCAGTTAACCCATCACTAAAATGACTTACTTTGTGCAAAGAAAATCCAAATGGTTTGATTTGGAGAAGATTCCAGTAAAGTGTTTACTAATTTTGATAGTTTTTATTCTCTCATTAATTTTTAGTTAAGTGGAAGTGATTAATACAAACGTAATGCAGATAAATCTGTTTTTAGCTGTAACCAGTACCTCAAATGTAGAAAGTTACTATTTGGTTACAGAGGTGGGCCGTGTTGGAAATATGACAGGGTAAAAGCAAGAGTTTATAGGAGAACATGTACAACGCTTAATAGAGATGAAAACTTCAAATCATTGATGAAATGTTAACAGTATGGAATAAACCATGTTTGTATGTGGACATGTGTTTGTGTGTGTTATATCCAATATGATTATCATTAATGACTTCAATAATCATACTATACTATATCCATGTCTGACTGAATATCAAAATTAATAATGCCGAATAATGCATTTATTCTTACATTATACCCAGACAACTCACTCTATCATCAAGTTTGTCATTTTCGCACCAAATCAATGCTAGAACTACCCAGTATGATGATTATAAACACCATAATGAACATTGTGAGAAGAAACAACAAGCGATTACTTTTCTTCAAAACGATTACAAAATCTCAGTGTCAGAACCATACTATGAAGTACTTCTGTAATTAGTTGAATACTACTTGTGTGATAAACCAGTACTAGACTTTGATTGGCCAAATAACATTATTTACAGAACAATAATGGAACCTAGTTGATCACCATACTTTACAACCATGGAATTAATAAATCCACTTTAAAAACCCTATTCTTGTAAGTTAAAAGTAGTTTTATGCATCACATTAACATGAAGCAATCTACATCCGTTTTTTTTTTTACTTGATCAATCCATAAACATCATTCTCAAGTCAGTGTTGCTCTCACAGGCTCGCAATATCATTTGCTCATGATTAAAAATCGCCATAGCAATGTTTTACATGATGCAAAAATTCCTTTATTCCAATGCAATTGCAAAAAACAAAATGATAACATCCCTTTTTTTAATGATACACTTTCGGTATCAATTTTATCCTAAATTAATTTCTTTGAGGGTTAATAAAACGCTATTCCTACAAAACGCGGGGTCCAGAATATTGTCATTTGAAGTGACAAAAAAATAAGCTTCTTTTCTCCACCAAAACACTTTCTTTGGACCACAGTTTACAATAAAACGTGATACACTCAATCAAAACGCAATAGTGCCAATACAAACGATACATTGTACAGATCTACATACTTTTAAACAGGAAAACCAACACAACCACAGCACCCTTTGGACAGCCTGATAGTGACAGTCCCAAAATTGGCCAACAAAATAAAAAAGTAATCCGTGAATTAACCTATCTGCTGTAACATTTTCCGGTATATCCAAACAGTTTCTCAGACTTTACACTTGTGCACACAATGCATGAAAGAAACCATACACTCTCAGGCTGCAAAAGGAAATTACTTCCCACAAGAGATATTGTGCATTACCTGCAGCTAAGTGTTGAAATACATTTGCTGCAATTGAATTCATGGCGGGCACAATGTTACGAGGAGTGAAAGGTTTCAAACAGGGATCGCCGATAGAACATAGGTATTACTAAAACAGATCAAGGGAAGTAACTTTTTTTCTGAATCCCTGATAGCACATACTTAAAGATAAGCCAAAATAACAAATAATGTTTAAAAAATATTTGAATACAAAGGTAATTTAATAGTGTTTACATTAAGAAAAACATTTAAAGAGAATATACTGGTAGTACTATTTGTACACAGTACTACATAGTATTTTGAACCTCAAATCCAGCATACTGTTTATGCATATATACTTTGATTTTTGCCTCGCAGGTCTGCGTGACGGCTTGTCTGATGTGTCAGTCAGTGTGGGGGGAGAAAATAGCTTTGTGGACACGGATATGACAGGGGATGATTTGCCCCTTGCCACTTCTGTCTCTCAGCTCTCTCCCCTTAAACTCCTTCCACCAGCAGCCTTCACCTCCTCAGCTTTGTGAGTAGAGATTGCAAACTTACCACAATTACACTGTGATGATGTTCTTCTGTGTTGATTGTCCTTTGTCCTCTTAGACGGGTGTCCGTAATGGACGATTAACTTGTTATTCCTGATGGGGAGGAGGAACAGGAAGTTGACGTGAAGAAAATGTCATGTCCTTCTTGGTTTCCTCTTGTAAACTTTTAGAAGAGGCAACCAAGAAGGACATGATATTTTACCCCTTACACAACCAGAGGTTATGCTATCAGTTTCTGTGGTGCGACCCGGTGTGCAAGCATACAAGAAAAGTACTCCAATTGTCTAGAAATGTGCACGGAAGATCAAAATATTGTGTATACATGCACCATTTTGTACTAAGCATGACATTGCCTTATCATAGTCTTACGAGTGGTTGTTGATAGGAAGGATGTTTGTCTTGTGTAACTGCAATGGAAATTATTATAAGAAATAAAGGTTTGAATGTTGAAAGAAAATGTCATGATTACAGAAAGAAAGTGGCCTCTCCCGGGAGCAATGTGACGATGACAATGGATGATGTCCTCTCCAGCACCAGCAGTTTCACCCATGTCACCGGTCTGACTGGACAGAATGCTGAAGAACTGCTACTGTCACCGGCCTCCTCTGTTGACCACCCCACTGTGGTGAATCCTATCAAATCGACCGCTGGCGCCGTCCCTTCACCCAGATCTTCTGTCCATTCGCCCAAATCTTCCGTCCACTCATCAAAGTCCTCCATCCATTCGCCAAAGTCGGGCATACTGACCCCAGGGTCCGTCACCTCACCAAAGTCAACCGGCAGCGGATTGTACACATGGCAGACCCCGATGAACGGAAGGAGAGGAGAGAATGACGCAGATCTGACCCCGACCAACATCCCCCTTCCCCCAGAGGAAGAGGACGAACTCGCCACTCCTAAGGGATCATCCATGCACAGCAATGAGTCAGCACAGGTAAGAGTATATTAGGCATAGTAGGGCTAAAGTTGTCATGTTAAGAGGAAAGATTTTCTAAGCTTAGATTAGAATTTTTTTTTTAAAGTGTACTTTATCAGTTTCAAAGTTTCATTTGAGTATGAGTAAGTAGCAGCAGCCTCTGTTTAGCCTTTGGGGAAACCCTCTAAATAGGCCACTTTTGTTGCCTCCTTTCTTATACCATGGGGAAACCCTCTGAATAGGCCACGTTCGTCACCTCCTTTCTTATACCAAGGGAAAACCCGCTGAATAGATGACAAATTCTTTCATATATGAAGGAGAAACCCTTGGAATAGGCCACGTTTGTCACCGCCTTTCTTCTACCGATGGGAAACCCTCTGACTAGGTCACGTTTGTCACCTCCTTTCTTATACCAATGGGAAACCCTCTGAATAGGAAACTTTTTTAACCTCCTTTATTATACGAATCCTTGTTCATTGCTGATCATCGCATTTTAAACATTGATCGCCTTTTAATGCCTTGTAGTTGATACATGTGATTCATCCTCAGTGCACCAGGATAAAACGGAGATCATGCTATCTTTTTTAAAACAGTGTATGCCTTACACAAACTCTTTTTAAAAAATGCTTGAAGCATCAGCAATTTAGCGTAACCCATAACAATTATAAAAACGTGTCACAAACGTTTCAAAAGTGCATAACCAATGAACTTCCATAATGCCAAGGGAAACCTTTCAATTTGCTTTAAATTTGTCCCATCTGACTGTGTCCTCCCTTTTGACATTTGGGCCCAGCATAGGATTTTCAGCCTTGTTCAAATTAGTGAACAGTCTTACTCGTGTCCTTGAAAAATGTGTGCATCTGCATGCGACTATGAAAAGTTACCTTGGAGCAGATGTTTGACATCATTAAAATGGGTTATAGTTTGTTGAAATTATGAGTTAGAAATGCTGAAGACACTGATTTCCAAGACTTTGTTTTTATTATTATTATGATAAATATTTTGAAACGCCTAATGTTGACAGCTTGACTTTGTGTTTTATTCGTGTGAGTTTCGTTGTGAATGAGTTGAGTTGCAGTGCGTGTGACCTGAAATCTATTTTAACTTTTTATTCAAGGACCAGCTGTGACTGGATGCATAGCAGTTTTGCGTACACTTTAAATTCATGCGTACACTTTCAAATTGGTGAAATATGCAGGTTGTGTTTGTTTGTGCATATAGATGGATGCACTGCTGAACCTCCTAGACACACAAGTGACATCTTCACTGCCTGTTGGAGTGTCGGGCTCCAATGCTACAGGTACCTTTGATGTGGAGGCCTTGAAAGAGTCGGCTGATACAGAGGCCACCACCAGGGCATCTACCACAGCCGATACCTATGATGAAAATGACCAAGAGGTATTAAGTGTTCTTGTGGGCGCAGAAGTATAGTATCTATTTTCTTTGTGTTGTGTTTATTATACAAGAATTTGTCATTTAAGTTAGATTTTACAGGAATTTGTATATCTTCCGTTTACTTTTTTATTAATTTAAATTGTGGGTGTGTACATTGCTGAGTTGTTTTGTTTGTTTTAAAATTAATTTTTATTTTACATGTATTTGTTTGCTTCGTACTAACAATACACATTTCTTTTTATTTCATTAATTGGAGTCTTTTAAAAAGAAGTAATAAAATGTTTTGCTTTATACTACAGTGATTGATTTTGTGTGCATAATCTTCTATGCATTATTTTCTATCCAAAACCGAAGCCACTGAGTATTTCAGGGTGGAGAATTTTCCGCGAATCCGCGGATTTCCGCGGAAGGCATTTGCATGTCCGAGAAAAAAATAATGATTTCCGAGTATGAGAAGCTGAGGGCTAACCTTTACTGGGCATAGCGGCCAAAAGCGGCCAAAGGTCTAAACAGGCAAAACGTCCAAAAGCGTCCGTATCAACCATGTGGTTATATTCTCGCGTTGTTTGAAAGATTGCGAGACTTCCGGCAATTGACTTCCGGTTTATTCTTTTGTGAAAACATTTGACTGCATTTCCACAAGTTTTCTCTGTGATGCGTTAGTTTTTTCGATTTTGTTTTCAAATTTTCTTGTGTATGTGTCTAAAATGGATGGTTTGGATTCTTCCACTGATGAAGGGGAGTTTACAGGCTTCCATTTATCAGACATTAAAGTGAGAGAAATGGACTTGGAGACGGAGGAAGAGATCGGTACTGACATTAGACAATTAGTGTCAGTAGTGTGCATGCATACGATCTTTCAGACTGGCATGAAAGTGAAGAAGAGGAGGGGGCTTGTTTGGACTTTTTAAAACTTTTTTTTAGACATGACAAGAAAAGTATAAAAAGGTAGATAATCAAAAGAGAATGTATTTCTGTTCATTTTGCATTTTAAATCTATACACTAGTCACTAATAGTAATACCTAAGATGTAGTGTTTTTACTAATGTACCCCTAAATATATCTAAAATTATAAAAATTCTTGCCTGTTTACAGCTAAAAAATAGACAAACGTGTGCCCAGTAAAATTGGAAATGTGGAGTTTGTGTGTAACAGTGGTGGACCTCAAACTTTGTTAGGCCTACAAATCAAGATTTTTAACTTTTTTGAAAGACATGTGCATAAAACATTCTTTTTTGTTGTTGTTGTTGTTGTTTCTATTCATGTTTACTTTGTGCTTTTTGCTTTCAGGAGAGGCCCTAAATTACTTTCAAAATTGCTTCCATGGGGCGAATACCGGGGCTTGGCCCCTGGGCCCCGGCCGGATTTCAGAGATTTCTTGATTCAGTTGTTCTCCATCCTGGTATTTCATGAGTAGAGGTGAATTTTCCATCATCTGCATGTTGACATAAAAGATGTAGAACTTGCTATGTAAGCTTTTTTGCTGACAATAGTCTATACAGGTTGCAGAGGTGCTTGGAGAGGACCTGAACTCCAGCGGTGGGAGCAGGGCAGAAGCTCCAGCAGCCCCTGTGCTAGACTATCAGGAAGAGAGCAACCCTGCAGATGAAGATCGACCCCATAAGCCATGGCCTAAGGCCCCTGAAGTCCCCATTCCTCCACATCCTGCCCCTGTCATCGGTGGTGTTGTAGTGCCACAAGTGTGAGTAAAGTCACTCTTTGTTTTTTTAAAATTATTTCATAATAGTAATAATGGAATGATCCTATACACAGCGCAATTCCCCAAGTCATTGAGCTAAAAGCGCCCTTTTGCCAATAGGCATTAGTCACTTTATTATTAGCTATGGATACTATTGTCGGTAGTCACTTTATTAATAGCTATGGATACTATTGTCGCTAGTCACTAATATAACCCACTTTTATCTTCACTACCGTTGCTCATGGATCTTTTTGCATCGGTCATACACCAAGAAATATCCGTTTCTGTCACAGTTCAGCCTCACCCTTTTAGTTTTGTCAATGTTCTCTCCTTCCACCACTCCCATCCCCACCCTTTCTATTTTCTCTTCTTCCCTCTTGTTTTTCTCCTGCTACTTCCCTTGATTTCTTATCAGCTGTAACCCAACATTACTTTCCCAATTATGACCTGTTTCATATTGTTGTTGATATCTGTTAACATTCTAGTTTCTGTTAAAGTTGTGCTCACTTGTTCCATGCAGCGTCTTTCTAATAATCAGCTATGTGTTAAAAAAAATCCAAACCAGGCATGCTACATTTCCTGGAATTCCTGGAATTCCCGGAATTCCGGGAGATCGATATTTGGGCCCCGGTGGCTTTCCGGGTAATTAAAAAATTTCCGGGAGTATTAAAAAAGTCTGTGTCGAAAAGAAAGAATTACAAGCGTTCTTATCACGGTAGGTGATATCAGCGGGATTCGTCTGCTAGACCGCCATGACAGTCAATTTTAACGATCATATTAAAGCGGCGTTGTGATTGGCTAGCAAAATTTATCTCATTAATCAGATTGCTTCTCTCTTACGTGATTCGCTGTGTGTTTTAGCGTAGGCGGCCAGTTGTTTCCGTTTGATTTTTGACCGTCTACACCACGTTTTGTGCACGATTCTCTGTTTTTTTAAGTTTGATAATGTATGGAAGCGTTTTTGTAATGATAAATACTACTAATAGTAGCATAGCATCAAAATGTTTCGAACCGAAATTGCGATAAGAAACATGGTAGGAGACTGGGACAAAGGTCTCAAAAGCTAAACTAAATGACAGACTATAATAAAATAATGTTAACAGGCATGTAGGCCTACCAGTGTCATTTCTTGTATATAGTTTAAACTAAAATGTGTTGGGTTTTTCGTCTTTGTTGATTGATTTTTCGTCTCTCAAAAAGTGCTCAGAATGTGCCAGATTGCACAGATTTTAACCTTTTTTTTAAAAAAAAAATTTCCGGGGGAGCTTTTCAGGCTCGCTCTCAGGGCTCTGCTAATCCTTGCAAAATTTTCCGGGAAAACTAAATTTTCAGAGTAGCATGCCTGCAAACTCACCCTTATTAAAAGTCTAGAATATATTTTCTATTAACAGTTCTCATTCCTGCTTCTTTTGCTTCTGCTTTTTTTCATGGGGGCGAGGTAGGGATGAGTGTGCTCACTTGACCTAATCTCCCTTTACTATACCTGGTTCCAGCCTCAGTTTGCTAGCCGACTTTTACAGTGTATGCATACTTGAAGAGTTTTATCTCAAGATTTTAGGTCCTTTTACCTTCTACAAAAACGTGCTGTTTATATCAGTTAATATATATATATATATATCAGGGCTCGAAATTAGCGGGGGCCCGGGGCCAAAAACCCGCAAAGTTGATTTCGGGCTCGGAAAGTTGAAAAACGAAGGGCCTGCTTGGCCCGCAAAGGGGCCGGGTAGCTCAGTTGGTAAGAGCGTCTTGCTAGTAACTGAAAGGTCGCTGGTTCGAATCCCGGATTGGTCAACGTGTGATCATATTATTTTCCCCTTTACCAACAACTGGCCCGCTGGTGTCAGTATAAAGACCCGCTTGTCCAACAACCCTCTAGGCATTGGATCAAACAATTTGTGTTCAGGATGGATGAGGCAGTGGGAGAGGGAGACTTGGAGGACAATTATTCTGAGGACCAGAACACAGAGGCTGAAGTGGAAGAAGAGATCGAAGAAGTGGTGGAAGAAGATGATGACGAGGACAATAACGAAGAAGACGAAGAAGAGGAGGAGGAACGAGCCAAAAGAAGAAGAAAATTCCAGAAGTCATACGATACGCAGGATGGAGATGATGAAAGGGGCCGGGCGCCGGTCCAGGTCATCCAGCAGGTGTCGGATCTTTCCTTTATGGCTGGGGTGAGGCTTTTCTTCTTGGGTTTAGACGTGAATGCATGCGTGGGATTTGTCTGAAACTATGATATTTACATTCTGATATTCTGTGTGAATTTTAAAGTGTCAGGAGCAAGATCCAAGCTAATAAGCCAAAACAAAGTAGGTCATGAAGACATAGTATCCATTTTTTTTCAAAACAAGCATTGCAGGACTTGCTTGACTTTTTCCACACACAACAGAATAATACCTAACACTTTGCTAGAAGGTTGTATTTCTATGTAAGAAAAGAAAAGAAGCCTGAGACTGAGAAAGGCCGATGGGGCGTGTTCATGCTGGCATTATTGTTTGGTCTAGATTCAGGAGAGCCTGAGCAAGCTGAGCGAGGCAGTGCTTCATCAGCAGGAGAAGATGCGTGAGCTGCAGCAACAGCTGAGGGAGCAGCACAGTGCTTACCTGGACCTGCAGCGCCAACAGCTAGAGCAGGCTGCCCTCCACGCTGCTCCATTGCCAGGCAAGGAGCTGGAGCAACAGCTAGGCCGGGTTGAGAACGTGGTGGTGGCCAAGGTGGAGCGCACCATGACCTCAACACTCACCAAGGAAAATATCCTTCCTTTTCTGTGGACAGTAGTGATTATAATAGTTATACTATTGAGTTGTCTACTGTTATCAAGGCAGCCTTCTGTTGTTGATATAATAGTATTCAACGCAGTGACTCAAGAGTGAGAGGACAACACGTGTAAGAATGAACCTTACATTACCTTAGTCTCTTACAACACGTTTTGAACTGCAGCAACTTTATATTATCTAAGACTATCATTTATGTCCACTTAAAGCCCATGATCTTGATTTATCCCTTTCTTTTCTGCAGATTCTTTTTTTCATTTACCGATTAGTTTTACTGTTTCTGTTCTACTTGCCTTGATCTTTGCTTGTTTTATCACCTCTGCCATTTCTTTCTTTCCTCTTCTTGGGCCGTATTGTGTTTTTCAAGGACAATGTTATATATGAAAGCTTGTAACCTCATTCAGTGTTGTATATCAACCCTGGTAACTTTATTCAGTGTTATAGGTTTATTCATTGTTGTATACAAACCCTTATCACTTAATCTTTAACTGGCTCAATGAAAAGCTTGCATGACAAGCTGCAAACCCTGGAGCACCGGCAGTCTTCATCATTCGAGTCGCTGCAGAAAGGCATGATGCAGACCATGACCACCGCAGCACAGAAGTCCTTAGAGAACATTATCCGCAATGAGTTCAAACAAAATGTTACACAAGGTGGGTAGCTGATTTGCTCATCATTGTTAAATATTTAATAATAATAATAATAACAACGTGGTTCATACAAGCATTTAAAATCATGGGATTTCAAAATTGGGTTTCCAGGCTTTTTTTTTTTTTTTTAAATAAATATTTGGGGGAGGGGAGGTGGGGAATTTTGTCACTATTTTTTTTTCAGTTCTCTCTCCCCCTGTCCCCCTCCCGCACCCCACCTACCTCACCTCCCCACTCTCCTGGACTTGGTGACCAAATCAAATGCTTTGAAAAAGTTTACAAAGGAGAAGAAGGAAAACCTTCAAATTCGTAGGAACATTGATGCCAAACTCAAACAAATTAACATAAAACTAAAGCAAAAAAGAAACATCTTGAGGTATTTGTAGAAGGTTTTTTATGTGTGGGAGTGTGCTGAGAGGTTCACCTGTCCTCAAAATATATCATTTGGGCATGAAAAAATCGTGGAAATCTAGACTCCTGAATTAGTGATAATAATAGCAATAGTAAAAATGATAATAATAAATATAATAATATTACATTATTTGAATTGATCTTACTGGTTTTAGTTTGTTTTGATTTATTCCCCTGTGCTGTGCTTTCTATGATGCTGATTGTTTTTATTTTTTTGTCCTTGCTTTTATGGCTGAAAGTGATGATGTTTGACTAATGTAGTAACATCAGTGTTTATGTATTGGCATTGTTTCTTATTAGACTGATGATTTATTGACAATGTGTCGCTTCACATTTAGTAGCAACTAGCTACATTTCGTCTTGTGAAAGGAAAACACTGCACACTCCCCCTTTTCAGATTAATTTTTGTTTCATGTGCCTAGGTAAACAGAAGCAGCAATACAGATGCTTCATAGAAGTTTATGTTCAGTGATTCACTGGTCTTTTCATGTGTGCATGGAATAGTGATCAACAGAGGCGCTATAAAGAATTAGCAATGGTAGTTATTGCCCTGCTTTATGGCAGTATATGTGTCTGCAGTGTTATGTAGAGTACGCAACTGATGTACACACTCCTGTCCAACGCATTGACTGTTTTGTATGTGCAGTGATATGTAGAGTACGCAACTGATGTACACACTCCTGTCCAACGCATTGACTGTTTTGTATGTGCAGTGATATGTAGAGTACGCAACTGATGTACACACTCCTGTCAAACGCATTGACTGTTTTGTATGTGCAGTGATATGTAGAGTATGCAACTGATGTACACACTCCTCTCAAACGCATTGACTGTTTTGTATGTGCAGTGATATGTAGAGTATGCAACTGATGTACACACTCCTCTCAAAGGCATTGACTGTTTTGTATGTGCAGTGATAAGTAGAGTACGCAACTGATGTACACACTCCTCTCAAACGCATTGACTGTTTTGTATGTGCAGTGATATGTAGAGTACGCAACTGATGTACACACTCCTCTCAAAGGCATTGACTGTTTTGTATGTGCAGTGATATGTAGAGTATGCAACTGATGTACACACTCCTCTCAAAGGCATTGACTGTTTTGTATGTGCAGTGATAAGTAGAGTACGCAACTGATGTACACACTCCTCTCAAACGCATTGACTGTTTTGTATGTGCAGTGATATGTAGAGTACGCAACTGATGTACACACTCCTCTCAAAGGCATTGACTGTTTTGTATGTGCAGTGATAAGTAGAGTACGCAACTGATGTACACACTCCTCTCAAACGCATTGACTGTTTTGTATGTGCAGTGATAAGTAGAGTACGCAACTGATGTACACACTCCTCTCAAAGGCATTGACTGTTTTGTATGTGCAGTGATATGTAGAGTACACAACTGATGTACACACTCCTCTCAAACGCATTGACTGTTTTGTATGTGCAGTGATAAGTAGAGTACACAACTGATGTACACACTCCTCTCAAACGCATTGACTGTTTTGTATGTGCAGTGATAAGTAGAGTACACAACTGATGTACACACTCCTCTCAAAGGCATTGACTGTTTTGTATGTGCAGTGATATGTAGAGTATGCAACTGATGTACACACTCCTCTCAAAGGCATTGACTGTTTTGTATGTGCAGTGATATGTAGAGTATGCAACTGATGTACACACTCCTCTCAGACGCATTGACTGTTTTGTATGTGCAGTGATATGTAGAGTACGCAACTGATGTACACACTCCTCTCAGACGCATTGACTGTTTTGTATGTGAAGTGATATGTAGAGTACGCAACTGATGTACACACTCCTCTCAGACGCATTGACTGTTTTGTATGTGCAGTGATATGTAGAGTATGCAACTGATGTACACACTCCTCTCAAACGCATTGACTGTTTTGTATGTGCAGTGATATGTAGAGTACGTAACTGATGTACACACTCCTCTCAAAGGCATTGACTGTTTTGTATGTGCAGTGATATGTAGAGTATGCAACTGATGTACACACTCCTCTCAAACGCATTGACTGTTTTGTATGTGCAGTGATATGTAGAGTACGTAACTGATGTACACACTCCTCTCAAAGGCATTGACTGTTTTGTATGTGCAGTGATATGTAGAGTATGCAACTGATGTACACACTCCTCTCAAACGCATTGACTGTTTTGTATGTGCAGTGATATGGAGAGTACTCAACTGATGTACACACTCCTCTCAAACGCATTGACTGTTTTGTATGTGCAGTGATATGGAGAGTACACAACTGATGTACACACTCCTCTCAAACGCATTGACTGTTTTGTATGTGCAGTGATAAGTAGAGTACACAACTGATGTACACACTCCTCTCAAAGGTATTGACTGTTTTGTATGTGCAGTGATAAGTAGAGTACACAACTGATGTACACACTCCTCTCAAAGGCATTGACTGTTTTGTATGTGCAGTGATAAGTAGAGTACACAACTGATGTACACACTCCTCTCAAAGGCATTGACTGTTTTGTATGTGCAGTGCTATGTAGAGTACACAACTGATGTACACACTCCTCTCAAACGCATTGACTGTTTTGTATGTGCAGTGATAAACAGAGGTATGGAGCAGATGAAGAACCAGCTGCAGTCAGAAGTTACCCATAAGCTAACGTCTGCAGATGCAGTGTGGAAGGATCAAATCGGCAAGTCGGTGCGCTCCAAACAGGTAACAGACGCCATTGGGGTGGCGGTGGCCAACACCATCCAGAACCCCATCCAGAATCAGCTGCGAGATGTCTTCCAGCAACGAGTGGTACCAGCGTTTGATCACTCTACCCAGACACTGGTCAACCAGGTCAACACTGCTTTCCAGCAAGGCACCAAAGAATGTGAGTTATATATTCAGAGCTTATTCTAGGGCGCGGGATGTGCGGGATCACGCACAAAAAGTTTTTTTCCCGCAAAGAAATTCTATGAGCGCGTTCGCGATCCTGCGGAGATTGGAAAAATCCCGCTACATGTCTTGATCGAAGCGGGCTTTACTGTGAAGTTTCTGTCGTCTGCTAGGGCGTAGCGGAAACTGGAGTTAAACGGAAGTTGCTCTCTTGTATATGCGATGTGTCTCAACTTTTCATTGGCCGATGCTATTCTTTTTGACCAATCACCTTTCTTCTGAGTGTGGCATCGATGAACCTGACCGGTTGGAACTGGTTTACAATCAGAATCAGAATGGCTTCGAAAAAGCGCACGCTTTTCGACTTTGAATTCAGTGGAGGAACTGTGAAGAAAACAGTCACACTGTTTTCCCATGACTGATCTTCTAAAATAGCAGAGCTTTTATGCAACAGTTGTGAAAGCAAGGTTACAGATACCAGTTTGTGATATATTTTGTCTGCGATTTGTGTGTACTTCCTGTTTGGAGAGAATGCGACACTTGACTGTTTCACAGTTTATCGGGAACATCACGGGAGAAAACAGATTTGGATATTTGTTTGTGTGTACACCTTATATATGCCGAGAAGACGCCCCCTCTGTTTTGGTCAGAGGGGGGCCTAATCCCCCCCTTTTTTTCAAGGAAGGGGTGCCTGCCCCCACTTCTTCAAAATCCTAGAATAAGCTCTGATATTGAATGTTCATCCTTAAGTATCATTTTCAGTTTTTACAGTTTAGGTTGTCAAGAATGAGTCATGTGGCTGTGTCTTTCTAGTTATTTGTGTGTTGTTTTGTTGTCAGGAAAGACTGTTGCTATTTAAGAACTTCCGTCTGCCATCTGCAGGCCACATCGTGTCGATAAGCGGTCGCTGTTTATAGTTCCACTGATTATACATGTTTGTCTTTCCACTTACAGACATTACGCACTTGAGGAAACAATTGGATAAGGTACATCAGGAGCAGCAGTCAGGCAGAGACCCAATCATCTCGCAGCTCAACAACCTGTTGGAGTCCTTCAGGCACAACACACAGCAGATGCAGGCCCAGATCCTGCAGACATTGAAATCAGAAGCCAGCGTGCAGATTAAGGCTTCACTTGCCAGGTGAATACTTATGCTTTGTTGTACTTTGTTGAGGAATGTACTTGAGATTGTCTTGCATCTGCTATAGCACGTACAAAGCTGTTGTTAATAATTATCAAGACAGACATTTCCCTCATAAGTATCCATCGCACTATTTTACCTTAATAGTGTTGGTATTGCTGACAGAAAATAATGTTCATGCATTTGCCTCCCAGCTTCCAAGATCAGCTCAGCAGTGGTCTGCAGGCAGTGATTCGAGATGAGGTGGCAGTGGCAATGCGAGACCAGAGCACCAAGATGACGGACAGCCTGGCCTCTTACCTGCGTTCAGGGGCTGCCACTCCTGCCCCAACCACCCCTGACATGAATACGGTGCAGGCTCTTCAAGATCAGATCAAGACTCTCATCAGCAAAAACAAACTGAACGAGGCCTTCCTCACTGTGAGTTGTGTCCTTTCATTCTGTAACTGTAATGGGCAGGGTGTTGTTTTTGTTTTGTTTTTTTGCGCCAGTGATGCTACTGTGATTGGTGAAGGTGGTTGTGTTTTGCTTAGATGCTTTTTGTGCAGTCTGTTGAGCCTTCCTAATAGGTTATATAACAGAAGAATTAAAAAACCTAGAACAGAATGTGCAATCTTGACCAGAAAAAGCAAATCAAATTATTTTTTTCTGTCTGTTTTAGACATTTTTCTGTCTTTCCTCACTTGAATCATTCTGTTTGACAAATATTTGTTAGTGGAAAGGTTAATGTAATCTTTTGGGGGGAAATTCATGTTTCCCTATTAGAACTACTTAGGTGCAGTGTTCCCACATTTTTCAGTAATTGTGCTGCGTTTCTGTGCTTGCGTTTTGCCTTTTTGTCATTTTCTTCTTCTTCTTCCTCCTGTGCAACTGTCCATGTGCAGACGCTGACAACTACTACGACAGTAGCATTGTTATTTTGTTCGTGCAGGCTTTGCAGGAGGGCAATTTGGAACTGACAATCTACACTTGCGAGCTTCTGAACCCAGCAGAGGTGTTTGGTCTCGTGCCTTGCCCTCTGGCCCAGCCCGTTATCCTTTCCCTTATCCAGCAGCTGTCTGCTGAACTCAATAACCACTTCTCCACCAAGCTGAAGTAAGTACATTCAAACACTATAGTGTGACCACTCACATTTCTCAGTGTGCTGTGAAAGCATGGATTACCAAGTGATCAATGGGCTGGTTCTTTAGTGTTTTAGAATTTTGTTTGGTTTATTTGTAGTTTTGATAATACGGTGTTATGTTTTTATTTGATGTGCCACATTGATTGTCATTTGAGCTACGTAAATCTGATGTGCTATTTTTCATCTGTGTCATTCTGTTTTAATTTAATGTTTACATGGAATTTTGACTACTTGCATGCATATCAATGTCGGTCTTATGTATTCACCCCCAAAAAACATTTCCCAGATTTGTGCAAATCTGAGCGAGATGAGTCCTAAATAGTCCAAAAATAACATTTAATTTTTTTTTTTTATGTCTGTCCGTCCTCAGTCAGTCTGTGCAAAACTTGCAAGTGAATTAATATCTCAGAACCTATTTTAATTATCACAACCATACTGGGTAAGATGGTGTATATCCATGAGACCTCAGAAATGATAAAATGAACAGTGAATTAATGACTTCACTTCAAGGTCATAATCAAAATGGTCAACACATGTTAGTCAAAAAATGACATTTTTCACAAAATTCACTTTTTTCCCCCTAAGGTATTAATATTGAACTTAAATTCTTTGATGCATGATAGATATCAATGAGACACATACTGTGCAAATTTGGTCAACCTCACTCCAACTGCAAGGTCAGTGGAGCTGTCTAAAGTGGGTTAGTGTAGGTACTTTGAAGTGACCTTTACCCTAAGCTATGAGAAATATAACTTCAAACTTGTATTTAGAGATGGCAGATTGATCTTTCATATATGTTATGTTTTTGTGTTGATCTTGAAGATCAAGTTCATTTTGGCCTTGCAAAAACATACAAAAAATAGGTGGTCATTGTCACACTGGCGCTGGCAGAAAGACAGACAGAGCTGAAATGAACAGGGATAGTGAGACAAAAGAAATAGCCAGCCCAAACGCACTACTTGGTTCCACTGACAGACCAGCCCACCAGGAAATACACCACAGTGCCTACCTCAACTAGGCCTGCAAAAACCTGGACAAAGACAGCTCGTTGCAACAACATTGTCTGTGTTACATGACAACCATTGCCAGCATCACAGCAGATGAACCCTGCTATCTTTGTTAGCATAAGAAAAATCTTGGAAATTCCCCAAGCCCTCGGTCGATGTGACTTCATGCAATGGTTAGAGCAAAAGTGAAGTGAACCCCCCCCCCCCCCCCCCCCGGTTGAAAAGAAAATCAATTTACCAATTTACAAAATATGTTGTTCACACGTTCTGCACTTTTAGCACGTGCTTGCTAGCAAGCCAATACTAGCACGCACAATACAGGGACACATATGGTTTGAAAAACCCTACCCCAAAAGATATAGGGATCACTTCGGGGAGTGACAATCATACAGTAGAATGGTTCTATTTAACCCATAGTATGCAAAAACATTGGGTTATTTGATCATATATGAGCATAAGAGGTCACTTGAAGGTCAAGGGCATGTCAAGGTCACTGAAAGTCAAGTTCACTGTTGTTTGGCATAATACAACTTTTGCTGTAGTTTTTTTTTTTTCATAGTATTTGGAGCTGGAGTTCAAGGCCATCTAAAGGGCAAGAGCATAGAAAGATCAATTTTAATGCCACAGTTTCATTTAGTGTTTTTTTTCTTGGCACTCCTTTTCATGTTAAGTATTGTAACAGTAAGTTCAATATGGAGCATTTAAGTCATATGGGCTTTGCCTTTCTAGTTTTCTTTTCTTTCATTGTTCTCAATGCTGAATGTTCAATTGGTAATGTTTTGATGCTTATTCTATAGTATTATTGTATAGTATTGATCATATATTGTATGGTAGGTTGGTTTCAGTGATAATGTGCTAGGTTATGTCACAGCTACCTGATGGAGGCCATTACCTGTTTGGAGACCAATGACCCAATGACCCAGGAACACGTGCCCAGGGTTGTGGATTTGCTCATCAACAAGCTTAGGAATTACCAGGCTTCCAACCCACCCAACAAGGACGTACGTATGCTGCTGATGGGTGCCATGTCCCTCAAGCAGCAGACATAGTCATTGAGCTCCAATATTACTTAAACTGCCAAGAATGTGCTGAGGTCTTCAGCAGAAACTGTGCACAAGTCTTTCTCCATCTCCTGCCACGCTTGTGTGTTTTTAATCCCTCCAACAACGCCACACAGGGTGTGGCTCTCTGTGACTTGAGAAATAGTTGACGTTGTCTGCAAAGACTGACCTTATGGTCTCTGTTAATATGACCCTACAACAGGAACTTTGTGACATTTGATGATTGCCCTTGACAGAAACTTTGCTCCTTTTGCCTTCCGTGGTTTGTTAGTATTAATATCAGTACATGTAGACGAACACAATTCCGAGCAGCAGAGATCATAATTGAGTGCATCCTCAACAAAGTCAATGTTGATCATGGTGAATAACAATATTTGTTCTCTTTGATTTCAACAAACTAGATTATGTCAGCAAATGGTATATAGTCTATCATCGTTCTGTTTGATTTAAGCAAACTATATTATGTCGGCATTCAAGAATATTCTTTCATCGTTCTGTTTGATTTAAACAAACTAGATCAGGTCAACTTTCAAGTGTATTTAGAAAGAAGCAGTTGACGGTATTATTAATTTAAAATCATGGGGTCCTTCCTGATTAAAAAATGTTTTAGCTGGGCTATGCACATTGGCCGATATTTTTCAGCCTTGGTAGATCAAAGGAAAACGGGCATGATGGCTGTGCACTGTCATGATGTAGTATTAGAGCTGTTATGTATTCTTCAGGCAAGCTTTTACTAGCAACCTACTGTAGTAATCATATTAGTTTTTATTGATCTGACAGTAATCGTCGATCCTGAGTAATTTTAAGAAACTTGGTAGGATCTGTTTTTAGTTTGTTCATAAAAATTACAGATTATGTGAAGCAAAGAGTAGGTGCTAATTTAATTATTTAGCATATAAAGACCTTACACAGAGGTCAAATTTCGGTGCAGGGCAGTGAAATTTGTCAGATCTTAGACATTTTAAAATTGAAGTGAAGTAGAGATACAAAAGTGTGATTTTTAACATTTTATTTTACATAAGTGCTTCTAGTAGATTTATATATTAATGTGAAAATAAATGATGTATTATTGTAATGGTTCTTTTTATTTAAGATGAGAAATATTTGCCAATTTGAATATGAATGTTGTTTTATGAATGGAAAAGAAAAGCAAAAGTGCTATGAAAAGTTTGCGTGATTTTTGTCGAATATTTGAGTGGTAATGGTTGAGAGGATTGTGCTGAAATAATAAAGACTCATAATGGTTAAATAATAAAGATTGCTTGATTTTGACAAAAGGCTTGGAAATTGTAATGTACTGATATTGTTTGAGATGTGTACTCTGGATGGTTCCAAACATGTGGAAATGGTCTTAACAGTTGATGAGGACAAAGGAGCTTTTGATACAAATATAGTATTGACTATTGTAAGGATTACTAACGTTCCCAAACACTCCAATTACCCTAGTTTTATCTGTCAGTGTGAATACCCTTTTTGTTGCTTGGCCAAGAGGTTGAAGGTCAGATATATTTTGTTTTCTCTTTGGAAAATGGGGCGAGAGATCGGTATGCTCACAATGATTTGTAATCTCCGTGAAAAAAATCCTATCCTATCGTATCCCGTAACTTGAAGGTCGTAGGGGCACCACAGATGATCGTTTAACCAGCATACTCCATCTTTCTCTGTCCTCGGCAACTCTCATGGCTTCGCTCGGTGTCAAGCCAGTCCATTCTCGAATGTGTAAAAAATAGAGGACACAAAATCTTTTTTTTTTATAAAAAAAAACTATGGAAAATTAAACATACGAAAGCAAATAACAAACATCTATGACAATGCAAGGACTTAAATGATGAAGCTAATAAATAAGGCATTTTTGGTGAGTAGGAGAATCATATTTACTAACAGATGATAGGTCTATTACCTAATTATGGCAGCGGTATTTCTAACCTGTTTTTTCTTTATTTTTTTAATTGGAGTGGAAGAGGGGGGACGATGGCAGGTTTTGTGCATTGTGGAGTGGGTCTAGCCATTGTTTAATTTATAATATATCATGCCCATCAAAAGTATTGACTCAGTTAATTACGCTCATTCATATCATCTTTAAACTTCAGTATTTAAAATCGTGTTTATAGCTGCATTTTGTCAATACTTAAGTACTTTTACCTGTATTTTGTGTTGAAATAATAGTCTTACGTGTATAATATTTGGTCTTAAAACTCAAGCAAGCGGCCATTGAATTCCCTTGAAATTTACTGCTATATTGTTTTTAAGTGCCAACTTTTTTTTTCTTCAGAAAGAATGGGAATCCATTAAAAATTGCACTAGTGTTTATTAAAATTCCCATATGTCCTTAAGTTGAACTGGAATTCCAGTCAATTCTGGGGAAAAAAAATGTCCAAAAAATGTTGTACCAGATCCTTTAGCCTGCACATTTTCTTAAGCTGTATGTTTGGCAATATAATTTTATTTTTGTAGAAAATACTTCAATTGGAGGAAATAAAAGAAACGGCAATCCTATCCTATCCTATCCCATAACTCGGAGGTCGTAGGGGCACCACAGATGATCATTTAACCAGCGTACTCCATCATTCCCTGTCCTCAGAAACCCTCGTGGCTTCACGCAGTGTCAAACCAGTCCATTCTTGAATGTTGTCCTCCCACCTCTTTTTCGGTCTCCCTCTTCTTCTACCTCCTTGCGCTGTGCCTTGCAGGATGGTCTTTGCAAGGCATGATGATCTGGTGATGTGGCCATAACATAGGAGTTTTCGTTTCTTAACCACTGTGAGCAGGTCATCGTGTTGTCCAAAGGCTTGTGTGATGGTCTGTTGGACTTCGTCAATGATGTGCTGGGTATAGGAAATGCCCAGAAGTCTTCTGTAGCACCTCATCTCCGCGCTTTGTATTCTTTAATCTTAGTTGTAGATCTGCTGTGAGGGTCCATGTTTCGCAAGCGTATAGGAAGATGGAAATGACAAGGGAGGCGAAGCAGTCTTACCTGGGAATGTAGACTGATGGTCCTGTCTTTCCAAATGGGCTTCAACCTTGCCAGAGCAGCAGTTGTTCGTGCGATCCTGGAGAGGACTTCCTGTCGGGACCCATTGTCTGATACAATGGCTCCTAAATGTTTGAAGCTATGCACTGTGTTGAGGGATTGGCCTTGGACTTAGATGTCCGTGTTGATGCCATTGGTGTTGTTCTGGTCTTCTCTGCACTTATTTCCATTCCATAGGCTCTGGAGGTGGTGTCAAGCCTCTGTACCAGCTGTTCAAGTTCTTGTTCCTCTCCAGCCAATCCATCAATGTCATCCGCAAAATGAAGGTTGGAGATTGCTCTACCCCCTATTCTGACTGTGCCTTCGTGATCTGCAGTGGCATCTGACATGATGCGCTCTAGGAAGATGTTGAGTGTTGGAGAGAGTAGGCATCCTTGACGCACACTGATTGGTGTTCTGAACCAGTTTCCGATGGCGCTGTTATGGAGGACTGCACTGGTAGCCTTGTCATACAGGCTTTTGATGACTTCAATAATTTTAGGGCAGATATTGTATACTTTCATGGTTGCCCACAGAGCTACATGCCAGACTCAGTCAAACGCCTTCTTGAAGTCTACGAACACATGATATAGATGTTGTTTGTGTTGCAGTCATTTCTCGCAGATTATTCTGAGGTTGAAAATCTGGTCAGTGGTACTTCGCCCTGCCCTGAATCCTGCTTGTTCTTCAGCTATGATTTGTTCAGCTTGGGGTTTCAACATGTTGAGTATTATTTTTAGGAGGACCTTGCTGGGATGGCTGATCTGTAATAATATCTGGCAGAGTGGGGAGTGGCCTACACCATGGACCCAGTCGCTTGTCATCCAAAGAAAGGTTACCTTCAGGAGTGTGAAAATTACCGCACCATCGGCCTCATCAGCAATCTCAGCAAGGTCCTCCTGAACAGCAATCAAACTGAACTTAATTATTTCTGTACTTTGCTACGCTACTGTGTAGCGCTAGCATGCAACGCTTTCATACTGACATAAGCATACGCCTAACTCTACTTTCGAAAGTCGCAATGTATAGACTCAACATAATATATGAAAGTAAGGTGGAGAAAAAAACACGTATATTTTCATTTTAGAGTATGCTTGCAACGTTTGTCTGGCATTAACTACTGTTGTTTCAAAGAGGGTGGGCTTCTAACATGGAAGGGGACGCTAAAAGTGATACGAGTGGTCAAAGGGAAGACAAAAGTGATGAAGATGATGCGTAAATTACAGCTCTGTAGGTGCGCGCTACAATTGGAGGGAGATAACACCGTTTTCCACAACAATGAGGGAAAGATCTATTAAGGAATTCTTGCTTCCCTTAAACAGCTTGTAGCTTATTTTGTGGGAAAAAATTATGCAATTTTAGTTTTTTTTTTTTTTTTTTTTTTTTTTTTTTTAAATAAATCGGTAAATAGCAAAGATAATTCTATCAAACTTGGCTATTGGTTAGTCTATTCTACTATTTTTTAATGGACCTAAACTTTCCAGTCTCTACTACATTTCTTTTTTTTTTCTTTTTTTTTTCTGGAGTAACTCGTACAAATCGGACAGTATTAAACGATAAAAAGGGAAGCAACTCGCGCCAGTATAGAATGAGTTAAAGCATCTGCAGTAAACACCAGATTGACATTTGCACTAAGATGCATGGGAACGCAGAGTGACACTAGCTTTTCCACAGCGTTGACTGCAATTCCACTTTATCCTAGGACATGGGAATTCCAATAAACCTTCCTGTGTGACAGGTACTGTGTTCCTTTCCGTCTCCTGTCACATCCTTACCTCATATATTATTTTGTAATGCTTTATGTAGCCAAGCATGTTTAATTAATGCTAGTTGCAAAGCATCATCATTATGAATAGGTTCATCAATATTGGACAGGAGTAACTTGATAAGAGTGCAGTTTCTAAAGTAGTTTTGTGTGTGTGTCTTATTGTCAAGCCTAACAATACAAAATATGTGTAGTATGATTGTATTTTATAGTGTAAATGCGGTTGTGCTTGTTGTGCGGTTGTGCTTGTTTGAGAAATAAACGGAATTTATTTTAACACTTCATTTTTAATTTTGCCTACTTAATGGAAGATGTTGAGCATTAATATCCCCATAATTGATGTGCTTGTTTTAAAATATCATATGCCTTGTGTGCATGAGCAGGAGTGTCGGTGTGGGTGCATGTATGAGAGGGCGAGTTTTGTTTGTGTAAGAATGTGTTTGTGTGTGAGCATGTAGTTTGTGTGCTTATGCAAGTAGAAAGTTTCAAGAGAGAAAGAAGGATATTGTTTTTAGCTTTTACGAAGGAAGGTCGCAGCACTGCCTTTTAGTACATTTTATTGTGATGATGGTGCTACTGTTTCGTGTTGTATTGGCATTCATGTAGGTTTGGGTTCATGCATCTCTGTGCAGGGTGGGAGGGATATCATTGAACTCCCCAGTTGGGGTGCCGGGGATTTCTGTATAAATAGTATCCCCATTTTGTGGAAATTTAGAGCTTTACATTACCACTATTTCTGTCAATCTCATTAGTTCTTTCTCGTTCCTAATCTGTTCTATCAATCTACTAACTTTTTCGCTAGGCCAGTTACCTACCTTTTTTCTTGAAAAAACTCCCAAAACTCAACATTTGTGTATGGGGTATGTTGGGTCAGCTTTGGGATATTTGACGCTTTCTGCCAGATGACCACTAGGGATTTCTATGGTATTATTATTTAACAATGTAGGCATTTTATATTTATTTGTTTTGTTAATGTTTTATAATGATGTTTATATTCTATTTTGTTTTTGTAAAAAGGGATTCGATAAATTAGAGTAAAGCCTCAGCGCCCCTTGCAATGTAAAGTGACTGGCTTGTGGAGTGCCTTCAGTGTTATCATTTGGGCTGTTTCAGCATATCTTTTATACGGATCGGGAGCGAGTCCTCTTTCTACCAAGTTGTGGTCCCAATTCGGCTCTTTGGAGTCTGCTGGACCCTATAAATAATGACTAACTAACTAACTAACTAATAATTGAACGTAGGTGTGTGTGTGTGAGAGCACTATAATTGTTCTTCTGGAGTAAGGCAGTGGCTGTGAAAGAAAAAACCCTGTGTGAGGAAATTGTGATTATCGCCACTTGAATAATGTTTTGATCTGTTTGACTGATATGTCATTACTGGATATCTTTGTTCTTACATCTTGTTTCCATTCCATTATGTAACTGATTCAAAATCTCATTCTTTCTGAACCACAAGAGTCCATAGTTTCATTGTGTTTATTGTAATTTTGAAATTGTTATATGCCATTACTGAAAGTATTTTATTTAATATGTATTACATTTACTGAAGCCGATAATGGTAGAATGGAACGTTCTCAAACTGCAGACAAACTTTGTGAGGATGCGTTGAGTGATTGTTCATAGACATGGAAAGCATTCATGAACACACAATGTCAAACGCTTTTATTGGCAAAATCATGAAAGATAATCATCTTGTGTTTCTAATTAATTGTCTTTGTTTGACCCATTCAAGTACCAATTATGATTGATTTTTATATTGAAATTATGATTTATCTGAACTTCTGAGGTTGACTTTTCTAGACATATTGGAGCGTTTATTTCCTTATTAAATAACTGTTAGTTCTCTTTTTAACATTATTTCCAAGTTTTTCTTTCTTGAAAGTAGACAACAAATTTTAATCCTTGCGAAATGCTGCAACGAAACCTGAATTTGAAAAAAGTGACTACGCTGTTTTGTATTGTGACTGCTTGATGTGAAGAAATAAATCTTTCTTTGTGATATATATGAGTTGTTTGTCTCTTTGCCTTAGGGGAATAATGTATGAATGTGGTTGTAATAACTATTTTTGCAGAGTTCTTTGGGATCATCCATTTAGTATTAATTTAACATTACCAAGCCTATCCTACCCTATCCCGTAACTCTGATGTCGTTGGGGCACACAGATGATCGTTTAACCAGCGTACTCCATCTTTCTCTGTCCTCAGCAACCCTGATGGTTTTGCTCAGTGTCAAGCCAGTCCATTCTTGAATGTTGTCCTCCCACCTCTTCTTCAGTCTCCCTCTTCTTCTACCTCCTTGCACTGTGCCTTGCAGGATGGTCTTTGCAAGGCCTGATGATCTGGTGACGTGGCTATACCATCGGAATTTCCGTTTCTTTACCATTGTGAGCAGGTCATCGTTTTGTCCAATGGCTTGTGTGATGGTCTGTCGGACTTCGTCGTTGGTGGTGTGCTGGGTATAGGAAATGCCCAGAAGTCTTCTGTAGCACCTCATCTCCTTGCTTTGTATTCTTCGTTGTAGATCTGCTGCCCATGTTTGGCAAGCGTTTAGCCAGATTGAGTTAGACAAGGGAGCGCAGCAGCCATACCTTGGAATGTAGACTGATGGTCTTGTCTTTCTAAATGGGCTTCAACCGTGCCAGGGCAGCAGTTGTTTGTGCGATACTGGAGAGGACTTCCTGTCGGGACCCATTGTTTGATACAGTGGCTCCAAAATATTTGAAACTATGCACTGTGTTGAGGGATTGGCCTTGGACTTTGCTGTCCATGTTGATGCCATTGGTGTTGATGGTCATCATTTTGGTCTTCTCTGCACTTATTTCCATTCCATAAGCTCTGGAGGTGGGGTCAAGCTTCTGTACCAGCTGTTCAAGTTCTTGTTCCTCTCCAGCCAATCCATCAATGTCATCCGCAAAACGAAGGTTGGAGATTGCTCTACCTGTGACGTGGGGTTTTATTGTTGCTGGGCTCTGCACAATGGACTGCAATAACCCTATCGTCTTATTCGATGGGGATCACTAGTGAATCACCCTGTGAATTACTTTAACACATTTTTTTGTTTAGCTCGGTCTGTATTAAGGCTGGGGTACAGAGATAGATAGAAAAATGGTAAAAGATCACTGTCACACTGGCTTTCACACGGCTATGAATCATATGTAGTCCAGCCACTTGATAACAGTAAAAATCACACATTTATTTCCTCTACTCTATACACAATATTCAAAGTATGAATCTAACTTAAAAGTTCAATTGTCAATGCGAATGATTCGCTCGCTGATAATCTAGGCAGCTCCTTTTGCATCATAGGGCCCTGGATACTTTCTGCCCTAAAGGTCAGAAGTCTTGACGAGTGGACTACTGTGGTCCTGCTTATACAGAGTGTTAGTGCACTGTTTCTTGTGGCACTTAACGGCATGGTTGAAGCACTGCGGTGAGGTCGCTTCTGGGACAAACTCTGTTGTCTTGGCTTGTGTTTGACGGGTGGGCTATCTGCGCACAATGCTGTAGATGCCTCGGCAGCAAACTCTAAGCGTCGATTAGGTTCTTTCCTTTGCTGAGTTGGGCTCACGATATACCGCCTGCTCGTCTGTAACATATGAGACGAAATTCTGCACAACCCTGAATAATAGGTCTGTGCAGAGCGTCTCACTGAAAGCCAAGGTAGCCCTCAGTGATAGCTCCACATCTCTATACATAAGCGACGAACATTCTGCAAAGTCCATGGTCCACTGGAATCTCCACTCTACTTTCCTACACATATATAAATAAAAATCGTGGCTAACTATACACATAAAGAAATACTAATATTATTAACATTCTCTGGTACAGCCACTGGTCTGCAAGCATACATATAGGTTAAACAACAGTGGGTCCGTCAGGGATACAACATGGCGTCGACCGGTCATGCTTGCCTCGTGGTCGGATTCTTCCACGTGGTCACGCAAAGTCGGACTAACAATTCATTCTGTGCATCGCAAATTTCACAAACATAATTCAACAATAATGTAAATACAGCACGATGAAACAGAAGTATGTTCATTTACCTGTGTGACAATGTCAGGCCGTGGCTACTTGATTGAATTCGAATATTCAACAAGTACTGCTTCCCTGGTCTATCAGTGGAGAGATTTCTGCTAGGAAGTAGCTGTGTACTGCCTTAAGCTTTCAACACAAATTACCCTCTACCTAGCCTTTGCCTACCCAGTCAGAACTGGTTCTACCTACCGGTGCTGTGTTCGGATTGGCTGAAGAAATCTGAGTGGCTTTATAATTCAAAGCCTTCTACCGTCAGCTGCGATGATGTCACTGCTATGCGGGCGTCATGCTACAACTGTGTTACGCATGATCACTTCTGTCGTCTGCTAGAGACTAACAGTAACCTTCTAAGTCTAACTGACTAAACAAGCAAAATCTCAAGTGTGCTGAGTAAAACTGGGGCTCTTGTTACACTACCCACTATGCTGACTTTGCCTTCGTGATCTGCAAGGGCATCTGACATGATGCGCTCTAGGAAGATGTTGGAGAGAGTAGGCATCCTTGACGCACACTGATGGTTGTTCTGAACCAGTTTCCGATGGCAGTGTTGTGGAGGACTGCACTAGTAGCCTTGTCATACCCGCTTTTGATGACTTCAATAATTTTAGGGCTGATGTTGTACACTCTCATTGTTGCCCACAGAGCTGCATGGCAAACGCAGTCAGGTTTGACCGAGTTACCAAAGCCTATAATAATGATATTGAGTGTTCTTTTATAGTGTGTTAGCTAGCAAAAGGAGGTGCTCAAGGCGGTGGCTGAAAACATGATCAACTCAATGCATGATCCGTCGAACACTGCAGACAACTGAGTGAGTCTGAACTACCCTAAATGTATGTGTTCCTGTTGCCTGACCTTTTTGACGCGCATGCACAGCAATGTGAGTTTAGGTACTCAAACGCCAACCCTCTCTCCTTACTCTCATCCTCCACTCCCCACCCTTCCCCCCAAAAAAAAAATTCCAGATTTCCAGACAAGGTCCTAATTAGTCCAAAAATGACATTTAAACATTTTTTGTAATTGCCATCTGTCTGTCCGCCGTCTGGACGTGCAAAACATGCAAGTGGATTAATATCTCAGAACCTATTTCAACAAACATAACAAAACTTTGTAAGGTGGTAGACCACATAAATGATCTCAGTGAATGAATGACTTCACTTCATGGTCAAGGTCACAGGGTCAACAAATGTTAATCAAAAAATGAATTTTTTTTGCAAGATTTCTTTTTTTTTCTAAGTTATTAATATTGAATTTGGGATTCTTTGATGCATGATAAATATCGAGAGACACATCCGGTGCACATTTGGTCACGGTCAAGGTCTCTAGAGCCGTCCAAAGTCAGTATAGGTACTTTGAAGTGACCTTGATCCTAAACTATGAGAGATATATAAAGTTCAAACTTGTTGTATTGAGAGATAATATATTGATCTTTCATATATTTTCCGTTTAGTGGTTGATCTTGAATGACGGTAAAGGCCTTGCAAAAACTTACAAAAATAGGTAATCATACAGTAGAATGGTTCTATTTAACCAGTAGTATGCAACATTGGATTATTTGATCATACATGAGCATGAGAGGTCAAGTTAAGGTCAAGGTCACTAAGGTCAAGGTCACTGTTTTGTTGGGTATAAAATAACTTTTTCTGTAGTTTATTAGATATTACGTTAGTGTATTTGGAGTCGGAGGTCAAGGTCAAGAGCATAGAAAGATCAAAGGCGGTATTACTTTGTATTTTAATGCCACCGTTTTTTTTCTTTTCTGGGCAGTTATTAATTTTCATGTTAAATATTGCAAGTTCTATAAGGAGCATGCAAGTCATATGGGCTTTGCCCTTCTAGTGACAAAATGGCTGGACGTTAACGTCCCACAGCATTGACACAGAGGAGGTGAAACATCATATAAAGAGTCATGTCTGGAAGTTGACTCGATACTGCAACAACAACAAATCTACCTTCCCGCATCGAGTTTTTAACCAGTCCCACCAGGCGAGCGTTTTACACCGTGAGCTTTTGTGTGCATACCTACTCTTGACAACCCTTCTCCAGTAATATAATAATAATAATAATAATAATAATAATAATAATAATAATAATAATAATAATAATAATAATAATACTGAATGCTATCTACAGACACTACGCGCTTTTCACCAAGTAATCATCCATCAGGTTCAAAGCGCTGCCATCACCCCCGTTGGGGTGCCGGGGATTTCAGTATAAATAGTATCCCCACTTTCTGGAAATTTAGTGCTTTAAATTCCCACTGTCGCTGTCATTCTCATTTGCTCTTTTTCATTCCTGCTCTGTGCTATCAATCTGCTATACTATCTTCTTCTTCGCCAGACTAGTCACCTACCTTTTTTCTTGAAAACTCTTCCGGGACAAGACTCCTTATTTATGTGGAGGTCTGTTGGATCAGCTTGGGAATATTGGACGCTTTCTGCCAGGTGGTCACTATGGCTTCCTATGATGTTATTATTTAGCAATGTAGGCATTTTATATGTATGTGTTTTGTTGATAATTTATAATGATGTTTGTATTATATTTTATTTTTGTAAACGGGGGTTCGATAAATTAGAGTATAGCCTCAGCGTCCCCTGCTTGGGATGTCTTTATTGTAAAGTGACTGGCTGGTGGAGAGCGTTCAGTTTTACCACTAGGGTTGTTTCAGCAGATCTTTTATGCGGATCAGGGGTTGTCCGGTTCTGATTTCAATAATGGTACAGGACGCAGTCAATATAAAAATTTCAAAAATAAAAATTCGATTTTCTTTCCGTCTTCTAATAGCGATCTCCATGCCTTTACACCACCTGTTTGAGTGATGGATGTGTGTTTGGTGTGTGTGAGGGTGGATGAGACAGGTGAGCGTGTATGTTGGTATAGATCGCCGCGCTTTGAGCCTGAATGATTTGGGGAAAGGCGCGTATAGCATCCTGTATTATTATTATTATTTTATTATTATTTGGCTCGGAAGAGTCCGCTGGACCTAAAGCAATAATCATGTCATGTAATGTAATGTAGCGCTGCCATCTGTATCAACATGCACACTCGCTCACATGTTTTACTCACTCGCATACACAACAAACACACATCTATCACTCAAACGTGTGGTGTAAAGGCAGGGAGGTCGCAATTAGAAGACAGAAAGAAATCGAATCGTATTTTTGAAATGATTTACCCTATTAGTCAAGTGGAAATAAAGGAACCTTACACATACCCAAAGCTGCCTTGGCAAACAACAGGTTGTTGGGCAGTAAATTTTATTTGCTTATAATCATGTGGTATTTTGTCAATATTGTACACTTTCTACAGTGTAAATCATTTCATATCGCTGTAACAGTATTAACAACTCTGCACACTTTCCCTCGGCTTTTGATATTGATCTGTTGATGTGAACAAGGGAAATTTATGACTGATAAATATTGATGAAATATTTGTTTGGTTATGGGACACGTGGTGTTGACAATTTATGTGTTAATTAATTGGTTGGGTTTGTGATTTTTATTTTATTTTATTATTTAGTCCTTGATGATGATGAACTGTTAAAATAAGAAACATTTGATGGGGGGAAGAGGTCAACAATGATTGTCCATCGATTGTCTGTTTTTCTTTTTTTCTTTCTTTGATCCCATTATTTCTAAATGATAATTCCTAGAGACGGGAATGAAGAAGAAAATGAACTAGAAGAAGAAAAAAAAAGTGTGTGGCGTGTTTTAATGAACCGGGCGAAGTTGATCATCTTCAGGACTCAAATGCCGTTCAAAGAGAATTCATTGAGGTTTTGGGAAAGTGGGAAAGGAATGATGTGACTTGAAGATGGTTGACCGCTGGACTGTAGACCAAAGTACAACCTGATACAAACTAAACGTTCCAAGTTCTTGCAGATGAAATATATTTCTCTTAGACGTCTGGCAGGCAACCACCACAGCCCAGGACCTAACACAAACCCAAAGTGAACGAATAGGATTTTTGTGCAAGTGAATTATTGACGAATGAAGAAGTATATGTGTGAGTGCATGCGTCCGTGCATGTGTGTGCGTGCATACGTGTTTGTGTGTGTTTCGAGAAGCCAGCACAGTGCAGCATGTGGGTAACACAATGCATAGAGAGAGGTGAAGTTGAGGCTTATGGATTATTTAAAGGGCCCCAAAATCACACCTTTCAGCGTCACAGATCGTTTTATAAATCACACTGAGGGTGTCCCGTCGTTAGCGCGCAGGACAAATGCGCGCCGACAGTAGCGCGCCGTCAATTGCGCGCACCGACAAATGCGCGCAAAACAAAAGCGCGCCGACAATAGCGCGCAAGGCATACATCAAACAAGGCATATATATTAAGATATATACAAAGGCAAAAAGGAAAAACTTTATTTAATTTGATTTAATTAAGTTTGTATCGTTTAAAGTTTCTTGATATTTAGTTTACTAATTGATGTTTGGTATGTTTTTCGATTGTCAAATTCCAACATTATGTGCGATTCCGCGCTGATATTCCAGCAATGGTACGTTGCCATATGTTGGGACCAAAGCTAGCAGGCCTCGATTAAGTCTGATGTACTTTGATTACTACAGGCTTATAGTCTATGCCAGGGTTAGTCTATGCTGCGCGCTTTCGACGGCGCGCATTTGACGGCCATATTTTGCTGCGCGCTATTGATGGCGCGCAATTGACGGCGCGCTATTGTCGGCGCGCATTTGTCCTGCGCGCTAACGACGGGGTGCCCACACTGAGTGTTGCCCCACCAAAAAACCTACCAAATATAACTTATTTCAAAAGTACGGTTTTACTTTTATATAATTTAGTAAATTCATTTGTGTATGTGCCTGTTAATTGTATCAAGATTTGATTCTAAAAAATAGCACCGCTGCGAAAGTGTGTATAGTATTTGTCTATATTATTTACGCAACAAGGAAGAGACTTAAAATTCCAAGATTAGCGGTCGGTCTGAGCATCGATTACCCTTTATATCATCTTTTAATGTGACAGCAATGCAATGTAAACTCGCTGTCATAAAAGCAAGCTTAAGCCTAAGCACACCACCTTGATACCCATGGCCCTTTAAGAAGACCTAGAAGGAAACACGTGGATTTATTGGTTGCGTTCTTCAAGGAGAAAAAAGCGCTCGATTAATATTTACTGCACTTTTATTTTGTCTGATCCGCCGTAAAGCACGGCACGCGTTCTGTGCTGACTCTAAATGAGACAGAGTGGCAGTGATCTATTATTCGTATTAAAAAACAACAACAACAAACAAAAACATATATGATAGCCTACATTCAAATTACAATGTAGGATTATGTCTCGGCGGTCTTGGATACTTAATGTGCAGGGTGGCGACTTCGTAATTGTAAACAGGCAGCGGCAGCCTTTGCGTTGTAACTCACTTCAGTCACCGATAAGAGCCTATCCTATCCTATCCCATAACTCGGAGGTCGTAGGGGCACCACAGATGATCGTTTAACCAGCGTACTCCATCTTTCCCTGTCCTCAGCAACCCTGATGGTTTCGCTCAATGTCAAACCAGTCCATTCTCGAATGTTGTCCTCCCACATCTTTTTCGGTCTCCCTCTTCTTCTACCTCCTTGCACTGTGCCTTGCAGGATGGTCTTTGCAAGACCTGATGATCTGGTGACGTGGCCATACCATCGGAGTTTACGTTTTTTCACCATAAGAGCCATCAATGTAGAATAGTAGATAAGAACAGTAGATAAGAGCCATCAATGTAGAATAACTTCCTTAGTAGGAAAACAAACAATGGCATATCTTCCCTTTTGTGGAAATTTCAGCATTCTCATCCCTCCTGGTACTTGTACATCCAGTAATAGTATCCCAAGTACTCCAGTGTGTAACTCCACTTTTCACAGCTTTTTGTTGTTTTTCTGAGGTTTGTCTCCTGGCAGGGACACAGCCTGAGTCCGATTCCCCTTAGACTGCTAAAATCACTAACTCTATTTCTCGGATCTGTCTCTCCTTTATATAATGTTACAACCACTGATCCATGGTTACAACTACACCGTACAATAGGCCTATATTATTTAGTTATGAGCGTGACATGCGTGAGGGGTTGTGCAGCTGGATGCACCCTGTGTGTGTGTGTGTGTGTGTGTGTGTGGGTGGGTGGGTGTGTGGGTGTGGGTGTGTGTGTGAGCGCATGCTTTGTTGTTGTTGTTTTCTTTTCTTTTTTTTTTTTTTTTTTTTGGTAGTCTGCTTTTTTGTTTGTTTCCTGACGTCATTTGTGTGCGGTTCGCTGATGCTTTGTGGATGTGAGTGAATGAATATCATTGTTTTTAGGTTCCGAGCTATTCACAGATGTCAGAACCAATTGTTATTGTCAATGATTTATGCCACGCGCAAAGCAAATTCTTCTGTGTGTGACATTTGAAGCGAATAAAGAATCTTATGTCTTATGTCTTAAATATAATACAGATGGCGGTTGTTTCCCCCCTTCCTTAATGGTATTATATGCAGTCAGCCTAAAGTTCAAACCTACAAACTAATTTCATTTGTGTTTTGTACTAGCGATCTTCCTGCTTAGCCAATATCCTACCTACCCTGGCCATTTCATAGGTTGTTGTAAATTAATTCCGCCTCGTTGCAACAAGTGAGGAGTGCGGCACACCTTGTCCATTGTCGCCGAGTATCTAAAGCTTTTCAGATGCGCAGCTGAAAGAACTGCGTGTATTTGTGCGAAGAGTGTCTGAGACTCTTAACCGCTTGGTAAATGTCCTACATGTAAGCTTGTGGCACACTAGTGTGATTTGGTTGGAGGGGGGTGAGGTTGGAGGGAAGGATGGATGAGGGAGGGGGAGTTGCTGAGGGGGTGGGGTTTAGGGATCAATAGTTTAGCTGCAGGTAAGATATTGTGGGATTGAGAACAACACAGGCAGGGAAAAAAAAAGACTGCATTTGGAGAGTCTCTGAAGTAGCGCGCTACCATCCAAACGTCACCTGCTTACTTCAAGAAGAAGAAATGAGAATTAAAAGTAATATAAAGTGAGTTGAATAGGTAGACTATCCCAGTAGTCTCGTGATACTCATTCAGACTGCTGCCAACGCAGTGTGACGCTTGGACGCTCAGCTGGGCGCTGTGTTAAGAGACGCAGCGTGCGGAAACACCTTGGTGATCCAAATGGCCATTGGCTGTTTCGTGTGGCGACAACCTGTTGCACGTGCCAGCGCGTGGCCCTGCGTCTTGATGACGTCTTTTAAACACGGCCGATAGCGCTATCGTGGCCGCTAAAGCCTAAATACATCGATCTACCCCCATCCAGATTTGTGTTTCATTTTCCTGTGATGTTTGATGTTGTTATAGAGCCTGCAATGTGTACGCCATCACTACACTACAACAAACAACGAATCAGCGCATTTCGCAGCAGACGATTATGTCTACCCAGCTGTGAATTGGTACCTAATCCTAGTTAGAACCGAGGTAGAGGTGTTAGGCGCCGCCCTCATATAGCTAGACTTGAGAAAAGCCTCTCTCTTCCCAACGATCGAAAAGTTACTGGAACACCTTTACTTTCTTTTATAATATGTTAACCACTACGTGACTGTAAACGTATTAAGGTGAGCGAGGGAAGACTTTTCCAAAGTGATCTGAATACAATATGGACTATGGCTAAGAATGCAGATAATACGGTCGGGAATTTATATTTTAACATTTTTGGGGCAAGTCATCCTGTTTTAAAGTGCCCATCCCATACCCTCTCTGTCAACCTCTACACTGCCTAACCACCTCTCTCTCTCTCTCTCTCTCTCTCTCTCTCTCTCTCTCTCTCTTCTCTCTTCCCCCCTCTCTCTTCCACCTCTCTCTCTTCCCTCTCTCTCTCTCTCTCTCTCTCTCTCTCTCTCTCTCTCTCTCTCCGCACAGCTGTTAAACCACTCCCTCCCCCCACTGTGAATGAATCTCTGGGTTTAAAGTCATTCCTGTTCCTGTTCTTCCCACCTGTTCCCCTTCTCTACGTAGACTACAATTATCTCACAGCATCGACAGGGAATGCGTATATGTAGATATACAACGTAGCTGGAAGTAAAGTGGAGATGTGATGACGATACGTTGGTGGGAAGGGACGCGGGAATCGTTGTTATTATGTTGGTTATTTTTGAATAATACTTTATAAAGAAATACCTCACACAACAATGTTTTTATTGAACCAAGAGTAGAGTCTACATCGTGTTTGCCGTGTGTCGTGCTGCATTGCTGTCCTCTTTGCCGGTGATGCGCCTTCGCAGACAAATCAGCTCGAATTACTGCTACGCATGTTTGATCATTCCTAGCTGTACTTTCTCAAAGGTTAAGGCCATTGTACATCAGCATTTTCGAATAATTGGCTCAGCCGATATGGACAATTATTTGCTAGCTGATAGTTCAGATAGTGGCCTGTCATTCTATGTTTTCATTTTGCTTCGTTACCATAAAAGCAAGAGTCGCAACCCGCCAAGAAAATTACCACGTTTGAAAATGCTTATTTGTCGGCTATGTTTGTCTGGAAATACGTTTTAATGGCTTGCCATCTCCTTTCGTTTTTAAATATCACTGTCAGTAGTGATCCTCCTGTTTGAGGGTAAAATAAAGTATTTTAGTGGCAATCACCTATGCCATCCAATTTGTACAGCACAAATATATGCATAAGGCAATTCGCAAGGCAATATTGGCATTAATACTTCTTCCTTGGTGCACGGATATGAGTTACGTTATTCTGTATATGTATATGCCGTTTTATGAACTGTGACCCAGCATCTCACGCTTTCATTGGGTTTCTTTAGAATAAAGCAGAGTCGCAACACCTCCACGAGATATGAAAACGCTGGTTTTCAGCTAGTGTTCGAGTGTCTGGAAATACAGTTGAATGTCTTGCCATCTTGTTTCCTTTACAGATGGCAGTGCATCATCCATCCCTTTGGAAATAATTTCGTTTTGTATTAACCTGGCGACACAAGACAGTCACAGGTTGCATGAATCCTACAAACTGGACATTCTTAAAGCCGTCCGCAAACCTATCAACATTAGGGCGTTGAAAGCCTTTCTGTGAGTATGAAATGGGGTGACCAACGATGAGTGGCGTGTTCATTGCTGGGGAATGTGTTGAAAGGAAATAGAACGTTCATCTATTTGCCGACTGCTTGCACATGTCAACGATGTAGTGGCTGTTTCCATGTTTGATTCTGGTAAAAGCGATGATAGATTATATATAGCCTTTAGACTGAGACGGTCTGTGCTATCATGCACTTGCTTTGTGATTTTCACGTGCCCCTTCTAACGCTACTCCTAACTCATACGTAACAACGAACTCCTACAGACAGCAGCATCTGCGGCCGCAGTGACACAGATGGGACGTCAATGAATATTCGCACAATATTATTGTTCAAGCCAGTGATTTCTTTTTATCTGTTCTCAGACAAATGTCAGAAAGTTGACATTTGACGTTTTGATTGGGTTTTCTTCCATCGCCAAGAGTATGAATGAATTATTGAGATTCCATTGCTTATTGGTAATCTACGCAACAATGAAATGTGACGAGAAATTATGACGAAAGAAAAAAAATCTAAGTCTGGTTAACAGATAACTCTTTGCTTGTAGTCTTAGTCTGGTTAACAGATGACTCTTTGCTTATAGTCTAAGGACTTAAGTTTTTTTCTATATTAAAGCTTATAGTCTATACGACTCTATAGTCTGTATTATAGCTTATAGTCTATTATAGCTTATAGTCTCTAGTCTATATTATTCATACATTTTAATGTTTTAAGTTGTTTTTGTTTTTTTAATATACGTATATATGTGGGAATTTGAATCTAAATGTCGTGTTTGAGCGTTCCAAAGGTCGTCTGGTATAGAAGTACATTGTTTTTCTCACTTAGAATACAGGCACAGGTAAACAAACGCAGCGGAGCGTGACCAACAAACTCCAATGCGTTGTTGTAAGTGAACCAAAGCCTGGAAACAATGATGTGCCTGTAGTTTGCTCAATGACTGCATTAAAGACCCCTCTGCTAGCGAAGCCCGTGATTTTACAGGGACCTCAATGACCTTTTAAGCTTTTACTTCAATAATGTTCAGCAATGAAGTCTCCTATGATCATACTAGCTTGTGTAAATATTTGGAGAAAAACAGACCGCTGACTCACTTTATGTTTGAATATATCCACCCCAGCAGCCGGTAAATAGAGATTTTCCTCTCACTTCATTTGTCTCCTCCTCCCGCTTTTAAGGATGATGGGAAATGGGAAGACGTTAAGCGCAACTTTAAGTTTATGGCACAGGCAGTGTTTATAGTCAAAGCTAGGGTAGTCTAGTGGTTTTATTGAGGCGGCAAGACACACGCCTTGACAATTCTCTGTTAATGAAGATTTATAATCCTGCAGAGTTCGGCGCCTCTGTCCCACGTGGTCTGATCATCAAAGAGAAGTTAAGGGGAACAATGACTACAGGATGAGTCCACCCCCATTCCCAAAATATCCAATCGATAATCTACAACGTAAGTCTCCGGATATAGTCTACGAAGTGGTGTCCGCTTTGTTAATTCCAAATAAAGCTTTGTCTAAGGATGTAAGAAAAACCATGGACCAAACGATCTATTTTTGGTCCATGGAAAAACTAAGGTACTGCAAGCGCACCAGGGAATCGACTTCTATCGTCTGCTGCTGCGTTCCAACGAAGTTTACGCTTGGAGTTCCGGCCCCTTGCGCAGCTATTCTGTGATTGGTCAAAGAAACCGCGAGGGCTCGTGTGGAGTTGCGCAGTGTAGTCGTAAATGCTGATTTCAATCGTAGCGGCGGGAGAGCACTTGCAATCAGTAGCACCAATCACTCTTCCTCCTTTTTAAAGGGACTGTTTATTTTATGATCGTTTCTGTATCCATTAGCCATTTGGGTGTAAACGGCGACGATAAAGCACACGCGGATACTATAACGGCCTACTAGCGCCAAAACCGAGAAGTACCAGTAAGCTTACCATGAGATAATTGAAAGTAACACGTGTTCAGTTTCATTTACAGAGATACCGGTAATCCAAAGTGTTAATCAATTATTATCAGTATTTGCCACGCCTTCCTAGCTCCAAACCTGATAATTACAAATTTTATGAGATAATTACAAATAGCCTATCATGGAATCTTTACAGGTATCAAGGGATAATTACAATTATCATTGAAAAAGTACACATATCTTTACGTTATCATGTTTAATTTTTAGTTTTGGCTCTAGCAATCCGTCTGGAAATGCGCCAAACCGAAAATTTTATTTTTCACTTGATAATTACATTTTTTACTGCTAACTGCAAACATGTCGTTGATATTGTTGTAATTATCCCATAAGATTTGTAATTATCAGGTTTTGTCATTGGTAGGCCGTCATATTTGTGAATTACGCAGAACACGTGTTAATTACTATTTTTATTGATACCAAGTTTTGGCGCTAGTAGACCTAAGCCGACGTAGCCAGAATTAAGCATGATCACGTAAACACGCATTAACAACAGCAGCATCTGCATAGTGGTTTTCGTACAAAAATCATTATCATCATCATCTTAATAATGTATTATCACATACATCAATAAAGTCGTGCAATTAATTTTCTTCGTCATCTTTATCTAACACTATCGACTAAGTCTACATTAATATAAATCAATTTCTTTCTTTCGTTCATTGTTTTTCTTTCGTTCTTTATTTTGTTCTTGATTCTGTTCTGTATACCGTTTGTGTATTTTGTTTCTTCTTCTTCTTCTTCTTCTTCTTCTTCTTCTTCTTCTTCTTCTTCTTCTTCTTCTTCTTCTTCTTCTTCTTCTTCTTCCTCCTCCTCTTCCTCCTCCTCCTCCTCCTCCTTCTTCACGATAGCTGCAGTCACCTCGTAACCTGACAAGGGTCCTTCACTCTCGCTTTTCAAGAAGTTGCACAATATGATCCCTGGATTCACTTGAACTGGAGACGCCTTGCAGACAAACTAGGCCAAACAATGCAAGCCGTTATGATGGCAAACTGTTGTTTTGCAATTCTGATCCACCTTGAGCTTGCTCGAAGACTTTGGAACAATGAGATGATGGCCTTTCAGGAACGGGACTTGATCCATCCTCCCCAAGCTACGGTGCGCTGGTCAATGGCCGGTTGCCGTGTGCAAGCAGTCCGGTGTGACATCCTCACAGTTCCTAGTATCTTAGCTGGGCTGGGAGCGAATGGGAGCATTCTGATTGATCGACGCGTTACAAAATTCGACGCATGCGCACAGTGCTATCATAGTCTTCGTAAGGTTTAGGGTTAAAGTTTGGGTTAGAGTTAAGAGTTTAGGGTTAGGGTTTGGGTTAGGGTTAGGGTTATGACGCCTAAGAACTTCGTGAAAAAGCCGGCCCGACATGACCTGGCGCATGCGCAAATGCGCTCGGATAAACTAGGAGACCCGGAACTTGAAGGATGTGACACCGGTGCTTTTAACTTGAGGAAAAGGTTCATGAACCTTGAATGATTGTTCCTTATCCCCAACCCCGGCCTTAGCGTCTGAAATCAGAATCCCTAATACAAAAAAGTTTCAAGTTTCTCTCTCTCTGCCTGTCTCTCTCTCGTTCTCTCTCTCACTCCTCTCTCTCTCTCTCTCTCTCTCTCTCTCTCTCTCTCTCACCTTCCCTCTCTCTCTCTGTCTCTCGGACCTTGGACTTTTGATAATTGTTCTATTTGCATTCGGTTTGCCTTTATTGTTTTCCATGTATTGTATTGTGACCAGTTTCTAAGGGCCAGTGCCTTCAGAAATTAAAGTTTTGTTCGTTGTTCTCTCTCTCTCTCTCTCTCTCTCTCTCTCTCTCTCTCTCTCTCTCTCTCTCTCTCTCTCTCTCTCTCTCTCTCTCTCTCTCTCTCTCTCTCTCTTTCGCTGAGTCTCTTTCTATGTCTCTCTGTCTCTCTGTCTCTCTATGTCTCTCTGTCTCTGTCTTTCTATTTATGGTTCTGTCTCTGTCTTTGTCTCTCTCTGTCTGTCTCTCACTCTGATTATATTGTTGTATTATGGTTTTATTGTTATGAAGTTATTTTGTTAAACTAATTGGTATTGTTACAAGCCCCAAGGGTAAAATATAAAAAAGCACACGGTATGCTTACCCTTGTTAAATGTGTCTTTCTTTAACTTTTATGGAAGTCAATGGGTCAATGTGGGTTTGTTAGTTGATTGGGTAGGTGTAATATAGATACATTTAATAAGGTTATTACTTTTATCCGTAATGGGATAATTAATATTTTGCTGATAATTCTACTCTAATTCAAATGTACAAATGTCACCTTCTGTCACTTCAACGTTTGAAACTTCCCAATACTTTCCTTTCCCCTGACAACATTGCACTGGCATTACGAGAAAAAAAGGGCTTAGCATAGGGAGACAATAATACTCGCTATGCAACCCTCTGCATTTTCCCGAGAATTAAAGAGATTTGCGCCATTTTGATTTCGGTTTCTGTTCAAACATGGCGCCGGCCTACTCCCAGCAGTCAGGTTTGATCCTATCTCTTTGAGCTTACAATGAAGAGGGATAATCGTCAAGTCGAAGGGCAACAACTTTTGACAATGGTGCATTGTGGGCCCTGAAGGGGGACTCATGAGATATACAAACAGAAAAATTAGTGAAGAAGTATGCAGTTTGTGGCCATTGGAGCACCCACCACATACCTCCATTTTTTTTTCTGTTGTTCTCTTATTTTGATGACTGCTATATTATGATAATGATGATGATGATGATGATGATGATGATGATGATGATGATGATGATGATGATGATGATGATAAAAACGTTGCCAAGTATTTATGCCTATATAAAATATCACTTTCATTTTGATGTTAGTTAGTCCTGGATGAGTTTGGACTGGGGACAGAACAGCTCAGTGGTTAGATTCTCAAGCAGCTCTAAAGAGTATAGCTAGGTGGACCGCTCCCTCTAAAAGACAGTAGAAAATGACAACGGAAAGGTCTCTGAAACTCAGTAGTCACGACAGTTACAGAGCTAAGTGCAAACCACACCAGAACGTCAGAGGCCACACGAGCTTGTCGTATCAAATGTGGTGAGCTGCTGGTGGACTGTGTTCTTGCCCGCTCTATGGCAGTTATGTGTGTGCACATGGGCACGACAAAAAGCTAACTGGGCGTTTAAATAGCGTTAACCTGAAGACAGGCAAGGGGATCAAGTGGCGAGTTTGCCCGACGCTTTTTGATGTGCGGGCAAAACACAAGATTCCATTGTTCGGCGCAGCTAAGCCCTCGCAAGCCGTGAGCTATGACCACCAGTTGACAAGCAGGCTGTGAAGGTCCTGATGCAGCCACTGCACAGGGGGAGGAAAAGAGTGGGACTGGAAGAGAGGGAGAGAGTGGGAAGAGAGAGAGAGAGAGAGAGAGAGAGAGAGAGATAGAGAGAGAGAGAGAGAGAGAGAGAGAACAATGAGCAAATGCACAAACATGAACAAAAAATGTAATGCCTGAAGGCGCTGGCCCTTAGAAAATGGTCACAATATAGTATATGGAAAACAATAAATGTGAAACCGAATGCAAATAGAACAATTATCACAAGTCCAAGGTCATGGCGACGATGACACCCATCCTCGTCTCCTGTTCCTGAAAATGAGCATCATAATTACGGTAACTTAATGTTTACATACAACGCTTTACAAAATATGCTCGATATACGATTGCCTTTGACGCAATGCATAGAAGACATAAAAATCCAATTTGTGAATCTGCTCAGTGGATCCATTACATAATACACCCGTTAAATGTTCGCTAATACCGTTGAAGTATTTTATTCTAATATCTCCGAACAAACGACAGTTACGAATAAAATGACCTTCATCTTCAGTTTCATTACATATGATGCACAAATTATTAGCATTGTCATAAATAGATCTCTTAAAAGATGACTCGTTAATAAGTAGTAGGCCTACTTTCTGGAAATTTAGTGCTTTAAATTCCCACTGTCGCTGTCTTTCTCATTTGCTCTTTCTCATTCCTGCTCTGTTCTATCAATCTGCTATACTATCTTCTTCTTCGTAAGACCAGTCAACTACCTTTTTTCTTGAAAACTTTCCGGGACAAGACTCCTTATTTGTGTATGGGGTCTGTTGGATCAGCTTGGGAATATTGGACGCTTTCTGCCAGGTGGTCACTAGGGCTTCTATGATGTTATTATTTAGCAATGTAGGCATTTTATATGTATGTGTTTTGTTGATAATTTATAATGATGTTTGTATTCTATTTTGTTTTTGTAAACGGGGGTTAGAGTACAGCCTCGGCGTCCCCTGCGTGGGATGTCTTTATTGTAAAGTGACTGGCTGGTGGAGAGCTTTCAGTTTTACCATTATGGTTGTTTCAGCAGACCTTTTATGCGGATCAGGGGTTGTCCGGTCCTGATTTGGCTCGGAAGAGTCCGCTGGACCTAAAGCAATAATCATGTAATGTAATGTAATAGGTAGTACACTGACAAGATCGTCTTTAAAACATCTGGTATCCAAAAAGTCTAAAAGTTCTTCAAATATAATATCTGACTTGAATAAAGCTATCTTCTATAAATATCTTTCTGTTTCACCGAGCTGTTCCATTCGTATACACACTGGTCCATCGTTATCTTGAAACAAAAGCAGACATTACATCCGGCACCCTGGTTACTCCACGCATATCCAAACCCTAATGTGAACAAAGTGTGTTTAACAAGTATTACCCAACATGTTTTACCTATATCGTCCACACTTAAAAGCATGCAAACAGCCTGTTTTGGTAGTCTTGATCCACTTATTTGCTGCAACTTTAACCAGTATTTGATGCATCGAACTGCACTATTAATATACAAGGGGTATCTCCCCAGTTCCCCATATGCAAATTTGTTTGGCACTTTCATCAGTACTCTAATTACACGCTTGCACGCTAATTCAATATTGCCCAGTCTATTCAAGCCCCACGTTTCAGTTAAGGAACAAATGTTGTATATGTTCCTCAAAACTGGCTGCAGCTGTGAGTAAATAATCTTGAAAAAGCAAGCTTTTGTAATGTAATTTAATTTACCTACAAATTTTATGCACTTTACACATGCCCTTCTGCCCTTAACGGCCAGAGCCTGCTTAAATCCATTTTCCTTGTAAGCATGAATCCAAAATAAATGTATTCATTTATCAATTCAAGGAAACTTCCATTCAAAACCATTTTTCGTTTTTACTCGGAGAGCTCCTTCTTCGAAACACCATTATCTTTGTTCGATCAGTATTAATTTTTAAGAATAGCCGTTTACAAGCAGTGTTTAAAATATTAATCTGATTTTGTAGCCCCCTGCAATTTCATTAATAATTATAGAAAAAAGAGCAGGACTGATGATACAACCCTGTCTCAATCCAACTGAACATTTTTTTCTAAAATCCGTTAATCTGTGTTCAACTTAACAAGACAACATAGAGCTATATTGCTTTATCTGCTTTTATAACTTTATCGTTAATGCCGTATCTTAATAAAGATCAAAAAGTGGTTCGTGAGTGAGAGAGAGATGGGGGGGGGGGGGGGAAGAGAGAGAGAGAGAAGGAGGGGGGCAAGGAAAGGAAAGGGAAAGAGGCCGACACTAAAAGAACGACAGCTTCACCCAGGATCGATGTGTTAGACTATCACGAAGTTATCATTTGCCTGTGGGACATTTTGAACATTGCATGACTTAATAATCGGGATCTTCAGATTATGAATCTCATCCCTCTCATCCATGCTACTTTAGCATGTTCAGTGCAACACAGTTTCTACCTCTACCCTAATAATGTTGGCATTTCAATCAGTCGACACATAGAATTATGATGGTTAGTTATTATGCTGATCTCCTCAGTCTTCTTGTCCCGCCGCCTGCAGTTATGACAATATCGGCTTTGAGACAGATTTAACACACGCACTACTGAAGCCTTTATCCCGTTGCTTTAAGCGGTGATTATTCCGAGATTTTCACAGTTGAGGCCCCAGTTGAGCAAACTTAACTAATTATTCACATCATCGCTAACTGCCATAAAATCCCGCACCTGCCAACCGCTAGACACCCCTCCTAGACTGGACGCTCACAGAATAGTGTCCATGGGTTCCTGGTTCAACTTGAGAATAAAAATTCATAGTACTCCCCTCTGAGCTTTCCCCTCCTGTCCTGGCGCCACCGCCTCCCTCACCTTTCACCCGAGCATCTGAGCGCCCAGTTATACCAAAGACTTTAATATTTGATACACTATCTCCGGTTATAGGCCTACAACATTAAGTGCGGGTTGTCTTTACTCATCCTCTCTTGGGACATCCCTCTTCTGTGTGTCTGTGAATGGTAACGGAATAAAGGGAGGCAACTGGTACCAGTAATTAAATTTTGACACGATTGGCGATTAGCCATCATTTTAAGGTTGCTAGCTTCTGTTCAGCTGCCATGTCTTGTTAGAACGCGGCTACAGCACGGCACACAGGTCAGTTGTAACACACGATTCTGTGGGCATTCCTTATACGCGTTATCTGCTGTTAATCCTACCCTATCCTATCCCGTAACTCGAAAGTCGTTAGGGCACCACAGATGATCGTTTAACCAGCGTACTCCACCTTTCACTGTCCTCAGCAACTCTCATGGCTTCGCTCAATGCCAAGCCAGTCCATTCTCGAATGTGGTCCTTCCACCTCTTTTTCTGTCTCCCTCTTCTTCTGCCTTCTTGCACCGTGCCTTGCAGGATAGCCTTTGCAAGGCCTGATACTCTGGTGATGTGACCATACCATCGGAGTTTCCGTTTCTTCACCACTGTGAGCATAAGATCGTGTTGTCCAAAGGCTTGTGTGATGGTCTGTCGGACTTTGTCATTGGTGATGTGCTGGGTTTAGGAAATGCCCAGAAGTCTTCTATAGCACCTCATTACCCTGCTTTGTATTCTTCGTTGTAGGTCTTCTGTGAGGACTCATGTTTTGCAAGCGTATAGGAAGATGGAGATGACAAGGGAGCGAAGCAGCCTTACCTTGGAGTCTTCCCAAATGGGCTTCAACATTGTTAGGGCAGCAGTTGTTTGTGCGATCCTGGAGAGGACTTCCTGTCGGGACCCATTGTCTGATACAATGGCTCTTAAATATTTGAAGCTCTGCACTGTGTTGAGGGATTGTCCTTAGACTTTGATGTCCATGTTGATGCCAATGGTGTTGTTGGTCATCGTTTTGGTCCTCTCTGCACTTATTTCCATTCCAAAGGCACTGGAAGTGGTGTCAAGCCTCTGTACCAGCTGTTTAAGTTCTTGTTCCTCTCCCGCCGATCCATCAATGTTATCCGCAAAACGAAGGTTGGAGATTGCTCTACCCCCTATGCTTACTTTGCCTTCGTGATCTGCAAGGGCATCTGACATGATGCGCTCCAGGAAGATGTTGAAAAGTGTTGGAGAGAGTAGGCATCCTTGACGCACGCCGATTGTTGTTCTGAACCAGTTCCCGATGGCGCTGTTGTGGAGGACTGCACTAGTCATACAGGCTTTTGATGACTTCAATAATGTTATGGCTTATGTTGTACACTCTCATGGTTGCCCACATAGCTGCATGCCAGACTCTGTCAAACGCTTGAAATCTACAAACATATGATATGGATGTTTTAGTGCTGTAGTTATTTCTCTCAAATTATTTCGAGGGTAAAAATCTGCTCAGTGGTACTTCGCCCTGCCCTGATTCTTGCTTGTTCTTCAAATATGATTTGCTCAGCTTGGGGTTTCAACCTGTTGAATATTATTTTCAGGAGGACTTTGCTGGGATGGCTGATGGTGCGGTAGTTTTCACACTCATGAAGGTTACCATTTTTGTGAAGAGTGATGACAAGCGACTGGGTCCATGGTGTGAAATGAAAAGGAGACTGTTACTGTAAATGTAGTCGGTTGGTAATAATTTCACAGTATACTTTCAAGTTCAGTTATTAGTTATATTCTCCACTAAATATTGACACTACTAGCCTATACCCAATGTTGCGTTGGACAGGAAGCATTACACAAATTTGATATTCTCCATTATAGACATAATTATATAGAGGACAGACATCAGTGCATATGGTTATCCCCCCTATTATCGTTCAGGCATTGTCCAGTCACAAACTTTTATTTCTACGTTAAATTTCATACACTATATAATACATTGAAGTTGAAACGAGGGAAATTTTGAATATTTGATTGTGAGACAGAGAGGCCTGGTGGTCTATCTATCTATCTATCTATCTATCTATCTATCTATCTATCTATCTATCTATCTATCTATCTATCTATCTATCTATCTATCTATCTATCTATCTATCTATCTATCTATCTATCTATCTATCTATCTATCTATCTATCTATCTATCTATCTATCTATCTATCTATCTATCTATCTATCTATCTATCTATCTATCTATCTATCTATCTATCTATCTATCTATCTATCTATCTATCTATCTATCTATCTATCTATCTATCTATCTATCTATCTATCTATCTATCTATCTATCTATCTATCTATCTATCTATCTATCTATCTATCTATCTATCTATCTATCTATCTATCTATCTATCTATCTATCTATCTATCTATCTATCTATCTATCTATCTATCTATCTATCTATCTATCTATCTATCTATCTATCTATCTATCTATCTATCTATCTATCTATCTATCTATCTATCTATCTATCTATCTATCTATCTATCTATCTATCTATCTATCTATCTATCTATCTATCTATCTATCTATCTATCTATCTATCTATCTATCTATCTATCTATCTATCTATCTATCTATCTATCTATCTATCTATCTATCTATCTATCTATCTATCTATCTATCTATCTATCTATCTATCTATCTATCTATCTATCTATCTATCTATCTATCTATCTATCTATCTATCTATCTATCTATCTATCTATCTATCTATCTATCTATCTATCTATCTATCTATCTATCTATAGATATATATAGATATGTATATATATGTGTATATATATATATATATAGTGTGTGTGTGTGTTTGTGTGTGTGCGTGTGTTGTTGATATTTTATAATGATGATAATATTCTATATTTTTTTGAGTAAACGGGGGTTCGATAAATTAGAGTGCAGCCTCAGCGTCCCCTGCATGGAATGCCTTTATTGCAAAGTGACCGTCTGGTGGAGCGCCTTCAGTGTTACCATTAGGGTTGTGTTAGCCGATCTCTTATATGGATCAGGAGTGAGTCCTCTTTCAAACAAGTTGTGATCTTGATTCGGCTCTTTGCAGGGCGCTGGATCCTATAACCAATGACTTAAGTTAATTATAACTAACTGACAGGAGCTGAAAAATCTCTCTGGTTTGACACTCCTTTACTCCGCATAATAGAATACAATGGCCAGTCTGAACAATATCAATATTCAGCCTCCACGGTTTTAGGCCAAACAAAAACTTTCACGAAGGAGGGTCTGACTATAGGCTACAGCAACTTTGACCCTTCACATAACATTGGCCCGCATATGACAGGAACGGCGAGTCAGTCCTCCTGGGAATAATCAGAATCTGGAATAAAACCGCTGAAGACGCGGTACCCTGCAAGTTCACTTCAACAGACATAACAATGATGTCCTTCGGATGTAGTTATTATTACAACAGAGGTTTGGACCAGGAACCGTTTAGTAGTTTACAATGTCCAGCAACGTCCTGCGGCGCATACTGAGTAGAGGCCTTCTATCAAAGCGTTGCAAACTTTAATGTTCCTAATGAGTGACCAGACAAGTTGGTTCGGTCTAGGATACTCCTATATTACCTGCTGCGTTGACGCCATTGTCATTTGCGTAACAGCGTATCGGAGCTTGATGCACCAACTTTTCATTCGATTCGTATGCCTCCGCGGTCAAAGATGCCCTGTATGTGACAGTCATAATATACAGTGAATCACAAGACTTGCAGATTTGGGCAAATTGTCCGGCACGCTGAATCTGCGTGGTGGTTGGACTGTCCCAGTGTGGTCTTGTAGTAATCGTCAACTCTCTATTCAAACGCTGTCAAAACGTGTGAAGGAATCGTCCAGCGTGGTTTGCATAATTGTAGCATGTGAATGTACCGTTTGCTCATTGAATAAATGAAATAGCTCTGTTGTTATTATAAAACTTTGGTCTGAGAATATTTAATAGCCAAAATCAATTGTAAATGTAATATGTAGAAGAAGTATGATGATGTTTTCTTTCCGTTTGTAGATTGGATGATATATTATTATTATTATTATTATTATTATTATTATTATTATTATTATTATTATTATTATTATTATTATTATTATTATTATTATTATTATTATTATTATTATTATTATTATTATTAACGAGACAAGCACACAAAACATTGAAGACATAAATGGCACACAAAAGCAAAACTTAAAAAAGCCAAAAAAACAGTTGTTCCCAAAGCTCAGGAATTAATGAGTACTACCCTTTGACAAATAATAACAATAATTCTAGCGACCAGGAACAGGTTGGATGCTTAAAGGTGGATTCCCCTCACTTTCCCTCCCTCTCCTAATGAAAGACGTTTTAAAAAGAACTATAGCCTATAATTCAATTTGAGTGTTAAATCCTGAAATAGGCTTATGTATGCCTACTAGTTTTTAGTCCAATTTCTATACCCGAGGTTCATGGGTATGGTGTTATTGCTTCGACTGTTTTGAAGTTAGTCTTTCTTGTGGCAAATATAAACAGGCTATATTTATTTATGTATTTATTTATTTATTTATTTATTTGTATAGAATTATTTCAAGGGCAGATTTAATAGATCACTGATACTCAGTATGTTTGTCGTCTTTGTGTCAGTGTTTTTGAACAAGTCTAGTGATCTGTATACTCTATGCGCGCGCGTTTGTGTGTGTGTGTGTGTGTGTGTGTGTGTGTGTTAGGGGGAGGGGATAAGAGAGAGGGAGGGGAAGGGAAGATGAGAGTATAGCGTCCAAAGCTATTGAAAAGACGACTAATCGAAGCACGTACTACGCGCCAATCCGAGTTCACGACCTACAATTGAGAGGCATAAGCCAACTCTGTATCAGCTATCAAGCCTTGATGCATCATCATGGTCACCCAACTTGACTTATCAGCATGATCTAGTTCACTGCAAGCAATCAGCTAAAGACTGTGACATATTATTATTCTATCCAACCCGTAAGGGTGGTGGTGGAGGGGGGATAGGGGGAAGGGAGGCGCTCTTATCTGATTGTCTTTACGTAATAAAAGCTATGGACAACATATTGAAGACAAGAACTAATGATCTGTCGGATCAATCTTGAACTTCACTTTCTTGTGATAAGAAAAAACAAACACGTGCTTTAAGAGGTATAGGCTACCTATTTGAAATGAATTGTTCTTACAAAGCGCTGCACAGATCAGAGAGCTGCTCAAAGCTTTTGCCAGTAAACCAGGATTGAACACAAGCCGCCCTAGGCGCCAACTCGCTGCTCCATGTGCATGCACCGTCTAACAATCCAGCTGACAAGTGCACGATCTTTATTTAATGGTTCTTATATAGAGCACTTTACCAGCTCAAGAGCTGCTCAAGGCGCTGGCCCATACAGGATTTAACTCCAGCCTCCTGAGGCGCCCACTTGCAGCCTTTGGGCGCGCAGTCTGACGCCCAGGCGACTGAGCACAATCCTGGGCGACTGAGCACAATCCCTGGGCGACTGAGCACAATCCTGGGCGACTGAGCACAATCCTGGGCGACTGAGCACAATCCTGGGCGACTGAGCACAATCCTGGGCGACTGGAGATGGGGAGAATGGACCGAGTGCGTTCTGGGCGTAGTTGTGTAGCCAAAATCCGTATAAAACATGAGCGTCAGGATCTTTAAAGTCTGTGCGATGGAATATGTGCGTGGTTTATACTGTAATCCTGTTTATGTATTACAAATCTGACACTCACCCATATAGGACGAGATTAAGGAAATAAAAAAATGAGAGTCTATGACACGATGAACGTCAGGATCTTTAAAGTCCGGGCAGAAAAATGCATGCGTGCATATGGTGGACATCGCGTGTAGGCCTACTTTCGCCGAAGTAGCCGATCACTGAAATCTTATGTACAGTAAAACCAAAAACGTTGATTGTTCGTAGTTATTAATTTAAAAAAACACAAAACAAAACACCATTCTGAGCCGTATCAATGTATCAGAGATCACGGGTTCTGTTAATGAGTTACATGATTTGCTTGTTATTTGTTACTTTGTTTAACAAAATTTTGTAACAAGTCAATTAGCTTAATTTTATATACAGATTTTTCGTAAGCTTTACTCTCTCTCTCTCTCTCTCTCTCTCTCTCTCTCTCTCTCTCTCTCTCTCTCTCTCTTTATTGCTTCCTTTCTTATCTCCCCTACTACCTCAGTTCTCGTAAGCCGTTGCGACAAGGGAAGTACAGGTGGGGTTTTGCACCTTGCCACGCGCACCTTCCCGCGAAAACAGGCACGGCGACTGGTATTACAGGGAAACGGAAGACGGCGGGTTTGAACACGGAGTCGCCGGAACAGAACGATGAAGTGGCGGGATGCTGGGCTTCTGTAGCGGAAAGACAGAAACGGACAAGATGAAAAGTGCCGACAACAATACAGTCATTAAACCTCCAAACCGCGACAACTCGAAACACCTCACTTCGGCTGCTAACCTCCCTGTGGTCGCGTGCCACGCGCTCGAGCATGAAAAGCGATAGCGCGCACCTGCTACCGTCGCCCACCAATCGAATCGTTTCAGGGGCGGGGCGTCTGAGTAATCTTCGGTCCTGATTGGCTAGTGGGCGCGGCTAATTCTTTCCAGGCGTCTGCGACAGAAATTTTTTAGTGTTTTTACAAGGAGACGAAAAAGTTGAAACGCTGTTCAAAAGAGCGACGGTCGTGAGAGTAAAACCTTGTTGTCCTCTTACAGTGTGAGTCAGTCTGCTGGCAACACTGGACCCTGAAAGTACAACTACAGTGGCCAGTTGTTTTCTACGTAAATGTTCTTATTGTGTTTGGACATCATAAAACAGTGACCGGTCATTCAATGTGATATTTATTATATAACATGAAGGAGCTGTCATTGACTATATTACGGTGGACATTCCCTTTATTCCAAGAGTGAAGAAGTTACAGTTTTCAACTGTACAGGTACGCGTTTGATTATTTTCTGTGGTAATCAATACATTGGCTAATTATGTCATTACTTAATCTGCTATGTATAATCATTTAACAGTTTTACTTAAGTTAATTTGTACTATCTATTGGCAAATTGTAATTGATTATAATTAATTATTTTGTATGCATGATAAATTAGTCCTATAAGTATATGCACTAGTTCATATCACTAAGAGGGCCTTGCTAACCATTTTTATTTCAATAAAAATGTGTGTGGGTTATGTAAAGATTTGTTTAAACATAAATGTATTCAACAAACAAACCAGATATTAATACAAGGCAAAACATCAGGGCGCACAAAAGCACAAGGCTTAAATAAGTACTACCCAAATCATAATAATGTGTCAAAATATCACTGGCGGACGACAGGAAACAACAACAGAACATTGATGTAAAGATTTGCTTCTTGTACTATTGACATTTTATCTTGTGATTTTGTTTTTAAACAATTGACACGAATTAATCTGCTTATTTGCATTTTTTATTTAATTAGTACTTTGCATTTAAAAAAAATGTAATTTTACTTTACTCTTCTCTTCCCTCTCGCTCCTTTTTCTCGGCACCCATACCCTGCAATATTTATGTAGGCTTACATTTTCCACACAGTTAGATCACTTATAAAGTAGGTAATAAATACCAGAGGCTTGACAACCCAAGTGACTGAGACATTCGAAGTCAAGTTATGAGATCTGTGTTCCAAATTGAGAGTACAAATGGAATTGAACGGAGTCTGTTCTGCACAAACGGCTCATATTACTCATTTCTTTCTTTCATTTGATAGGGCGAACTCTACAGATGAAATCAGGCTTTAATATTTCCATAACCCGCACTGCAATAGAATCGCTTATCAATTTGCAATACACTGAGTAACTTAGGATATCTGACAATCCAGAGAAAGATCGCCAGAGGTGTAAAAAGGTAATCGTTTCACTTCAGTGTTTGCAAATAAGAACGGAAGATCGCAATACCTGTTTATGAAAAGGCATTAATCGACCTAGGAGACATTCTGAGACGCGACTAAAGAGACTTGGCATGATCGACATACTGAGACCCGAGAGTTGAACCGTTTCAGGTTTCTCGGCGACAAAGCAGCAAACACAATGCGTGCAATAGAAGCATAGAGGGCAAAACGGCGTCAATGAAGAGAAGTCAAAATGCAGCGAATGTGTGAGTTTAGAGTATACAGTGTCATTCCTCCACCTGCGGCAAATGCACCCATGTTACCTTAAGTGCCGATTATACGGGTGTCTACATACAGGTGCTGAGGAGTGCTTTAGCGTTTGTTGTGACCTGCATGCCATACCCGGTTCCCACACGACTCTATGGCACCCTGTCTTTGACGGTTCTAGCTTGCCTCCCCAGCGACAAGTCCACCCAGGGTAGAAATGTAACGCTTTTAATGTTAAACGGTGTTAAGTGACACACTGTGAAAGTGAATGCGATTGAAGATTTAAGTTGTGTGGGCACACAACCTCGGTCCTTGAGGTCTTTCGCTGGTGATCTTATGTAAGTTATTTGGATTTATGAAAATAGTCTTCAAAGTTAATTGAAATAAAAAAATAAATGAATATAAATAGTTTATTTCGGACAGAACGTGGCAAAATATGTCTATATCGTTTCATATTTAATTTATTAATTCTTCGTGGCACTTCTTTTGTGTTTACTTTTTAAAAATTCTAGTTTAAAAAGTATTATTTTTAATATTCTTATTGAATTGTCTAAGCCTGTTTGTTTTTGGGATTTGCTACTGTACAATGCTAAATAATATTATATTATAAGCTTATAATATGTATATATGCAACAGTAGCAAATAATATTTTATTATGATATGTATAATATTATTTAGTATTGCACAGTAGCAAATCCAAACAATAAGCCCTACATATCATAATATAATATTATTCAGTATTGTAAAGTAAGTAGCAAATCCGAAAACAGGCTTAGGCAATTCCATAAGAATATTAAAAATAATACTTTTTTAAACTAGAAATTTTAAAAATTAAACACAAAAGAAGTGCCTTGAAAAATTAATAATAGGCCCTATATATAATATATATATATTTCATAGGCATATATACGCATAGGTCAACAGGTGTGTGTTTGTGTGTGTGGTTGAGAGCATACGAGCTATGAATAATGAAATAACTAAATTTGCTAAAATTGTGATGTTTCTGCAGCGACTGAACACAACTCACAATGCCTCGCGCCTTTCTCATCAAGAAACAACAGGCTGGCGAAGCCGCAACAGCCATAGCGCTCATCTCCGTCTCCAAAGAAGCTAACAACAACGGCGACGACAACGGACAACCCCCTACCGCCAAGCCCGTTCCCATCCCCATCAAAGTCAGCGACAACGGCATTAAGGTGGATTTTATTGTGGAAAACAAAGAAAACGTGGAAGGAGTGACCAGAGGGAAAGACTTTTCCAAAGCAAAGGAGGACAGTTGGAGTAGTAATGGAAGTGACTCCAGAAAGGGGCTGATTGTGAGAGGGGAGGATGAGGAGGATGGTATGGAGCCAGGTGACAGAACGGTGGAGAGCAGAACAGACCTTTCATCTGTCGGTTCAGGTAAATACCATATATATATATATATATATATGAGAGAGAGAGAGAGCAGTTGTTTGCTTGTGTGTGTTCTCTATTTTAATGTATGTTTTGTAGCTGTTTGCTTTTCAAATTGATGAACGTTTACTTTTATTCGTTATAGCAAAAATATGAATTTTAGTTCTTTCATTTCGCATGTTCTTCTCTTTTTTTTATTTCTTCTCTTCTCCTTTATTTTTGTTTTAAATTTATGTTTAGTTCTATTATTTTCTTTTCTTTCCTTTTCTTTTCTTTTCTTTTCTTTCCTTTCTTTCTTTCTGTCTTTCTTTCCATTTTCCTTTGAACCTCATCCACATGTAGACCTACGTTTCGTAATGTAGTTTTTAGTTTAGTACCTGTAACATTCACAACTTTATCACTCTATCATAACCACATCATCATCTCTTGCTATCTCTGTCTGTCTGTCTGTCTCTCTCTCTCTGTCTCTCTCTCTCTCTCTGTTCATGACCGGAACTACCTCCTTCAAATCTCCAATTAATTACAGTTTTCCTCCTTGCCTCTTTGAGTTTTCAATTTCTATTCTTATTTTTGCGCACAATCCATGTGTATTTCCTAATCAATCCCGTAATCATGCAATTTAGTGCTCGTCTCGTGCCTGTCACCAGTCGACTCTCCTTGTTCACCTCCCTCCTAAAACAAACTATCATCACAGCGCGCGCATACGAGCTATTTTTAGAGCTCGAGCATGGTGGGTATTAAGTAGGAGCTCTCACAATGGAGCGCGTGTGCGCGTGGACCCCTATGTTCGCGTGGCACGTGCGAAAGGTGAAACTAGCGAAGATCGACAGGTGCCCGCGCTGTGGTGGTACGGACCCCGGAACCGGCAGGTGGTCAGTGAAACGGACTGAAAGAAAAGGAGAGCGTGAGGGCGGTGAAGGGATGAGGGGAGTCATTTTTAGTGTCAAAACAAAAGAATCTCACCATTTGCTAGATGCTGGCGGATTTATTCGTCTGTAGCCTACCAGGCCAGCGCGTGAAATTTACCCCTTCCCCTCCCCCTCCTCCTACCTTCCCCCCAAAAAATGACTGCTCGTGAGTTTTTGAATATACTGGACCGTAATCATTTTATAGTCTGCTCTTGGTACCACGGTAGTTTTTTTAAATTTTGGTAATCAGTTTTAGTTTAGCAGTGCATTAACAAGTTTAAAAAATATATAACATTATTGTGTTTTTGTTTTATTAAAAAGTTATGTCTTTCATTTTATTTTATTTCACGAGAGAGAGAGAGAGAGAGAGAGAGAGAGAGAGAGAGAGAGAGAGAGAGAGAGAGAGAGAGAGGGAGTGAAAGAGAGACAGACAGACAGAGTTCATTTAGAGAAGGAATTAACCATGCATGGTTATAAAAGCAGCATCTATTCACAACTTTCCGGCACCTCTCATAAAAACTCGTGGGTATCGCCATTATAAATTAAAACGAGGTTATATGAAACCAAGTTCCGGTTTTGCTTGTTTTGCTTTTATCAAAGCTTGATGCATGACTTTTAAATATGGCAAATTGCCGAAAACGACGATTGTTAGAGCCAGAAAACGAGTGGGATAAGTATAAAAACGGTGGAGGAAGTACATGCTCAGTGAAAGAATGCAAAAAACAATCGTAGAGGCCTGTATTTGTGGCGACTTCGGAGGTGCGTCGATCATCGACAGAAAGTGAAACGGGACCTGAAAACTCTTGTAGTTTTCCATAGCTTCGCGGTCGCAACCTTCACAAAACACGAAGTAACTGATTATGTTAGGCTAGCGTTGTGGCCAAGTGGGCTAAGGCGGGACTAACTTGCCTTGTCCACAAGCCAGAAACCAATGGCGCCTGACAGGTGTGGGTTCGAGCCAGCATCTGGGCGTTATGTTTTTTCCGAATATTTTTCAAAAATTCACAAATAATGTTAGGTAGGTAGGGTTTAGGCGCGCCACTGGCGATAGAAAGGGATAATAAACTGCAGCAAAAAAAATAAAAATATGTGAGGGTACGATACAGGTGGCCAGTGACACATGTTATTATTCTTGAATATTTGGAAATAACTCACTAAAACACGCGGAGAAAAAAACCGGAAGTATTTTTCATAGAGGGGATTCCCGTTGGTGCATAGGATAGCAGAAAAGTGTGAATAGGACTAGTGGAGTCTTCTGCTGCGCTAACTGAATCGTGCTTCATACTGTCAACTTTGGCGAGTTCGGGAATGAGAATAAAGAGAAGGAATCGAACATGCAAGGCATCAAAGACCGACATTGACACTCCAACTCTAGGACTAGCAAAACCTATCGCAAAAGCCTGAGCGTGTTCCTGAACTCAGTATAGGCTTGAAGTGTGAAAAGTGCAGCAGTCTTTGAGAGTGAGAAAGAAGAAAAGGAATCCAGCATTCAGGGCATCAAAGACTGAGTCTAAAACTAACAACATCTATTGCAAAAGGCTGAAAGTGTTCCTGTACTCAGTATAAGCTTCAAGAGTGAGAAGTGTCTTTGAGAGTGAAAAGAATAAACTAAAAAAGGCATTTAGAGACTGCCAGAGAGAGTATTCCCCTGCAAGGACCCCTTGGGGTCATGAGCAATCTTGCCACTGTAGATTGTTCTAACCTATAAAGGGAAAAGGGAAAGCCCCAGTTGAAAACCTGTCTTGCCTTTATAGGCATGACCGATTCACTGCGGCAACAGTACCCCCGTTGGAGTGCCGGGGGTTTCAGTATAAATAGTATCCCCACTTCTGGAAATTTAGTGCTTTAAATTCCCACTGTCGCTGTCTTCCTCATTTGCTCTTTCCCATTCCTGCTCTGTCCTATCACTCTGCTATACTATCTTCTTCTTCGCTAGATCAATGACCTACCTTTTTTCTTGAAAACTCTTCCTGGACAAGACTCCTTGTTTGTGTATGAGGTCTGTTGGATCAGCTTGGGAGTATTGGACGCTTTCTGCCGGGTGGTCACTAGAGCTTCCTATGATGTTATTATTTAGCAATATAGGCATTTTATATGTATGTGTTTTGTTAATAATTTATAATGATGTTTGTATTCTATTTTGTTTTTGTAACCGGGGGTTCGATTAGTTGGGGTAAAGCCTCAGCCGTCCCCTGCGTGTGATGTCTTTATTGTAAAGTGACTGGCCGGTGGAGGGCATTCAATTTTCCCACTAAGGTTGTTTCGGCAGATCTTTTATGCGGATCGGGGGTTGTCCGGTCCTGATTTGGCTCGGAAGAGTCCGCTGGACCTAAAGCAACAATCAATCAATCAATAAAAAAAAACCCTGCAAGGACATTGGCAAAATGTGCCGTCAAGCATGCGGCCAGTGTCAGCCTTGGCTAGTCTCAGCTACGCAGTGTGCGTGCTTTATACACTCAGTGTTGCTTCAAGAGGGGAGGGAAGAGAGCAGGTGGGGACCCCGAGCTTTTTTTTGCACCTGTCGTTGTTACCTTTGGGGACGCCATGACGCTGTTGTAGCGGCGGTTGGTTACAGGTATAAGGCTTTTCCGTTTGGCGTCACCGCCACGGGCATTGTCCCCCTTTGATCATTTCATTTTGGGCCGATCACACTCGCAACGTCATGATAATACTATATAGTAATAAGGCTGGGTTGCGTCAATTAGCGATTTACATCTTGGCTGGCTTTAATAACTTGTGTTCTTGTTTGATCGCTTTAAATTTCTTGAATACACGGCAGAGTGACTACAGTTAGGCTGTTTATTCTATCTCCTCTCTTACCTAAGAGGGTGTCTTAAATATTTGTCTTTGATATTTTGCCGACCAGAATCGCATTATAATAAGATTTTGATTAAATGTGTGACTATTGATTGAATTTGGGTACTGTCTTGACATTCGTAATGTTGGCCTGTTGAATTTCGTAAAGAATAATAGCATTTAGCTAGACTATATAAAAGCAGAGACTGTAATCCAGTCAGTAAAGTATTTTTTAAAAGCCTAAAGGTAAAATTATAATTATATGGACGCGCCCATTCCCTCACCCCACCCACCCATTTCAAGTCCTCAGTCCCTTCCTACCTCTGATTAAAAAAACAACCCCACACAAAACAAACACATTACTAACATAACTGAAAGATGCCCCCAGCTTCTATCCCCACCAACCTCCAACCCTTCTCTAATACACACTTCATTATTTTATTTATTTATTTAAGTACACTTGTTTAGTTATTTATTTAATTAATTTATTTATCTGATTAAATAATCGATTATTGTATTTATATGTTTATTTTTAATGCCAAATCATTCTTAAGTGTAATTCGCAAAGCTAACACGAACAGAAGTTAAGACATTTACAATTTGTGATTCTCTGCTATGTACAGAAATTTATTACATAAATATACCTCCCACCTCAAGTCTAGTAATTTCAAACAAAGAATGCCAGTTTCTTAAGTACGAATCGGAAAGCCCTCCCCCCTTCATCCCCCCCCTCCTTCTCTCCCCCCACACACTCCTTCCACGTCCAGCTTAGTGACTGTAAAAACTTTAAAATCACCTTATGAGATTGTAACTCCAGCTAACCAACTTCAACAATATCGAGAACAAATAAACTCCTGCTAACCAACTTCGACAATATTGAGAACAATACCAATGGTTGCTCAGGCTCTCTGTCCCAATAGTGTTTAATATTTGGGAAGTTTGCAACGTTAAGTAGTATCAAAAATTAGACAAAAAGCAGTTCATTTATAAGATTTTTTGTGTGCTTTAAAATATCTTTTAATCCAACTTACTCCCCCACCCCCACCCTTGTTCCCCTCCTCATGTGTCCTCCTCCTCTTGTCTTGGGACATACAAAAAAATCATTTTTGTGCATGTGATAGTGAAAATATCTTATTGTATAACTGTTCTTTTTAATTGCTTTTGATTCTAGTGACAGCCTATATCGAACACTTGTCTATTGAGTCGAACAAATATATTACTACTACTACTACTACTACTACTACTGCTCTTCCTCATCCTCTTCATCCTCCTCCTCCTCTTCCTACTACTACTACTACCACAAGTACTACTATGTTATTACTATATTAATATTAATAACATTTCTGCGTACATTTCCAAATCGACCTGCTGATTGTTAATTCCAAAGTAAACAGGGGCAGGAAGTGGGTAGTCTGTTGGTCACTGAGGTGTCGAATTCAATATTGGTTGAATGGACAGGAATCACGCTGGAAGATAGGCGAGAGAGAAGGGAGGAGAAGGACGAGATTGACCAGGTAGTGGAGGGGTTGGGGTGGGCGGGGTTAAATAAATTCAAACGGGAGTACAGGTTGATGAAGCACTGACAGCGTGGGAGAAGGAACAGGTGAACCCTCACCTTCATAATTCACCTTGACCTTGGTCTCCACAGTTACGGCCTTCATTTCGCGGTACAATTACTGCATTATCAACTCCCAACTGGTCTTCAAAATTCAAATATCGGACATTTTAAATTTGACGGTTGAACCAAACAATAAGGGGGAAAAAAGGTTTATCAACTCCGATTGGTTCAGCAGTGTAGAATGTGGTATTAATAACGTGTATGTTTGAACACTGTTTTGATTCTCATTACTTAGTATTTTAATGGCGAAGACTTAAGTCGTCAGTAGTCTATACTTTCTGATAATTGGTGTAGACCTATGCTTATCCAGAGGTACATTTCCTTTTACCTAAGTGCGCGCTGGCCTCTGTATATCAAATGCCATCCTCATTGTTAAACAGTTGTACTGTCCTTTTTGCTGTAACTTTTCTTGCGAACCTGTGAAACGTTTTGAATTCGGTCACTTAGCATTTATTTTACCATGTAGCATAATTGCGTTTAGACCCCCAAAACGTAGATATATAAAAATAAGTACGTAAATAAATAACACTTTATAAAAAACGAAGAAGAAACGAGACCCGTTTATAGTCCAGTTCTTTTACAGGTCAGCGTTATTTGGCCTCATTTCTTTTCTGTAGTCAGTACCGTCGCATTCCATGTTTAGTGACCGTTGCACCTGTTTCCGAGAAGGCGTGGGAGTAGGGGCTAGCGGTGTGAATAGAAAGGAAGGGAGGAAGCTGTTTATGGAAGAGTCCACTGTGCTAAAGACTAGAACAAGGTACAGCTTGACCCTCCCTTATTGATCACTATGGGTCAAAGAATGCTGCGACTTTGGCGAGTTTTTAAGCGACTTTTACATCTAGGCGATACAGTTTCGTGTAGGCTGTGTCGATGCCCTGTTACACTCTAACGTTCCATATTACTGTCAACTATGACCATTTTATTGCATCCATCAGTCGGGTCGTGCATGTGATGACTCAGTCATATTTATATCTTATATTGTAAGAACCTAGGAAAAAATTGTACAAACTTGTTCCAAAATGTAAAGAAAACAAAAACCAACTTTTAAATTTGTATTTACAAAGTGGTTGTAGTCGTCGATCTATGGTGCGTGCATGCGTGCATTTGAAAAGATTGGTGGTGAGTCCTACTATTTTTTTAAATAGAAAAGTTGTTGGCTTTGCAAAACATTTATTAGAATAGGCTTGATCAAAGGAACCGTTAATTACGTCAATTCGAACAGGACTTCGTGTGGAAAGAATCGGCTACGAGAATCTACGAATGCATAATCATCCACTGAAACAACTATACTATACTATACTGACATGACTATTCGAATTTCAAACTTCTTATCTATAAACCATTTTTTTTAAATTAAATAATTTATTTCGAAATCAGTTCACATACTTTAAAAATGTGCACGTTTTGGTATCTCTTATTCTCCCAAATCTCTTGACCATCACTATATCCCTAGTTAACCCTCCTCTCTCTTTTCTCCCTCTCTCTCTCCCATTCCCTCAGGTGTGCGGTCAGTGCAGTGGACATCATTCGAACAGGAAACAGGTGGAAAGGACCTTTACACACACACACACACACGCGCACACACACACACACACACACACACACACACACAAAGCCTTGAAACTTTAGTGTCTCTTGCCAGTCTAGTTACGGTATTAAGCGCTGCAAGTTTGAATTGCAATGACCAGCCTGGATTGAATGCTAATTCACGAATGAGTGCTAATAAACTGCGAGATTTAAGAAAAGAGGTATAGTCTTATAATGTTGTTTGTCTTCCTAGGTAAAGTCTTAAACCTGTGTACGTTGTTTGTTGGTTGGTTGGCTTTTTTTTAAAGTTCGCTTGTTTGCTGAAGTGATATTAGACTGAATGAGCTCTACCAAAGGGACATAAGCAGAAAGATTGTATATTTAAAATCGTCTTTTGTGGTATTTGCTGATTACATTTATGCTTTTAAGACGAATTGTATTATATGTGTCTGTATTAGTGTAAACTGTATAAAGTGCGATTGTGATGATCACGCTTACATTGCTATTAATATTATTTAGAAATAAGTATATTTAAAAATAAACTACGCATTTTCATTTTGTGACTACGTTTGAAATTAACTATAAATTATTGAGTTGACATGACGTGAATTTAAATGTTTTATTGAGTTCTTTTGCGGAATAGTTACACAAAGACGTGTTTTTTTTCCCCTAATCGTATATGGCTAATAACCGTTCGTGCATATGTTTATTATTAATGATAATATATCGTTATATTAAAAAAAGGCGTAAATAAATAAATATTACAATAAATAATAAAGCGTGTGCCACAAGGAATGCGCCATAGAGAAGTTTGCAGAGCGCGGCATCCCATTTTGTTTGAACTAAAGGCACAGCAATAACAATAGGAGAACACGTAACACTTTGTATGATAATTATTGCTAAGGAAGCAGCGGTAACATTATTTTCCAAATTTTCTTTACTACGGTTCTGTCGCCAAAGGAAATGCTAATTGCGTTTTCGCGCTCCAGTGAGGAAACCATATAGCACTAACGCTTCATATGGACGACAGGTGTTGCAATGCTGTAGGAACTAGAAGGATGAGGAGGAAGAAATAAGGGGGAGAGAACAAAGAGGTTGAGAGACGTACAGCTTACTCATCTCAATACAGGACAGAAAGAAAACAATAATAGCATTGCTGCAGTTCTTTTTTTTTTGTTTTGAGAGTTAGTCAGGAGTGAGGGGAAAAAACAACGCCGTAAATGACAGAAAGACCCGGAAAGAACAATCTTATTCTATTGACGCAGGGTATGCAATAACCTGTTCAAAATCACCCAGCTACCAGGTTGTTTATCCCTTTGTGTTTATTGCCCGTGAACGCGCGTTGATTGGATGTTAAGATTTCAGGCATGGAGCATCTCGGGAAGCCACTGTTCTTTTCATTCCTTCCAACCGTCTCCCTCTTTACTCTGTAGGACTTCGCCTATGTGTCCTAGTTAGACCGCCGCTGTATATGTGTGTAATTTCCTGGTGGAGTTTTCAGTTTGATATTTAAAGAATTGTTTGTTTGTTTGTTTGTTTGTTTTTTGGTACAGAATTGGCTTTATTGTAAAACAAAGTTTGAGGCAACATAGTAGTCATTCATTCTTTTAATTGCAGTATTGTTGCTTCCTTTATTTCAAGTACGTGGTGGTGTCTTATGTGTTGCAGAGTGTACAGCGATGACGTCAGAACAGCATCAATACGTGCCACATGATGTGTACACGTCATCACCGTGTCAGCAGTTCCCCACAGATCTCAGCTTTAAGCCCTCCTATACATCCCCCTCGCTGCCACAGACAAAGCACAACAGAGGAAGAGACTGTACAGAAGAAAGTCTGTACTCTAAACTGTTGAAAGCACCGCCCAGTGAAGACAGTATGAAGAGCGGTTTAGACTCTACACAGCCACGCAAACGTCCCTCAGACTTCAGCGCAGAGTTCTTACTCAGTCACCAGCCGGCACACACCAAACGACCACGGTCAGCCGAAGACTTGTTTCCGGTAGGAAACGACGTCAGCGCGGCGCATGCACGCAGCCCCTTGATCCCCTCTCCGTCAGCGTTTGGTAGCGGCGTCTTGCCGTTCCCGTGCACGCCGTGGCTGGAGGGTCACCATCTGCCGCCTTCCGCCTTCACTCTGTCTTCCTCATCCTCCTCCGGCATGGTCCCCAGCCATCAGGCCGGTCTGATGAGGTCCTTCCACGGCATGAGCAGAGAGAGAAGCACTTCAGTTACCTCTACGTCGTCGTTAGAAGCTCCCAGTCCGGTGGGACACCGAGACTTTTCTCGCGCCATGCTACCATCCCCCGAACGGTTGACGGATGAGGCGCCTTCAGCCTTCAGGAGCAGACCGCGTCACGATACAGGATTGTTGATAGCGGCGTCGGCTGCTAGTCCGCCGTTGCTGTCAGGGGACAGGTCACCAGACGATCTGAGAAGCGTAATGTCGGAGCGTAGTAGCGCCAGCATGGCGTCACACAGAGAAACCGCGCTGACGTCACCTTACGACTTGCTGGTGCCGCGGTCCGGAGAGATGAGGAGGGGGACCAGCACGTCGCCGGCACATAGTGAGAGAACGTCGTCAGGGTGCGGGTCTCCGAGCCAGCCTGACAGCCCTTCCCACAGTCCCACCCACATTTACCCTCTGTCCATTGATGCTGGAGCCTGGAATGGCGCGACGACTGCCAGCAGCAGCTCCTTGCGGTCTCCCAGTTCTCAGTCATCACTGCCCTACCTTCCTCCATTAGGTCTGCGCTATTTGCCCCCTGGTCTGCCCTACCCGCCCACTCTCCCCAAAGGCCTGTCGCTGCCGCTTCCATACTCCAGCAAGGCGCTGGCAGACAGTGTGGCAGCCTCCACCTTCTCGTCTTCTTCTCGTTCTCAGCCCTCCTTCCTCCACCCTACCGCCGCCGCTGCTGCTGCTGCTGCATACTACAACAGCCTGAGGTCGTCGTTGCCGCTGCCCCCTCTTCCTTTTTCTTTCCCAGGAGCTGGCCCAGCTGAGCTGAAGACGTCCCCAAGAAGGGTCGAAACCGACGCCAAGGAGTCAGACCTGCTGAGACAGCGTATGCACAACACGCCTTCTCCTTACGACGCCCAGTCATCAGCCTTTCAACCTCTCGGTGTCTCCCCATCTGTTCCCAGAGGCCTCTCCCCAGCTTCTGCCGGCCTGTCCCCTCGCCACCGACCTTCTCCCAACTCCCTTTCACCCTTGGCTATGACGAGCCCTGCAGCTGGAGTAGCAATATCGGTCGACCTGGCCCCGCGGTTAGGACTTGCAGGCAATGCTGTGGGTATCGGGGGTGTTGGCAGTGGAGAACGGGGGCTGGCTGTAGCGAAATGCCGCAGCAGGGAGCAGCAAGAGGCAGTGCGTTACAACTGCGATGACTGCAGCAAGAGCTACTCTACACACTCTGGGCTGTCAAAACACAGACAGTTCCACTGTACGGCGCAGGTGAAGAAAGAGTTCAGCTGCAAGTACTGCGAGAAGAGCTACACATCGCTGGGCGCGCTGAAGATGCACATCCGTACACACACACTGCCCTGCAAGTGTACTGTCTGCGGCAAGGCCTTCTCCAGACCGTGGCTATTGCAGGTGAGATTAAACTGCATAGTAGGCTTCTTATTTTAGTTTTAATTATGAACGATCAAGTATTCTTCTTAAGATTACTGCCTTACAATCATATTGTTGGAATTATATTTGTCTTTCTTCTACTCGATCCTTAATAATTTTTAAACATATATCTTCAACTGGCGCTTTAGCTATATTTATATTAGCCTAATTCGCTTTCTCATTGTTTTAGATCCGTGAGGTGCTGTATTTTGACCCCCTGTGATTGGTTTGTTTCAGGGTCACGTGCGCACTCACACAGGGGAGAAGCCGTTCTCGTGCCAGCACTGCTCGCGGGCGTTCGCCGACCGGTCCAACCTGCGTGCTCACCTGCAGACTCACTCGCACGTAAAGAAGTACAGCTGCCAGCACTGCCACAAGACCTTCTCCAGGATGTCGCTCCTCACCAAGCACGAGGACCAGTGCCGCGTCACCACCATTGTCGCCGCCACACGTTGAGACCGGACTCAACGCGCTCGCTGTTCGCTTTCTCTCCGTATTTGGCCAGTGTCACTGTAATTAAACTACTTCGCTGTATATAAAGAACAGTACAGTATTAAACATTTTCCGACTGTTAGTCTTTGGAAACACATATTTCTCTTTGCAACAATACTACAGCCATCAACCTACTACGGACTGCGTTACGTATTTGTTATTGTTTCTTATTGAATTATTCTGATTTTCCTGTGAACTTTTAACAGCATTGCTTCAGATAGGCGAGTTGTCTGTCTATCTGATGACAGATCGAGTTGCCGAATGCACAATGAACGAAGCAATAGCTTGCCATGTTAGTCGAACTGTAAGTGAAAGAAGCAAGGCGACCTTTGTTCATTTCTTCCAATCAACTCTAGACTTGTTTCATTCTTTCAGCTGTGCAAGAGTTGACATTATGTTTGCTTCATTTGCTGTTTCAGACAGTCGATGCAATACCACTGATTTGTGCAAGACTGGAAAACAATGTTTCCTTCCAAAACAAGTTTGAAAGTGCCATGTTGAACTCTGTTTCTGCCAATTGCGAAACAAACATTCCTTATATCTGTTCCATATATATATAACATCAATGTTGAAAATTGCCGGTTTCTGTATTGTGTTTATTGCTTTTATTTTAACAGCAAGCAACTGTTATTGTTGTTAAAGATGACATGTTGTTTGTGTTCTTATATATTTATTTATTCCATCACGTGAATATAGCGCTTCTCCATCTCAAGAGCTGCTCAAGGCGCTGGCCGACAGAGGATCTAACTCAAGCCGCCCGAGGCGCCCACTTGCAGCCTGTGAGCGCATAGCCTGGCGCCCAGACCACTGAACACGCACGAGCCTGGGCGACCCGGGGATGGGGAGAAGGGACCTAGTGCGTGCTGAATGAATTTGTGTAGCCAGCCATGCTATGGAATGCGTGCGTGCACAGACTGGACCTCGGTTTATACTCTCCTCCAAGGAGTATTTGTATTTTAAAAACTGTAGTTGTCAAAGTCAGTATTCAGTTCGCGATCTCTAATTTTGTTTTTAGCGACAACACTAATTGTCGGCAGTTTTAAAGATAACATATTATCTACATCTTACCTGTAATTTAAATGTATTTTAAAGACTTGAGTTGCCAAAAAAGCAGTATATAATTCATGAACTGATCTCTGAATTTACCGCACACAAAAAGTCCCTATTGATAATTTTTACACCTTTTAACAGTCCCATTTAGTATTCCCATTTAAGATTTATTTCCGTTTATTGCATATTTGTGTACGACAATGACTTGCTAAGAGTATATGCTAACAATTCCACCAATTAGCGGGCTGCCTCACTATCATCGTCAGTACATTCCACATCTCGTCATATTGTTCCACATGATTAGTTTATGTCACTAACGCCTGCTTTTTTACAAACCGAAGGCGAAGTATTATTGCCACTGCCTTTACGTACATTGACTTATACTTTCAGAAACTACTTGTGTAATGGAATGTTTTATAATATTCGTATAACATCCTCCGGAATTACACTCCTGTTTCTGATCACCATTAGAGTTAGTCCACGTTTTTAAGTCACATTTTAGGCTAGTCAGGTCTATTACTCTTAATCCACAGCATTGCCTACTTTTATCAAGTTTATTTTCTTCGACCAGGACCCCAAATAGTCCTTATAATCATGCACATAGCCAGTTTATACAGTGTTTTACTCATTTTGGTAGTCAGTTTATACAATGTTTTACTCATTTTGGTAGTCAGTTTATACAGTGTTTTACTCATTTTGGTAGTCAGTTTATACAGTGTTTTACTCATTTTGGTAGTCAGTTTATACCACGCTTTACTCATTATTGTAGTCAATTAATAACATTTATTTTCTTCTCATTTGTAATTATTTCCACTATTCGCTGAAGTGAAATCTTCAGTTGTACCTGTAGTTTTTGGTAGCTTTACCGTATGGCATTATTTATTTATTTTCTATTTGATCTCATTTATGTACTATTTGTCACAAGAGAAACCTGCCACTGTTTCAACAGTACCAGGAATAGTTACTAAACCATTCCGTCGTTTGTAGATTTCGTTTAATCCATCCAGTTTTCAATTTCTGTATGTGTAATTATGTGTACGGTGTACGTATTGGTGTATGTGTGTATGCGCGCACGCGCGTGTCTATGTGCGTGTGTGTGTACGTGTGTGCGTGTCCAATACGATCACAATTTTAATAATTTATATCTGACTGGTTTATTACCAATTTTATTGTGACGTGTAATGACTATGATGCTAATCCATTATGTGTAATGTGAACGCTATCGCGTATTGTTGATAGTGTTAGTGAATGCGTATTGCTGTACTCGGACAAAAAACTTGATGTAGTACGTGTGTGTTCGACAAGTTTGAACTAGCAAACTTCATCATCGGTTGGTTAAGAATCTCATTTGTACAAAAGTTACAGACAGACTTTGTGAGATTTGGATCTTTAATGAACAATAATAAAAATCATCGTCCACGTGAAATCTAGTCTTCCAGTTTACTGTTTAAAAAATGTCTTTAGTGTACTGTACATAATGCACGTGCATATTTATGCATTTATGCATTTACATTGCGCATACAAGTACGCCTATGTTAATATGGAATGTTGTCAGAGGAGGAAATATCTACCATTTTGCAGTTCTGTGCATCGATGCATAGACAGAGAAGTCTGGGGTTAAGCATGAGACATAAACATAGCTTACACCCCCAGTTTGAACTTGAACACTTGTTAAAGTGTTAATGTCTAGGACAATTTATTTAAGAGTTTTTCGTGCATCAGACCCCCGTGTTGAATGGTAGAAAATTTAGGAATTTGACGATAATAATGTTAATACTTTTTTTTGTATATATATTTTTTTCTTCTTCAAATGAAATGTACATACTTTTCTGTGTGGCAGTCTACTAGTAGACGTCACAAATACAGACCCATTGGTATAGTCACAGTTTGGTATTTTGGTCACAAGCTATCCACAATAATGTAAACTTCGGTCAGCATTGTTCTGGATACGTTGTTATGTCAACGCTGTAAACGCAATCTGTGATCGTTTAGTTTCGGGATCAAGCAGAGTCTAGTGCTGCTAATAAGAAATACAGTTTTCTGAATAGAAATGATGTTAGTAATAACCATATTTGTTTTCGGTAGGTCTATTTGGAATATAGACCTTGTTGGAATACATTGATGCAATGTAAGGGATAAGCTGTATCAGTGCTTCAACTACTACCATCTTACTTCTGGCAGTCTTCCCAAGCTGCGTCTTTTTCGCGTAGAACGTATTTTTTATATGTCTCTTGCTCTTTACATTCTCCTCACCCTCATCCTCCACTTTATTCTCCTTCCCCTCCTTCTTCTCCTTTCATTTTCTTCTTTTCGTTTATTCCTCATTGTTCTCTGTCGTCTTCTCTTCTCACATTCTTCTACCTCTTTCATTTTATTTTCCTCCTCTTCTTGTTTCACACACCTCCTACCCCCCTCAGCCCCCCACTTTCGTGAGAATGGCGGGGGTTTCTATATAAATAGTATCCCCACTTTCTGGAAATTTAGTGCTTTAAGTTCCCATTGTCGCTGTCTTTCTCCTTTGTTCTTTTTCATCCCTACTCTGTTCTACCAAACTACTATACTATCTTCTTCGCTAGACCAGTCACCTACCTGGTTTCTTGAAAACTCTTCCAAAACTCCTCATTTGTGTATGAGATCTGTTGGGTAAGCTTTTTGCCAAATGGTTACTAGGGCTTCCTATGATATTATTATTTAGCAATGTAGGCATTTTATATGTATGTGTTTTGTTCATATTTTATAATGATGTTTGTATTATATTTTGTTTTTGTAGACGGAGGTTGGATAAATTAAAGAGTATAGTCTCAGCGTTCGTTGCGCAGGATGCCTTTATTATAAAGTGGTAATTGGTGGAGTGCCTTCAGTGCGTTACCACTAGGGTTGTTTCAGCAGATCTTTTATAACGGATCAGGGGTAAGTCCTCTTTCAGCCAAGTTGTGGTCCTGATTTTGTGGTCCTGATTCGGCTCTTTACAGTCCGCTGGACCCTGTAAGCAATGAATAACTAACTTCTTCTTTCACCATCCCTCTTCCTTCTCCTACTCCTTCTTCGTCCTTCCGTTTTCTCTTTTCTTCATCCCCTTGCTTGCGTTCAAATTGAACTTTTAAACTTGGTATAGTCAACTACGTGTGTATTACAATATCTTTTTATTATTTTTTTAATGTATTTCTAGCCGACAGTACAATCCTTTTTTTTTTTAAAATCACAATCTTCTTCTTTCTCCTCATCCTTTTCAGCTACTATTATTTTCCGTGCTCTGATTAATCGTACGTTTTTTTAATGAACAGTTGATCGTCGGCACCCACTGTCTTAATCGTGGTTTAAATAACTTTGTATTCGTTACGACGTCTCATATTAGGCCTACTATTAGTACATGCATGAAAGAGTGCCAAAACGCTTTTTGTTATCCACATATTTGTGAACTACGGTGTATTGTGCATGAAACTGTACAGTATTGATTTGTTCGTCCCTATTGGTTGTTATGAATTTGTCAGTTTAATTTATTGGAATGACAGAAAATAAGAATTGTAATAAAAATTGAATTGAAATTATTTATTGACTTGATTTGTAATTTTTGTGTGACTTTATCTACCTGTCTGTATCTTGCAGTGTATGTCCCTTGTGCAAATAAAACGAACACTCGAACGTCTCTGTCTGTCTGTCTGTCTGTCTGTCTGTCTGTCTGTCTGTCTCTCTCTCTCTCTCTTGTATGCGCGTACTAACAACAAGCATACTCTTTTTTCCCTGTAATTTTTACCCCTTCCCTCACACCTCACTCCAATCTCCTGCCCAGACTTTATCACTCGCATCGTCTTGATTTTATCTACCAACGTACGCACCAACTTAAATAACGAAGACGGCTACGGAAAATAACGGAGAATAAAGTTATTGTTGCGTGATTGTGTCAGTGTGGTGGAGATGGAAAGGGTGTCGGTGGAATAAACTTATAATCTTGGGTCTAAGCTTATAATCTTGGGTCTGAACTAGATCAGTGATCAATGAGCGGGTCCAATGAGCGGGTCAAACGTGAAGTGAGATGACTGGCTTGTCAATTGTATTGTACGCTTAACCGACGAGAGGCAATGAGGCATCACGCACAGATAAATAATAGATTACAAATAATAAATAATAATATTACACTACCAAGCAGTGCTTGCCTGTGTGTACCCACGGATTTAAATGCACTATTATTGCCAAGTGGGAAGAGTGCCTTTGAACACAAAACTCCGTTGGGTATCACCGCACCGGGTATCACCTTGTTTCCAAACGTTTACAAATTGGCTACCACCTTGTTTCCAAAGCATTTACCAATTGGCAACTACCTTGTTTCCAAAACGTTTCCCATGAAGTTATCAGTAGATCTACTCAACTATGGTTCTAAAATTTATTTTACATAAGCATATAAGCAACAACAATTACAAATCCATTGATTTTTCTTCACAAAACATAACAAATTTCTTTGGTTCTCTATCACCAATATTCTGTTAGAATATAAAATAATTAACCTACTACTCTGTATCTGTCTCTCTGTCTTTGTCTCTGTTTCTCTCTGTCTCTGTCTCTCCCCGATGCCCTCCCCTGACGAGATCTGTAATGGCGGATATATGAAAACCTTTGACAAATTCGACCGTATAAACGTAAATATACAGCAACAACATGCCAGTTGAAGGCTTTCAATCAGCTTTGAAAGCTGTACTGACTGTCCTGCTCATGGAAAATCAGCGTTCATCCTTCAAAATGGACAACAGAGGTGACAACACAGTGGTGGTGATTGGCTTCACTTCAGCACAACAAAACACACTGCAGTATAGACGTTAGCCTCCGTCACGGATAAACAGGAACTTGAAACGTGCTGTGCTTCATAAGGAAACGGTTGGTGTTGACTCTTCCTGTGCGGATTTAGCCGTGTCGGTCAGTGCCTAGATGCAAACTAAAAACACCATCGACAATGCTGACAACAACGATGACAGAAGTGACGCAGGTCTATGCTTGGACCAAGCTGACAAGTAGGCCTAATGCATTCTAGTGTGCCGCAGTGGTCGAGAGGAGGCACGTGCAAAGCATGAAGTTGTGCAGTCAACCACCCAGAAATGTAATGTTTTCAACTATCGGCTCCTAGTTGTTTAGAAAAAAAGCTGACAAAAATAGTGGTACAGGCTGTTACACGTTATTTATCAATAGTTGATTCATGAATTCAGTCTCGAAGCTTTAATCTTGATATGTGTAACTCGAATTCGTTTATCCACGCAGCCTGTTCACTCAGCAACAAGGCAGTTGAACCTGAAGGAATTCTGTTATTTTGTAAGTGTTTGTTTTGACATACAAACCCATGCATTGAAAAAGGGCAAAATTACAATTTCTGCTTATTTTCTGCATTTGAATGATGCAATTAAAACATTTGACTGCAAATCATGGCGTTAGCATTAAAAATGTTCGAACGTTTTAGTTTTTGAGATAAAATTTCTTCTGAACAAAATTTGCAGTTACAAAATCTCTTTTTGTCAGTTAGAATTGTTCTACCCAATCAAGTTTTTCCGTTTTGGCATAACGGGCAGACGACAGCCAAGACCTCAAATGGAGAGCGTGCAGACGACATGAATAGAGTGCAGACAAAGCGAGGACGTCCATGGCAACATTTCTGCTGTACTGAGATTTTTAAACAGCCAAAATGGACAAGAGAGGTTAGTAAAGCTTGCCCACAGTGTTGAAGACGGCTTTGTAAGAAGTTAAATTGCAAATTTTCTAATAATAATAATAATGAATGGTACTTATATCGCGCAAATCTCACATTGTGACTCATTGCGCACCCACTCGCATTCATCCATTGTACATCCTGTCATTACAACACATATGGCATAATATTACAATGAAATAAAAACAACAATAATAATAATTATTATTTGAATGCAAGCTTGAACAAATACGTTTTCAGTTGCGATTTGAATGTTGCCAAGTCAGGTACGCCTCTCATGTTTGCCGGCAGCGAATTCCAGAGAGTAGGCGCAGCAAAAGAAAATGCACGTTCTCCGAAAGTTTTCATATTTCGGAGTGGCGCTGTCAAAAGACGTTCAGACGAAGAACGTAGTGCCCGAGTTGGTTTATAGGCTACAAGTGCATTGGCTAGGTAGGATGGTAGTGTGCCTTCAAAGAACCGAAAAACCAAAACGCAGACCTTGAATTGAATGCGAAACTTCACCGGCAGCCAGTGAAGCTTGCATAGTAAGGGAGTGGTGTGATCCCTTTTCTTCCGTTTCAAAATAAGACGCGCTGCGTTGTTTTGTACGCGTTGAAGGCGATTTATTTGTTCAGTTGGAAGACCAACCAGAACAGAATTGCAGAAGTCAAGCCGTGATGTCACAAAAGCATTGACAAGAGCTGCACACGCTGACTCGGTTAAAAACGGTCGAATAGAGGCAATGCGCCTCATCTCAGGGAAATAAGATTTCAGGAAAGACAGTATGACTGTTTTTGCAGGCGCAAGTTTTGAACTGTAATGAGGAGTCGTTATGGGTAGCTTAGTCGAAGTATTTTTGTAAGGCTGAGATCATATATTGTCTGACATGCTTTTAAGCAATTTACCCCCGCCTATGTTATCAAGGAGCTTCATTTCGAAGACGTTTACCGGCCCCTAGACAGATTGGTTTACTATCCTATGTTGTTTTGTTTGTGCAGGTTACTCTTTTTGGGTTGGCCCAAGATTGGAAAGCCATGATTTCATGGATAGTGGCACGAAATGTGGACCGCTTTCTTGACAACATAGCCCAGAAACCTAATGACAAACAATAACGCTGGTTGGTATGAAAACTACGTCCACCCTTCTCACGCTTATATTATGAACGTGTCGTTTGTCTCATTACCATAACGATTACTTCCACGTTCAGCTAAAACGCGAAGTGCATAAACATAGGTTGTATGATATAGGTAAAACTGCTTTTCACTATTATAATTAAAAACTGATGGATGAACTCGAGTTGCAGAAAAATGAAGCGGAGAGGACTATCTTGGGGAAACAAGCAGGGCATTAAAATACCGACTTGACTTCTTCTTCTTCTTTCATTACTCTGCCAACTTCATCGTTCTGAAGGTACTGCAGATTTGAGGGGTTGTTGCAATGGCGCTTGTTTGTAAGTCTGTTTGGGTTTGTGCTGCCCAGATGAAACAGCCTTGGGGGAAAAAGGGGGAGAGCATGAGGGGGCAGGGGAGAGAGGGAAATGGGGGGGGGGGGCGGGTTAGATCTGGGATTTGAAGGCTTTCCAGCGAGGTGCTGAGGGACAGCATCTGCCGGGAGCTGGTTCCACTCTGCAATTGTTGCGGGGAAAAAAAAAAAAAAAAAATAAAAAAAAAAAAAAAAAAAAAAAAAAAAAATAAAAAAAAAAAAAAAAAAAAATAAAAAAAAAAAAAAATAAAATAAAAAAAAAAAAAACAAAAAAAAAATAAAAAAAAAAAAAAAAAGGTCTGCTTTCTGTATTGGGTTCTGCAGGAAGGAAGCTGGTAGTGCTCTGGGTGGACGTGACGGGTCTGTTTGGCAGGAATATCAGTCAAAATATGATTCAGAAGTGTTTGAGCACATCCAAGCAACAGGTCAATATACTGACCCAGATAAAACCAGAATTCTTCTCACTTAACCACACACAGACAAGAAAGTCAGAAAAGCAATTGAAACCAAAATTCGTAAACCCAGCTTGAATCGTGATCAAGACTTAGAATTTCTTCACATTTATGAACAATTAGAAATTAACTCGCCCAGATTCCAATTTCTACTCAACTCTGACTTCATCTCAAGATTTCTTCTTTTTAATCATCAACATTTTGGACTTAAGTTCAGCTTCAATAGGCTGAAAAAGGCAGTGTGATACTGTCGAAAGGTAAATTATAGAATCTGAGTTTAAAAAAACCCTCTATATGACCACTCCAGATTCTGGGAACATATACTCTATCACTGGGTCAAGTCACAGTCATCCGTAATGATTTGCCAAGCCGCTTTCGCTTCTTGATGCACGAAGCAAGGCAGAGCAACCAAACTCAGAATTTAGACAGCATGAGCATCGAATTGTACTTAAGAGATATCAAGGAGACACGACAAACAAGGTTTAATTATTTTTAGGAGAATACCAAGGATTGCCATTGTAAATACAAAATACAGACTTACTGACTTATGGAATCTTCAGGGATTTCCAAAACTACAACGGGATTAGGCTCACCAAGTCAGTTGCAAATGATTTCATTACATTGAACAAGTCACGCCATCTCAGGCAACGGATGAGTACTTTTTTGTGTGATTTTTCTGTATGTGTGTGATTCTTCGATTCTACATTAATTGGATTACATTGTGCAACGAATTGGATTACAATATGCAGTGCCCACTTGATGTTAAATAGAGCTACATGAACATGCAGTACGTGAGTAACTCGTTGAGCTCAGTGGACTCGCTTGCCCACTCATTGTCATAATATAAAAGGAGTGTTTTGGATTAAGTTCAAGGTTTTCTATTATATGGGAAATTTAATGCCACCAATGCGGCATAATCATATTCTGGGTCGTTTACATGACTTGCTGAACATTTTTACAAGTAATGTAAATACAAAGACAAAGTAAATAATTCAAGAAATGTCCGAAACACTCCCATCAAATACTACATGCAAAACAGTTGTTCCCAATGCGTCCTGGTCATGTGCAGGTTGGTTGCCTCAATAGGTAGTTCACCTCAATAGGTAGTTTGCCTCAATGGATACCACCCAAAGTGAGTTTCTTTTTTTTCCGAAGTTGGCGTTTTTACAAAAATATTTCCCCACGCCCCATCCCCACCTCTTACCCCCTCCATTAAAAAAGGAGCTTTTCGTCATGTTCAAATGTGGAAGAATAATCAAAGTAAAATAAATACCAAGTGCCTGTGCTTAAATTTATGGAAGGAAAAGCGAAGATTTGTATGTTTTGAGGGAATTTAAGATTAATAAAATACCTTTTTAAAAAAAAATATTGAGGTTGTTTTAAAACGTTGTTTTAGGAAAGGGGATAAGGGAGTGGTGTTAACTTTATTTTCTGAAGAATAGCATGAATAAAGAATCTTTTATCTTTTGTCTGTTTACATCGCAGTGATTTTCGACTGAATGCAAATTAAATGAAATAATAAGTGTTAACACATTTTTAGCCATCCCAGCAAGGTCCTCCTGAAAATAATACTCATCAGGTTGAATCCCCAAGCTGAACAAATATAGCTGAAGAACAAACAGGATTCAGGGCAGGGCGAAGTACCACAGAACAGATTTTCAACCTCAGAATAATCTGCGAGAAATACCCACAGCACCAACAACATCTATATCATGTGTTCGTAGATTTCAAGAAGGCGTTTGACCGAGTCTGGCATGCAGCTCTGTGGACAACCATGAAAGTGTACAACATCAGCCCTAAAATTATTGAAGTCATCAAAAGCCTGTATGACAAGGCTACCAGTGCAGTCCTCCATAACAGCGCCATCGGAAACTGGTTCAGAACAACAATCGGTGTGCGTCAAGGATGCCTATTCTCTCCAACACTCTTCAACATCTTCCTAAAGCGCATCATGTCAGATGCCTTTGCAGATCACGAAGGCACAGTCAGCATGTAGGGTAGAGCAATCTCCAACCTTCGTTTTGCGGATGATATTGATGGATTGGCTGAAGAGGAACACGAACTCGAACAGCTGGCACAGAGGTTTTGTTGTAGGGTGTGGGTGATGTGTAGATGGTTGGGACACATTCACCCTAAAGGGTCGCTTGATTAAGGGGAACGCCAGACAATGGTGAAACAATTCCAATACTTTACTGACGCAAAGGGTCAAAAGGACAAACAACCCTGAAAACAAAACGAAATCTATAACTGTTTAAATCTGGAAGTCATTCGTTAAATAAGTAAAAGAATTGTTAGACTGCTTCACGAGAATTACGTTCAAAATCCATAAGCTTATATTCATACAAGACTTCATAAATAAATGGAGCAGGAATACATTAAGCAAAAGATAAGTTGACTGTCGGTTCCAAACATGGTAACAAAAAGGTAAACAAAATAATTTCCGGATTCAAAACGAGACTATATCAATTCCCAAAGTGAGCGAAATATTTACAGATCAAATTAAATATGAAAATAGATGTTACTCCTCTGTTAATCAATTACAAAAAAGATTAAATAAATCTATAAAGATCCTGAAATCGTTTATCCAAATATACAAAGTAACAAAGAATAGGTCTTGACGAGAAGTATGACTTCATCAACTACTTCTAAAAATATAATTAATTTAAGAAGATTATCTTTAATTCACAAAATGGTCACAAAATGGTTCAGCAAGATATAAACTGTCTTTTTAGCTTCAAATATTTAGGAGCCATTGTATCAGACAATGGGTCCCGACAGGAAGTCCTCTCCAGGATCGCACAAGCAACTGCTGCCCTGGCAAGGTTGAAGCCCATTTGGAAAGACAGGACCATCAGCTTACATTCCAAGGTAAGACTGCTGCGCTCCCTTGTCATCTCCATCTTCCTATACGCTTGCGAAACACGGACCCTCATTGCAGATCTACAACAAAGAATACAAAGCATGGAGATGAGGTGCTACAGAAGAGTTCTGGGCATTTCCTATACCAAGCACATTACCAACGACGAAGTCCGACAGACCATCACACAAGCCATTGGACAACACGATGACCTGCTCACAGTGGTGAAAAAACGGAAATTCCGATGGTATGACCACGTCACCAGATCTTCCTGCAAGGCACAGTGCAAGGAGATAGAAGAAGAGGGTGACCGAAAAAGAGGTGGGAGGACAACATTCGAGAATGGACAGGCTTGACACTGAGCGAAGCCATCAGGGTTGCTGAGAACAGAGAAAAATGGAGTATGCTGGTTAAACGATCATCTGTGGTGCCCCAACGACCTCCGAGTTACGGGATAGGATAGGATAGGTAAATCACAGATAGTATTATCACCAAATTATATTTGAATAATAATGCTTTTCAATTGGGTTCCGTCTTTGCGCGGTTCAATGTTAACAATTTAAATGGTAACCGCTTTACCCTTTACCTGCAAATGGCCAGTGTGTTCTGTAAGTTCACTGCATGTCTGCATGCAACCACACATAGGGCAAGAGAGTCTTGGCAATTATTATAGTTCATTTGAACAGCTTGCATCGTTGTGGAAACCGCACAGTCTTTTTTGTGTATGCTTTGTCCACACCTGGTCCATGTATGTATGTATGTAAACTATAACAGATACATTACATGCAAAACAGTGTTTACTAATGCTGTAATGTCATGCCTGCTTTGCAAGTTTTTAGTTTTTAAAAAATTGATCAGTTGCTTTTGAACTAAGTAGACCACGCGGAATTTACGAATAACGATTACACGGGATTTTTATAAACAAAACTATCAGCTTTCATTTCGCGACCGATTAGACCATTACTATACTGCAGACCATTGTAGATAAGCATGCGTAGGTATTAGAGAATTTAGTAGTGTCTGCCTGATTGTGGTTGTGCTTGAAACGTTTTGTATGTTTTGTGCTTTCCGAGTTTTGTCTGTCTTGTTGTGCGGTTTCAACGTTTGTGTGTTTGTTATTCTTGTAGCTGTATATCGGTCTTCTGACCTGTTTGTCGTTTGTTCGTTTTTCAGTTAAAGCGATAGTTGCTTGCTTTCCCTTTCTTTTTTTTTCTTACGTCAGAAGTTAAACTTACAATTGAAACAAAAACGTGTACTTCTTGAAACGTGTATTCGTCCTTTAAAAAAAAAATCCAAGGAAGTGCATGATCAGTGATGCTTGATGAACTTTGATTTTAACAGATTTACCATGATTATTGAACGCAGGTATTAACATGCTTGTGTCTAAAGATAAAGTACAAACTTATTTGATCTGGATTATTAATATTATAACTCCCAAAAAACTATGGAATCCTACCCAAGTCTGAAACCAATCTGATCTGAGCAACTATCGCTTTCAAAAAGGGTAAGTGTACACAATAAAAGGCAAGATCGAGAGCAGCAGAACTGGCAGGAAGGCAAGAGGTTAGTCATTGTTTAGTTTATACCGTTCCAGGGCTATGACTTGCATGGCACCCTGAGCAACCTCGGTCACATAGTTAATGCCGTTTTGTCAAATACCTAATTATTACGTTTTGTACATTTTCAGCATCCAGATTGTTGAATATTACCGTATAATATACTATTGCAACTCTATTGCAACTCTCTCCTCGCTGGCTCCCCAAAACACATCATTGACAAACTACAAAAGGTTCAAAACTCAGCAGCTAGACTAGTATTCCGAGCAAAGAAACGCGATCACATCACACCTCTACTACATTCCCTTCACTGGCTTCCTGTGCAAGCACGCATAGAGTACAAACTCTCTGTTCTCTGTCACAACTTCTTCACAGATTCTTGTCCTTCCTACCTTGCTGATATACTGTCTGTCTACTCTCCTTCACGCACTTTAAGATCTTCTGCATGCTGACACTCGCACACTCAAGGTTCCCGTCACCCGCACTAAGACATACGGCCAACGTGCATTCGCATACTCTGCACCCAAGCAGTGGAATTCCCTTCCCTCCCATATCCGCAGCATACAATCAACACAGGCATTCAAAAAGGCCCTCAAAACCCACCTCTTCAAACTGCATTATTCAGACTGATTTGTATCCCGCAGCCATTCTCCTCTTTTGTTTCTGTCTGATCCGTAAGTGTTTACACGGCTGTAAATATTTATACTGTTTTCATTTCCTGGGTCTATCCGGGCATATAAATAGCTGTGAATAAGTTTTTGCTGTCTATTTTTGTCTTTTTTGTCATTTTGTACATAGTTGTAAATAGTTCTTACTTTTACTGTTCCGTCTTTTGGTGTATCATAACAAAAGCGATGTTTGATCGAGTGTATGTATTTTTATGTATTGACTATGTAAAGCGCGGTGAGTCTGGTCGTAGGCTATATAAAAACCCGTTATTATTATTATTATTATTATTATTATTATTATTATTATTATTATTATTATTATTATTATTATTATTATAAACTAGTCCAACCCAACCCTTACCACTCCCCTTTAAAACATCCGCACAGTTAGAATACAGAATAGAGATACAGAATACAGAATCTTTATTGTCCCCACAAACACCTGCAAGGAAATTCCTAGTTGGTGGAGTAGGCCCATTACCATATAAAATACACCCCTTCCCCCTCCACCCTCTCTACGCACCCATTGCCTTTTCTGGAAATGTCTGACCTAATGATTGTCTTATTTGTACCTTTTCAGACTCAGATTGTGGAGTAGTACCATGCTGGCGAAGGACTTTATAATAACTGCATTATAATGAAATCTAATATAGTACACATTTTTTTAACTGTGATAAATTACCCCCTTCTCCCCCCCCTTCCCCCCCCCCGTGGGTTTTCAGTATAAATGGTATCCCCACTTTCTGGAAATTTAGTGCTTTACATTCCCATTGTCGCTGTCTTTCTCCTTTGTTCTTTCTCATTTCTACTCTGTTCTATACTATCTTCTTCTTCGCTAGACCAGTCGCCTACCCCTTTTCTTGAAAACTCTTCCGGAACAAAACTCCTCTTTTGTGTGTGTGAGGTCTGTTGAATCAGCTTGGGAATATTGGACGCTTTCTGCCAAATGGTCACTGGGCTTCCTATGACGTTATTATTTGGCAATGTAGGCATTTTATATGTATGCGTTTTGTTAATATTTTATAACGATATTTGTATTTCTCACGTTACGCAGTTTGCAGTCGTGCGCCTATGTATATAGTTTAATCATCAGCCTGTACATAGAGGTTAAAAGTTACGGTAGTAAGGGGAGAGTATTAGAATAAAATTAATTAAGCTTATAATGAATAGAAGTAGCGAATGGATTGCGCCCGTGCAGAACGCACTATTGTTAGAAAACAGTAGTTGGCTATTTTGTTATTGAGAAGATTGATTGCTGCCATGCGATTTGCTATGTGTGGAATGCGTGCTCTAATCGCGAATGGTTCTGGGAAATAAATTATAATTGAAATGAGTATATTCAAGAACATTCTAGGTTAACAGTATAAAACCTCTTGCACTGCATATTTTGATTAGGGAAGAGAGATTTTCACATCGCTGTGTAGTAAGATCGGTGTACAGTAAAGTCGGTGGATCTGTGTTTTGTCAAGGTGACAGATAGTGACTGTGTCTGTGGGACGTTACTGAACAGACTGTCAACGAAAAAGAGCATAGTGTCGGAAGAGGAAGATTATTTAGGGAACACTTTGGGAAGTGTTTGTTGAACTTGAATTGTCTTAAACCGCTTGAATACCTGCTGTGTATTTTCGGTGAAATCCGAGCTACGTACGTGTAACGTCGGGTGCCCTGTGACGCCACCTAGGACTTCTTGCGCCTGTGTACCACCTTGTATTACCATCTGTGCCTGTGTGTTTGTCTCATCGTTCGTGTGTCCTTGTCTCAACAGGCCGGAGGATTCCCACTGGTATCGTAAGTCGCCTGTTTCAATTTCTCAGTTGGCCATGTCGTTCGGGGGACTGGGTTATGAGTGTGAGTGTGAATGGATAGTTAATTATGTTCTCTTAATTCTATTTTATGTTTCATATTATCTGCTACATAAATACCAAAGAGAGAGTGAAAGGAGTTACTAAAATGAATTATAAATTAAATGATTATAAATTAATATAAGAGAATTCGCTGTTATGTAGCGAAGAAATGACAGGAAGGAGGTGAATGGAAATGCATGTGTGCAATGACAGAAGAAATGACAGGGAGAATGATTAAGAATGATGAAAGCGAGACAATCATACCGTTAGAGGAATGATTGTACAATATATTGTAATATAATTATTTATGGTTGTGTATTTTGTATGTATTGCTGCAGATGTACCAAACCAAAAACCAGATTCATTGATTGCTGTGCTGTAGCCTAGCTGGGGTGATGTGGTGTGCCACGTCCTGTGACGACGTTTTTTTCCTTGAGTCGACCTTAGTGTTAAAGGTTGAGGTAGTCGGAAGGAAAACCTTATTTTGTTTACATAGCACACACACACACACACCACAATTCACAACAAATAATTATAACTATCGATAAACAGTTATGAAGAAGAAATCATTATTTACATGTGATAACTTGTAAATTACAGCAGATTGAAATATATTTAATTTGAATTGAATAATAAACTTTGTGGAATATTACCTACCTGATAGAGTAGCCTTGTGATTGTATAGTTTTGTCTGGGGGGGATTAATTCGCCAGATCTTTACTAGTTATTAATTTAGATTATTTTCTTACAAATTCTATTTGTATAAAATATAAATTTTCTTTATTGTTTTATATAATATAAAAGAGTTGTAGTAGCTGTTTGAAGTTTAAGTGAAACAAGGTTTGAATATATATAAAGATTTAAAGCAATTGCTTACTTTTATTTACCTTGTTATTAGTAAGCTGATCCAGACATAATTATTACAAATCTTTTGTACATTTTGTAGTTAGTCATTTATTTTCATTTTTGATTAATTATCATTATTATTTTGAGCGAATTGTTTTATGCATTAGTTTTGGGTTGTATTAGTGGGATTGAGGGTTGGAAGGTTGGGAAGGGGGGAAAAGGGAGTTAATTTTGAGTGTGAATGTGTGAGTGAAATAAAGAATTTGTCTTGTCACTTCTGGTTTTGTCTTTTAGAGTTTATTTAGGTGTTGGGTTATTTTCTCGTGTGGAAGTGCACGCATGTCGAACCTCTGTTGAGGCAGTTGGGACGTGACAGTATTCTATTTTGTTTTTGTAAACGGGGGTTCGATAAATTAGAGTATAGCCTCAGCGTTCCCTGCTTGGGATGTCTTTATTGTAAAGTGACCGGCTGGTGGAGTGCCTTCAGTGTTACCACTGGGGTTGTTTCGGCAGATCTTTTATGCAGATCACGGCTGAGTCCTCTTTCAGCAAAGTTGTGTTCTTGATTTTGTGATCCTGATTCGGCTCTTTGCAGTTCGCTGGACCCTGTAAGCAATGAATAACTAACTAACTAACTAAGGGTGATAAACACTTTATAGGAGTAAATTCAGCTTTGGGGAAGAAAAAACTACAGCGTGTAAATAATGTGATCCAAACTGCCTAGGCTTATAAACTTAACAATAAAGAACTCTATCTTCAGTGAAATAGCAAATGTCATAAAATTTGCGACCCAGCTGTTCTTAGACTAGAGAGTCGAGTGGTACCAAATAATAATAATAATAATAATAATAATAATAATAATAATAATAATAATAATAATAATAATAATAAATAATGTAGATAAATTGAGGTAGCAGTTGATCGTCTGATGAGCGCAACAAGCATAAGAACATGTTAATCACGTGTATCTATGTAGACTATAGGCAACCTGTGTACTGAAGCACCAATGTCAGCAATTTTAGAAGTGTTAATTTTCCAGACGATGTTGTGACTCGGGTGTATCCTAAAGAAGCAAAGTGGATGTATGAAATGATAGGCCTAAGCTATCTGCTGTTAAAATTGGAATGACAATCCACTACCTAAACTATCTGCAATCACCCTGACTCACCCACTCAACCCCCAAAACAACAACAAAACAAAACAAAAAATACCAACAACAAACAAACGAACAAAACAATTTAACAAGGCGGCAAGCCATTCAAATGCTTTTTCCGACACTCGCACACATTGCCAATGAAAAACGATGTAAAATTCTTGGTGATTTTGTGAGTGGGCTTTATCCTAAAGAAGAAAAATTAACCATGGGCTAAAAAAGCAAAAACCTGACGTATCAGCAAAGATAAAGATTCTTAAAATCGGTTAGGTCAATTTTGAAATACAGCAACAGGTGTTTATAAAATGATGAAATATAGCGACCTTGACATTTAAAAAAAAATATAAAAAGCAAGAAATACAGCAAGATGGCAAACCTTTCAACGCGCACTTCCAGACACACACGTAGCGGGAAAATAAGCATTTTGAATAGTGTTATGTTTTTTGGTAAGTGTTTAGACTCGGCTTTATATTAGCGAGGCAAACTGAAAACACGAAACTATGATAGGTCGCTTTGTGAACTAATCTGCAAGCCAAATTCGGCTGAGGCAATGTTTAGACACAGCGCAAAACGTGTTCAGAAAATGATGAAGCACAAATACGAAAGCCTAACATGCTAAGCAGTAGTGAAAGTATCCGCAGAGTAAAAATGATGAATTTCAGTTCAGCTAGTCTCGAGAGGGGAGGAGGTGGGAGGGGGGGGGGGGGGGGTGGGGAGAGGAGAGGAGGTGGGGTGGGGGGGTGGAAGTGTGTTTTGAAATAAAAAGTAAAATTCGGAGCGACAGTCTTACCAACTACTGAAGGACTGCCCATGATTTGAAGTACCTGTGTACCAACAACGCAACAAAATCGCTTCAGCCATTTTTGAGATATTACGCAAAACGTGTTTACCGACAAAATGACCATGACCTTTGCGATAGCGCCAATATGTTGGCACGGGCGGCAGGCCACTAACCCAAGTAATGTTCCTATGAAGTTTGGTCAAAATCCGGTCGCTGGTTGAGGTGGCAACAATGAGACCGACAGACGAATAGACCGACCTTTGGCTCGCTCTGATTCCAGATAATTTCAGAGTATTTCTAAATAAGTCTGGAAAGAAAGAAAGTTTAAAGAAGAAGAAAAAAAAGAAAAACGATGAAGATGACGTCCACAGAAAGTCAAGGGCGGGAAAAGACGCGTGCCCGGGCTTTTGACGACTGGGCTGCCGACGTTGGAAGCAGCACCCTTCCTCTGTTGTCGCAACACCTGCTCCTTTGACAACAGCAGCAAGAAACAACAGACAGCAAAATAATTATACCCTGGGAGACAAGGGGAAAATACTTTACTGTTTGAGACAAGGGGAAAATACTATACTGTTGGATATTTCAATAATTAATGGCGCTGACTCCATTTCTGAAACATATCAAAGATCGGGCCATTGAAAGCTTTTGAACTTATATGAAAGGACTGATCAACGTATATATGACGTGTTCAGTGCTGTGAAAGTGTGTTGAAGGAGAATAGAACGCTCGTCTATTTGTGTACAGCTTACGCATGTCAACGATGAAGTGGCTGTTTACCGTTGATCTTCACTAAAGTTCGTGGATAATCCCATTTTATAACTGTTATAGTTATTATAAAATAATAATTTTTATTGGATACAATAAATACGTGTAGTATTAACGTTATTCCAATTTTACAAAAAGTATTGTGGCTTATATTAACTGTATATAAATTTTAAAAAATAAAAAAAGTAAAGTAAATAAAATAAGTAAATGATACCATCTATTTCACGAGCTTATGTTTACTTTCCGTCGATTGAACTTAACACGCTAAACACTGTCAACCTCTCGATCCATTTCCCCTCTCATACGGCTAATGATAAATAAATAAATATAACGTCACTGTCTACTTTTACCAGTCAATTTGTTTAATTTGCGTCGACTAAATTGAACTCGCGTTTAACGCTGTCGACCAGTCGATGCGCTTGACGTTGCTAAATAAATAAATAAAGAAAACGTAACTGTGTAATTTAACATATCAATTCTTTTAAAATTTCCGTCCACTAAACTTTAGGCGTCACGCCAACAGGTTTTTAACATAATAGTCAACCCCGCCATTCGCTTTTATCCCTTCTCTTGCTGCTTGCTACCCTTGCGAGTAGTGTGTCTCAGTCATCCGCGTCACCTGTCCCTAGGAATGGAGCGATTGGGTTAAGGATGGCGAGAGAGGTGGTTGTTGAAGCATGGGGAGGAAAAAGGTTGGTAGGTGGAACAGGAAAAGGAAAGTCAATTGAGGGGAAGGGAAGAGAAGTAAACGAAGAAGAGACGTACAACGCAGCTTATTTCCCATACGTTGTCTTTTGCCTTTGACACTGCAGGCTTGTAAACTGTGGTTTGCTTATTTTGTTGCTTTCCTATGTAGGTAATGTTAGGTGTCACTGTTGCTCATTTTGTTGCTTTCCTATGTAGGTAATGTTAGGTGTCACTGTTACTCATTTTGTTGCTTTCCTATGTAGGTAATGTTAGGTGTCACTGTTGCTCATTTTGTTGCTTTCCTATGTAGGTAATGTTAGGTGTCACTGTTGCTCATTTTGTTGCTTTCCTATGTAGGTAATGATAGGTGTCACTGTTGCTCATTTTGTTGCTTTCCTATGTAGGTAATGTTAGGTGTCACTGTTGCTCATTTTGTTGCTTTCCTATGTAGGTAATAATGTTAGGTGTCACTGTTGCTCATTTTGTTGCTTTCCTATGTAGGTAATGATAGGTGTCACTGTTGCTCATTTTGTTGCTTTCCTATGTAGATAATGATAGGTGTCACTGTTAACTGTTTGTGAGAGTGAATGAGTGGGTAGAACGCTTCGAGAAAAACATTTTGTCTGATTCCACAATAATAATAATTATTATTATTAAATGAACAATGGCGATTTGAAAGACGGGAATAATCATCCTATGGAAAAAGGGGTAGGGACCTAAATCAACACTGAACCACCAGAGAAATCATACTGCTAAATGGACAGTAAAATATTACCACTTTTATCTTACCCATCATGGGGTTCGAACCTAAGTCATCAGTGTGCCAGGCGAACGCTCTACCACTTGAACTACAGCGATGGGACTATGATGATGATGATGATGATGATGATGATGATGATGATGATGATGATGATGATGATGATGATGATGATGATGATGATGATGATGATGATGATTATTATTATTATTATTATTATTATTAACGAGAAGAAGCAAGAATGCAAGACGAACAACATGAAGAACAATAAGAACTGATTGTAAGATTTTCTGATTAAACACCTTTCATATAATTCATATATTACTCCTTTAAATGCAGGAGAAGGAGGAAAAGCAGAAAAAGACTTTAAACGTTTCTGACAATAACAACATGTTACAAATATAATAATTTTAAGCTTGCAGCTTATTCTTACAATTACATTACATTACCTGGTTATTGCTTTAGGTCCAGCGGACTCTTCCGAGCCAAATCAGGACCAGAGAAGTGAAAGAGGACTCACCCCTGATCCGCATAAAAGATCTGCCGAAACAACCCTAGTGGTAACACTGAAGGCAATCTACCAGCCGGTCACTTTACAATAAAGACATCCCACGCAGGGGACGCTGAGGCTATACTCTAATTTATCGAACCCTGTTTACAAAAACAAAATAGAATACAAACATCATTATACAATATTAACAAAACACATACATATAAAATGCCTACATTGCTAAATATTAACATCATAGGAAGCCCCACTGACCATTTGACAGAAAGCGTCCAATAATTCCCAAGCTGATCCAAATGAGCATACACAAATGAGGAGTATTGTCCCGGAAGAGTTTTCAAGAAAAAAGGTAGGTGACTGGTCTAGCGAAGAAGAAGATAGTATAGCAGATTGATAGAATGATAGAGTAGGAATGAAAAAGAACTAAGGAGAAAGACAGCAACAGTGGGAATTTAAAGCACTAAATTTCCAGAAAGTGGGGATACTATTTATCCTGAAAGCCCCGGCACCCCCACGGGGGTATTCTTACAATTAGTCTAAGTCAGGAAGAAGAAGAAGAGGCGGGAGGAGGGGGAGAACAAAAAGAAGAAGAACGAGAACTGATTTTTAGATTCTCTGAATAAATCTATAATACTATTCTTTTAAATAAATAAATTAAGAAGAATAAGAACAAACCAACAACGACGACGAGAAGGAGGAGGAAAAGAAGAAAAAAAATAGAAGAATTAAAGGTAAAAAAAGATGGAGTCGTAGATCAAACATGGAATTTGTGTGCAGAAAATAAAGGGAAGGTGTGGTTGATGGTTGGATGGGGTGGGAGTAGGACATGAATGTGGGAACAGATGAGATAGAGGGAGGAGAGGAAGGCCAAAGGTACGAGGCAGTCTACCAGCGAGACTAGTGGTCATAACAAAGCGGGTGCACAATGAATGGAAACGGGGGTTAGATTGGGAAGAATTAATTTTTGGAGTAGTGTGGTTTGTATTGAGGAACATGTGAGGAAGAGTGGAAGGGAAGAGAGGATAAGAAGGAAGAATGGAAAAATGGGTAAGGAGACATGAGGATGGTGGGTGAGGATGTGGTGGGACGTGGTGGATTGGGTAAGGTGTTCGGGATGAAGAACAGGGGTTGAAGGGTGACGGGGAGGTAAACGGGAGAGATCAAGGTGTTCGGTGGTCTACCTGAGTCGTGCACCTGCCGAAGACAGGTAAGCGGAGACAGCGCGAACACTGTTGTACAGGCAAATAATCTCCCACACCACCTTTTGCGCTGAGGCCGAGTAGCAGAGTTACAGTTCTGCCTTGTTTTAGGACATTTTAAGGCATTGCACGTCATACCTTGGCTAAAACTTAAGTCCTACATCTGTCCTACCTATGTAACGTACGTTGAATGAAAATTTACCAAGGGATTTTATAAATGGCAAGCTTACTAGGTGTAGTCAATATCATATCAGATATAAAACCGATTTCCTTTAAGCTTTGTTCAGTAGCACTGTCCGCACTTTCATTGATTTTAGTCTGTATATCATCATCATCATCATCATCATCATCATCATCATCATCATCATCATCATCATCATCATCATCATCATCATCATCATCATCATCATCATAATCGTCATCATCCTCATTATTATTATTATTATTATTATTATTATTATTATTAACAAACTTCTGTAATATTATTCATTATATTATTTATGACCAAAACGAGTTTTTATACCTTTTAAAACATGTCAGCTGTATAATGTTATTAAAAAAATATTTTCACTGATGTCGGTATACCACATCGACTATGAGGATGCATAGTACTAGTACAAGTAGAATGGTGTGCTGACCGCAGACAGTCCATTGTAGTAAGTCCACGCTGACGCCGAGCACTGAACATATTTAAAATAAATAACCATAATTCAGATAATTACATACAATTACAATACAATGCAATGCAATGCAATACATCTTTTTAAATCTCAACCTAAGCAATTACACTGGCAGCATTAGCACAGTTAAAGTCACATGACATACACACAACAAACAATCGCAGTTAATAAATACATACGATTTAGAGCATGCAATAAACTAATATATGAGGTGGAGATTATAATAATAACAAACTACCCCATCCAGATATCACAGGCAACAACTTTCTTTATATCAACATCTCTCTCCCTCTCTCTCTCTCCCCCCCTCTCTCTCATTCACACATACACACACAAGCACGCACGCAAACACAAGCCTGCCTCATTTGAATGAAAAATCCATATTCCGCGAAATCAGATCATTAAGAACAAATCAAACCATCTTAGTCAAAAACCTTTCAGATCAAATACACACAGACACAAAATCTACCTCTCACGTCCAAGCTAAGAACATGCACAAGCCCAAGCTTCCAAAAACAATCATCTCCTTTAGTAGGTTGGCTATTCCATCTGTTCCAACACGCAAAACAAAGTCCATGATAAATCAAATTTGATCTTGCCTGAGGCAATAACGAAGAACCAAGCGCTGCTTACTGGCTATTCTGGATGCGGACCCCAGAACAGCGGCAACCTGCTTTTTTTCGAATCCCGTCACCCCTATACAGGCGCCACGCGACTCCTTGGCAACCACCATAGCAACCGATCCCCCTTTTTAATTGTATACCACCCGTCCCTCAGTTACCCTTTCAAAAGTAGAAAGAAGAAGAAGCGGTGGGAAGGGATGGAGGAGGGGAGGGAGTGGGTAGGGTGTGGAGAGAAAGAAAAGGGGAAAGGAAGTGCATAGTAAAGGAAGTAACCAGTGGTTGTACGTGGTAGTATCCGAAGAACGACAGGTGAGGGATGAGAGGGCGAAGCGAAATCATTGTTGTTGGAGGTAGCCCATCTTTCTCTCTCACAATGCGCGTGCGTGTAATGTGTGTGGGTGTGGGTGGGTGGGTGGGTGGGCGTGCTCTTAGGAAGGACAGGAAGAAAATACGACAGTGTAAACAGTTTAGTGGTTGGAATTGGCAGGTAAAGTAATGGCGAATACGTTCGACTGTCTCCTTCTCTGTCTGTCTGTCTGTCTGTCTGTCTGTTTTTGTTTTCTTCTCTCTCTCTCTCTCTCTCTCTCTCTCTCTCTCTCTCTCTCTCTCTCTCTCTCTCTCTCTCTCTCTCTCTCTCTCTCATTTGATGGCCACCCAAGAAATATAATAAAACGTCAGCATCGTTGTAATAGTAATATCTTCCGCCTTGTTGTTGTTGTTGTTGTTGTTGTTGTTGTTGTTGTTGTTGTTCCTCTTCTTCTTCTTCTAATGGTGACCAGCGTCATCTCTTGTATGCTGTAATAATAATAATAATAATAATAATAATAATAATAATAATACTAATAATACTAATACTAATACTAATACTACTAATAATAATAATAACAACAACAACAATAATAATAATAATAATAATAATAATAATAATAATAATAATAATAATAATAATAATAATAATAATAATTTTAATACAAGTAGTGGAAAGCGTATGTATCCTAACAAATGTAAAGTTCAAGTACACTGACCAAGAACCAACACATTGTCAAAGTAGCAATAATGTGGATGGAGCTGGAGACAAGAGGGACTTGTGTGGGGTTTATGTGAAGGGTAATAATTAAAGTTAGTTGGAGAGTGGAGCGTTGGTTTGGTGCGGGGGTGCGAGTGGCGAGTGGGGATGGTCCTGGCGAAACACAACGACTCCAGCAGGACAGGTGCAAAGTCGCGTGGCTCGCCGAAAGGAGGGAAGGAGGAGAAGGTGGAGGAGGAAAGAGAAGAGTGGAAAGTTAGACGATGCTAATCACAAAGCTTGTGGCAAGGTGTTTGAAGACCGTTTTAGTGACTGTAGCTAAGTAAGACCTATTCGCTAAGTAAGACCTATTCGCTACCCAGTAATGGCAGACGTTTTCCTTGAGAGTCCACTTTACAGCAAATTTAACAGATCACACGAAGTTAACACCAACTACGATAATCATATTCTCAGATACTACTTACCTGCAGTATGAACATTCAACTTGATTTTGTTTGTTTAATTTGGATTTATATTGATAAAAAGGCGGATCTTTGTTATACGACCAAAGGACGAAAAAGACTGCAGGATAGGGCGATACACGTGTGTGTGTGTGTGTGTGGGTGTGTCTGTGTGTGTGTATGTATGTGTGTAAATGTACAGCTCAAATTTGGAGTTGGGAGGGGCAGGTGTGACGGGCACGAGATGCCTCCCTTACCCCATCTCCTCCATCCTCTCCTCTATCCTCAATTGTCTTTCTATCCACCACCCCGTTATACCCAATCCCTTGTACCCGATCTGCCACGTGCCCTTAACCTTTGTCACCTGGCCACGCGCGCGCCCGTGCCGCCGTCTGTTGCCCATTCACAACTGTCCGCTCAAACACCGCTTTTGTTGTCGTCTGCTACTTCACATCTCCCATCACAAACTGGAAGAATTACTTCTATGCTTGAGAGAATCACATATCTGAGCCGACTGAAATGATCTTTGACAGAGCAGGGCATTTCTTCAGTGAAATAATTTTAGACTGTGTGAGAGAGAGAGAGAGAGAGAGAGAGAGAGAGAGAGAGAGAGAGAGTGTGTGTGTGTGTGTGTGTGTGTTTGTGTGTGTGTGTGTATAGGATTGTCTGAGGATGAAGCAAGGGAATTACAAGGGATTCCAGATGTAAGATATGGCGGTGAATATTATGCTGATACAAATATCCAGAGCGAACAGGCGGCAGCTATTCAACTCTGACATACTAAGGTATTTGCTAGCCTCTTCGGTATCACAAAATGTTACAATTTCACAGTCCCAATATGCCTTTTGGAATCTTTTTGATTGATTAGAAAATGATTTTTTTTAAAATTTTCACGAAGGAAAAGGAAGAAGATGAAGAAAAATGAAAAGGAAAGAAAAGAAAGTGTTGCCAAGACAAAGACGACAACTATGAACATTGAGGTTTAACGTCTACACCCACCATTGGCGATATGGCAGACGGGGATAACCATCCCAGGGAAAGAGGGCTAGGGACCTAGATCAAAATCAACACTGAACCACAAGAGCAATCATACTGCTAAAATGGACAGTGAAAATTGCCACATTTTATATCGCCCACCACGGGATTCGAACCTGGGTCATCGGTGTGCCAGGCGAACGCTCTACCACTTGAGCTACGGCGGTGGGACAACGACAACAATGAAGGAAAATAAGCAGAAGAAGGAGGAGAAGAAGAAGAAGAAGAAGAAGAAGAAGAAGAGGAAAAGAAGAAGAAGAAGAAGGAAAAGAAGAAGAAGAAGAAGAAGAAGAAGAAGAAGAAGAAGAAGAAGAAGAAGAAGAAGAAGAAGAAGAAGAAGAAGAAGAAAAATTAAATACTTGAAACAAGAAAGGAATGGACACGGGAAGAAAATGAATAATTGATTCAAAAATGAAGGAAGATCTTGTGAGATAATAAAGCGTTGGGGTTTGGTGTGAAAGGAGGAGACAGTGATTGATTGATTTATTGTTGCTTTAGGTCCAGCGGACTCCTCCGAGCCAAATCAGGACCGGACAACCCCCGATCCGCATAAAAGATCTGCTGAAACAACCCTAGTGGGAAAATTGAACGCCCTCCACCGGCCAGTCACTTTACAATAAAGACATCCCACGCGGGGGACGGCTGAGGGTTTACCTCAACTACGCGAACCTCCGGTTACAAAAACAAAATAGAATACAACCATCATTACAAATCATCAACGAAACATATACATATAAAATGCCTATATTGCTAAATACTAACATCATAGGAAGCCCTAGTGACCACCCAGCAGAAAGCGTCCAACACTCCCAAGCTGATCCAACAGACCTCATACACAAACAAGGAGTCTTGTCCAGGAAGAGTTTTCAAGAAAAAAGGTAGGTCATTGATCTAGCGAAGAAGAAGATAGTATAGCAGAGTGATAGGACAGAGCAGGAATGGGAAAGAGTATATGAGGAAGATAGCAACAGTGGGAATTTAAAGCACTAAATTTCCATAAAGTGGGGATACTATTTATACTGAAACCCCCGGCACTCTAACTGGGGTACTGTTGCCGCAGTGAATCTGTCATGCCTACAAAGGCAAGACAGGTTTTCAACTGGGGCTTTCACTGTTCCCTTTATAGGTTAGAACAATCTACAGTGGCAAGATTGCTCATGACCCCAAGGGGTAAGGAGGAGACAGTAGGAAGAGGCAGAAGGGCCAGGGGTGTATACGGAGGAAATGCGGGCAGGAAGGTTATGATGCACAGCTTTGGGCCAACCTCCTGTCCACCCCCCACGGCCTGTCTAGTCTGTAATACGGTGGTGTGCATGCTCAGCTGGCCACTTTGTCCTTCCGTGGGGTTACTGGACCGATGGACTAGCGGCCAACTGTCAGACTCGAATGCGCGTGGGTCGGGGTACGCGAGAGAGTGGCTGCATGGCGGTGGGGAAAGGGGAGTAGTGCTGGTGGGGGTGCATGAGGGCAAGATGGCTTTTGGTCGACGATCATGGCGATTTAGATCACAACGACGATGAAGGCAAGGCGGCTACGACCACGTCGGTGAAGATAATCAAGAAGAAGACGACGATGATGACATTACATTACATGATTATTGCTTTAGGTCCAGCGGACTCTTCCGAGCCAAAGCAGGACCACGACGACGACGATGATGATGATGATGATGATGATGATGATGACAATGATGATAATGACGACAATGATAATGACGTTTGCGGCGGTGGTTGTGAAGTCTTCACTGCTGGATCTAGCAAAATGGAATACAATTATTTGTTTTCTCTAATAACGCACTTAACCAGCACAAAGATATGCTCAAGGCGCTGGCCAAGTACTGAGTCTAAGTCAGAAGGCCCAAGGCGCTAACTTGCTGCCTGATGCACACTGTCAAAAGCCCTGGACAACATCGAGCACGTATCAAAATGATTGTGACAACAAGAAGCCGCTGTTAAACAAGCTGGTCAACAAAAACCTTGTTTGAATACAGCCAGATCAAAAGATAGTCAGGTCCGAGACGAAACATTCCTTTCAAGTTTGCTTTAGAACCTGGCACAGTTAAGTCCAGTGGGAGGTAGAATTAAACCCAGCTCTTGTTATTTGTTTTTGTACTTTCCTCTATCGTCTTCGTCGTCATCATCATCCCATTTAAAGCGTTTTCGTCGCTGTCGTCGTCATCATCCCATAAACCCCTCTTTTGTAAACTTTAAACTTTAAAAAAAAATAGCACACACTCTCTCTCTCTCTTGCTCGCTTACACACACGCACGAACGCTCACTTCGAGGTCGAGCGTTGTGGCCAAGTGGGCTAAGGCGGGACTAACTTGCCTTGTCCGCAGGCCACAAACCAATGGCGCCTGACAGGTGTGGGTTCGATCCAGCCTCTGGGCATTATGCTTCTCCGAATATTATAAATAATTTACTTTCGACTCGGGCAACGTCTCGTGGGTTTTCTCCGGGTACTCCGGTTTGCTCCCCCCAGCAAAATTTGAAAAACACAACTAATATTAGGTAGGTTGGGTTTGGGCGCGCCACAGGCTGAGACTGCGCCTTCCCCAGGGGAGGCGGCCCAGAATTTCACGATAAAAAAGAGACAATAAAGCGTTATAACAACAAAAAGAAGCTTAGTTGGTAGGGTGAGTTGCTCGCGTTCCAGTGTTACGGTTCTATCACGTAGGGAATGAACTAAAAACTCAGCGTTCCAAATGATTTTCCATCAACGTTAACAGTATCACACACTCCCTTACACTTTGAAGGTAAGGTGACAGCCTTTCTTCAACACTTCTTCCACATTTATATAGGAGGACCTCTGCTTGAGAGCAAAGTGTGTGACAGCTGTTTCAACCTTTGAAGGTTTTCATTCAATACACTCTGTTGGAGTGGTGCATGGCTCGAATCTTAACATCCAATAAATTCTGTGCAGAAGTAGTTGAAGGAAATCTGCATACAGAGGAAAAAAAACCTCGAAATCTTCGTTTCAGTTTAAAATAATTATAAAACTGAGTCAAGATGAGTTGCTGCACTGCACGTTGTTGCGTAGTTTCCATATATGTAGGTTCGATGGCAAGGTGCTGAATGCACTCGGATACTCTCCAGGGTCGTCCGTCCGGCGTTTACGTATGTTTTAGAGAGAGACAGAGGGAAACACTTTTGATCTCAAACAATGGTCCTACTATATAGAACGAAGAATAACTTTCCTATCCTATCATATCCTATCCTATCCCGTAACTCGAAGGTCCTTGGGGCACCACAGATGATCGTTTAACCAGCGTACTCCATCTTTCTCTGTCCTCAGCAATCTCCATGGCTTCGCCCAGTGTCAAGCCAGTCCATTCTCGAATATTGTCCTCCCACCTCTTTTTTTCTGACTCCCTTTTCTTCTGCCTCCCTATACCGTGGATGGTCTTTGCAAGGCCTGATGCTCTGGTGACGTGGCCATACCATCGGAGTTTCCGTTTCTTCACCACTGTGAGCAGGTCATCGTGTTGTCCAATGGCTTTTGTGATGGTCCGTCGTTGATGTGCTGGGTGTAGGAAATATCCAGAAGTCTTCTGTAGCACCTCATTTCCATGCTTTGTATTCTTCGTTGTAGATCTACTGTGAGGGTCCATGTTTTGCAATCGTATAGGAAGATGGAGATGACAAGCTGCCTTACCTTGGAATGTAGACTGATGATTCTGTATTTTGAAATGGACTTCAGGGCAGCAGTTGTTTGTGCGATCATGGAGAGGTCGTCCTGTCGGGATCTATTGTCTGATACAATGGCTCCTAAATATTTGAAGCAATGCACTGTGTTGAGGGATTGACCTTGGACTTTGAATGTTGAGGCCATTGGTGTTGTTGGTCATCATTTTGGTCTTCTCTGCACTTATTTTCATTCCAAAGGCTTTGGAGGTGGTGTCAGGCATCTGTACCAGCTGTTCAAGTTCTTGTTCCTCTCCAACCAATCCATCAATTTCATCCGCCAAACGGAGCTTGGAGATAAGAAAGACTTTCACCTTACTTTCAAAGTGTAAGGCAATGTGTGGTCGTGTCAACTGTGACGGGGAACCTTCATTTGGAATACTGTTCATTTCTATATTTTACTGCTACCATCAGCCTGGTTGTTTCAGTGCATGGTAAGTGAGATAAGGCGAAGATTACAATTATGTTGAGTGGTTTTTTGTTGGGTACTATTTCCCCTTTGGCCTGGGTGGCGCTGAGTTATGGCTGACATTGTTTCGTCAAGAAACTTGGCTGCATGGGTGACAAACTTTATCAAATATCCAAATCTAAATTTTAAAAAATCCAGATGGAAGTAGCTCCAATCTAATCCTATACAAACGAAACCCATGAAGGAGGATGACGACGACGACAACAACAAAACACCATCAACAATAACAACAACAATAACAACAACATTAGTTTATGAGATTTGACAAGTAAACAATAGATCAGATAAATGAGCCACCAAAATACCAGGTTGTAGTTGTTTTCTTTTTAAACACGATGGGGGCAGGTAGCAAAAGATCGAGCTAAAATTGTATGCTTTTTCATCTTAGAGGTATTCTTCACAGTTCTTGGGGAGAACATTTGTCCACAGCTCTTTGTGGCTAGTGCCCATCGTTGGCTGTGTGCAAACACCCGGGATGCATTTCAAACTGGACTTTAGGGAAGGGTTGGAACGTTATGATGACTCTCAGTGTACAATTATTGAACAGAAAGAAGAAAAGAAGAAGAAATGCGAGAAGGAGGAGAGGAAGAAAGAAGAAGAAGAAAGAAAGAAAGGAGGAAAAACAAGATCTCCAGCCATTCAAATGTATTTCCAGAATGTCGGAAAATGGACAAAAAATACGCATTTTCAAAAGTGTTCTTTTTCTTGCCGGTGTTGTGATTCGGCTTTATCCCAACGAAATAAAATGAAAACGTTAAATATAGTAGACCACCATCTGACCTATCTGCAAGCAAATAATTATCAAAATAGTATCAACCAATTTTTACATACGCGCAAAATGTGAATCGCGATATAATAATAATAATAATAATAATAATAATAATAATAATAATAATAATAATAATGATGATTATGATGATGATGGTGATGACACGAGAGGTAGCCCACTAACCTAGGTAATATTACTATGAAGTTTGTTAATAATCTGTTAAGTGATTTTTGAGATATGTGACTTACAACGTACAGACGTACGGACAAATTAATCCCAATTAATCTGGAATACAAAGAGAAAGAAAGAACAAATAAGAAATGAAGAAAGAAAGAACGAAAGAAAGAAAAAAGAACAAATACAAAGAAAAGGAAAGAAAAGAAAAAAAGAATAGATATTCGTTATTTCCAAGACTGAAGGAAACATGTATTTCTTTTAAAAAAAACGTAATACGAATACGAATACGAATTTTTATTGTCCATAGTTAAAATACAATAACATGGAAATTTGTCTTTAGTAGCACAAAGACTAAGACGGAAAGATTGAAAACTAAAAGAAATATTAACAGTTTTTGTTATATAAAACATTAATTAAGACAATCATACGCATAACAAATAGCTTACTTCATTGCACAACTCACATCATAATACATTACATCATCACAGTACACAGAAGAAAAATGTAGGTAACTGGGGGTATTACAGTTTGCTTAAATTTAAGATGCGGATTGCACTTGGTACATAATAGTGGCCATACAAGTTTCTTTTCCAGGCCGGGGTTCTAAACCTCCGACCTGAGGGCAACAGTTCAAATGATCTACACATGGGATGACTGTTATCAGACATGATCTTTCTAGCTTTACTTTTTACAGAATCTTTATATATTTCTGTTATTGGCTTTTGTGTCTTTCCTATCACTCTGCTAGCTAGGTTTACAATGCGGTTGAGTCTGTTCCTGTCTCTAACGCCAAGATTTCCGAACCAGGTAACAATGTTAAAGCATAGAATACTTTCTACTAGAGATCTGTAAACTTTTTCTAAGATATGTACATTGACCCCAAAATTTTTTAACTTTCTTACTACACAATAAGGGATCAACTGTATATTTGAAAATAAAAATGTTTCTGGGAACGAAGAAGAGGAAGAAAGTAGTAATTTCCTTGTGGTTTTTTTTTTATCGGGACTATACAGATTCTGAAGAAGAAGATGGAGGAGGAAAATGAAGATGGTGATGATGATAATGATGAGTCTATTTCTCTATAGCCTATATTTGTCTACTGAAGTGTGTTTTGTGTGTGTGTGTGTGTGTAGATACGTGCGCATATTCACATGTTCTTGCGTGCGTGTGTGTGTGCGTCTTGAGTTCTTGCGTCTGGAGCGAGAGTGCGCGCACGTGTGTGTGTGTGTGTGTGTGTGTGTGAGAGAGAGAGAGAGAGAGAGAGAGAGAGAGAGAGAGAGAGAGAGAATTTGACAATTTGACGATTTAATGCATAAACGGCCTCTGGCCCATTGCATACACACGTGCAAACATGCACGGCCATTCTCACTTTCACACGCATATTCAAGCGTTGGTAAAAATGTTGCAATTGCAATTGGGAAAAAACTATAATCAATAGATAAATGTTGCTGTTAAGAAATACGTAGAATTATTAAGAACAGCAGAATTATAAGAAGGAGCTTTCTGTATACAAACGGTAGCTATTATTATTATTATTATTATTATCACCACTATCATTACCACCATTATTATTATTACTATTATTACCACCACTATTATTATTATTATTATTTCTATTATTATTATTATTATTATTATTATTATTATTATTATTATTATTATTATTATTATTATTATTATTATTATTATTACCATTATTATTATCATCACTGTTAGTGTTGTTGTTCTTCTTCTTCCTCCTAATCTATTATGTGCTATTTGTTACTTTGATATTCCAGTGATGAATATTCATATCCAAAATTTTTAGAGACACATGCAAGCCATCCGTGATAAAACAACTTTAAGAAGCCAAATTATATTTTCTTATCCTAACAAGTTCTTGCGACGCAAAAAAGCATGATGGACATATTTGCTTAATAAACGAACCTTACTTGGGTCTTTCCATCGAAGTAAACAGGTTACTGAGACAGGTCGACTAGATAGAAACCGGTCTCTAAGGTCAACATACATTGGACATTCATATAAAAAATGGTGTTCATTTTCAACAACAATTTTGCAGAAGGTACAGTTCTTTGATCCACCGTTGTTGTCGTATCTGTGGGTATTGTTGTTGATTGGCAGAACTCCGAAACGGAGCAAAGATAAGGCCACTCTGAAGCAGTAAATATCTATGTCGACAATGTAAGCTTCTTCTGCAAATTCAGTTTTAAATGATCGAAAAACATCATAGCGTTCTCCATCACGAATCGCAGCAAACCATTCTTGTTTATAAATGTCTTGTAGTCTGTTTTTAAATTGTTTCAAAAAAGAATTAATGTTCCCCACACCCTGTTGTAGCCAAACATAGTTGAAAACACAATTACCCAGTACCTGCCGAATATTAGACACCCATGTTTCTTTCCCATTGTTGTCTAAATTTAATAACATGTTATACGCTTGATTTGGCAGTCTGTCGGGGGTCATTTGTAGCAGTCGCAACCAGTACCTTAGAGTTCTTACAGCAGAGTTAACATATAACGGATAACGCTCCAATTCGCCATACACCATCCTATTGGGGGTTCGAACGGGTACACCAAGAAAACGCTTACAGGCAAACAAATGAACTTTCTCTATGTTATCTAATCGATCTAAGCCCCAAATTTCAGAGGAGTACAGCAAAATTGATTGAACTTTAGAATCGAATATTTTAAAGAATATATCTTTCGAGATCTCCTTTAATTTATTTAACAAACAACACAAATTGAACACAGCCTTCTTCCCTTTTCCAACCAAATGATTTGTACCGATCCTATGACTTAGCATAGTGGTAAAAACAAAACCCAAATAGCAATATTCATTGACAACATCCACATTTACTCCATTAAAATTCCATTTCTCAAATTTTGACAAAAATCCTCCCTTCCGAAATACCATAATTTTTGTTTTATCAATATTTACTTCAAGTTTTAAACTGGTACAGCTCTGCCTTAAACAATCAAGTTGATTTTGTAAACCTGCAGGTGTGGCTGCTATCAAAGTTACATCGTCAGCAAACAAAAGGATAAACAGTTCCATTAAACCAGGTAAGAGCTGAATACCATGTCGACCCGAGGCAGATATGTGTTCCGCAAGCTGGTTAATAAATATTAAAAATAAATTCGGACTCAAAACACATCCTTGACGGAATCCTTTGGGGCAGTCAAAAAACGCAGTGTATCGACTGTCAACTCTAACACATGATTTCAAGGATTCATACATGGACTTAAGAACATGATAGAATCAGAGAGAGAGAGAGAGAGAGAGAGAGAGAGAGAGAGAGAGAGAGAGAGAGAGAGAGAGAGAGAGAGAGAGAGAGAGAGAGAGAGAGAGAGAGAGAGAGAGAGAGGGAGAGAGGGAGGGAGGGAGGGAGGGAGGGAGAGAGAGAGAGAGAGAGAGAGAGAGACAGAGAGAATCTGACGCTTGTTGATCTTATGCTGGGAGGTGCCTATAGCTTCCAACAATACTGTGGATAAAGCCCATGTTTACTATAGCCTTTGTTGAGTTTTTTTTTTTTAACATTGCGCGTGCACATCTTGAACAGGGGTGTTCTTTGAAGTGAGTATCGCGAGACCTACATAGCGTACAAGAGCCTGATAGGTGCCATACTTCATATTCTGAACCGGGAGTAGTCTTCACTCGGCTCGGCTATGTTGTGTGTGCGGAACCCACCGAAACACAGTTAAGTCCTTACGTAGGCTTAGACAAAAAAAAAAAATTTCCAGAAGAATGCTGCGTAGAATCATATAGTATCTGATACTCTAGGTGTTCCATAACATAGCCTTAATTTGCATTGAACCGCGAAAACGGCTGAGTAACAGGTTGCAGAGGTTGAAAGGACGCGGTATTTCCAACGTTCACATGCAATTTATCATTTATTATTATGCATTATTTTCTTATTTAACGCAAACTATTTTGGGCTGGCTTGAGAATGTGTTTAGAAATAGATAGCTGCATATCAATATTGAGCACAGTGCACAAAGTGTAATGCTAGCTCTTGTGGGTGGGTGTGTATGTGTGTGTGTGTGTGTGTGTGTGTGTGTCTGTCGGTCTGTCTGTCTGTCTACCTTTCTGTCCGTCTGTCTGTGAGTTTGTCTGTCTTTCTGTGTGTGGATGCGCGTAAAAAACCCAAAGCGCCTTGTGCCAATGTTTTTCTGTGTATTGCCCGGTATAAAAGTGGTTTATTACATTATTAATTAATTCAGTCGTCACCGTATTGGATTCGGAAGCATTAGAACAATAAAATTAATGTTAAAATCAGTTAGGTCACTAGCACTTAAAATGAACCCAGACAAACGAAAGTTAGTTCAAGTAGTGCCCTAAATAAATGTGGAAGGATAATCTCAACAATTGTGCCAAGATCAAAGTTAACGGTTTTCAGTAGTGTGGTTACCCAACCTACTGGTATTTATTAAAACTGAACGACAATGAAATATCACTTTGAACACGCGGCGATCGATGATTTCAAATTTTTGGGGTTAAGACCGAGTGGTACTGCTCTGCCCCGAGTCCAACTTTAGTACACATTTTGACGGTCCACCTGTACTCACGGGCGCGTTCCTCAAGATTGTGGGTTTCATCAAGAGCTGAACTAATTTTTGTGTGTGAAAATTGTGAAAAGTAAATGCTGTTTGAATTAAATGTAAAAATGTCTTATCTTTTACAGTACCAGTGCAATGCACGGAAATAACTTTCTCAATTTGTATGATGTTATGTACTATAATATTTGTTTTCTATTAGTAAGTTCCATATATAGGCCTACCAATTACTGCAGTCTGATGTACTGTACATAAACCTAGTCCTAACTTGCAGGCAGCTATAGCTATGGAAGGTGAATGTACATGTACGTGCGCCAACGCAGAGGATGCGTTGTGTGGGTCCCATTGTGGAGGTCAAATTCCTAGCACAGTTGAAGAACAAAGTTTGTCAAGAAGAAGAGAGAAAAAGATATTCTGCAGATGCCATGTTTTATACCAAATAACTCTCATGGATTTGTCGTCTGCGCACATTGAGGGGAGGTAAGCGTGCTCTTGAGCGAGGATTACCTTTCCCTGATTCCCAAGCCGTTCTGGGCCTGCGTTCATCCCGGTTTGGGATAATCCCCCGACAAACGCTGGGAACAATTGACTCTCTCTCCTCACAAAATCTCTGCACCCGATGCACCTTGACGGACTCAATAAACCGCGTCGCCAACGAAAATCTGACTTTCATCGAGCTTTTCATCTACCAAGGATGCCCCAAAAGTTATGTTTGCTTGCGGAAGTGGCCTGTGTCACTTCTCGCTGCGCGGTGTTGTCGTGAGAGTTAGACGAGATTTGTGCGCGATTTGCCCGTGACTTGCCTCCCTCTAATTTCTTAATCTTGGGCGCGCCGAGCAAGCCAGGTCGTCAGAAGACAAGCCAGGCAGAGTATCAGGAACTATCTTTAGATCTGTCAGAATGTGATCAATGAGGTCATTCGGGACACCGAGAGACGGCGTAGAATAAACAGCACCTGCTAGGAAGATGTTTACTTTTCCCCTTTGCTGCAGACCGCTACACTGGACCCGTTGTGTTGCTAACAAACATGGCTTGCCAACAAGGAGGAAACACTTCACGATGGGCATGTCACCAAGGTGTAGTATTCCATGTCCAGTAGTCAAGGCTAAGCGAATAACGCCAAAGATACAGTGGTACAAGATGGTCAGATACAATGAGGACAAACTTCTAGCCAAAAGTGAAAGAGATGGACATTGGGACATTTGCTGCGAATCTACTCTGTCAACATCCCCATCGTCTCTCCAAAGTATCCTCGAACAAAAATGCAGAGAGCTCGATAAATGACATTATTTAGACTAAAATGTAATTAATGAGAAAGAAGGAGGAGGAGAATTATTAGGCCCACTCCTCAAAACGAAGAAGAAGAAAAAGAAGATGAAAAATAAAGAACAAGATGGTGATGATGATGACCTACTCATCCTTAATTGATGGAAATGGTTTAACGTAGATCTAGCCCGTTCCAAGCGGATTGCATTCATTCTTGACACTTCAAAACTTGTTTATAAGCTGAAGTTCACAAGTGTCCCTTAGAGGACTGGCGAAACTGTGTGGCCATCTTTCTGGATCCTACATGTACATACATGAGTTTATGAGAGAACTAGCTTAATGTCGTTAACTTTGTGTTTTTGTGAAACTGACCCATCATTGCACCGTCCACTGTTCACACCTGCTTTGACCTTTACCTTGTAGCAGTTGTCTGCAAACACGATGGGCCGATCACTCCAGTTTGTCGCCCTTCTCTCCAGCCCTTCATTTGGTGTCGGTCGGTGCATTCGCAAGAGTGCAGACGTCATAACTTCGTGTGCGTCTTGTTCGACCTAATATAATATTTTTTAACAACAGTTATACATCAGTTTAGTCATGTAAAAAATACAGATTACGTGGCGCGAGGCGATTTAAAAAAAAGATGGCAAGCCATTTAAATGTATTTTCAGTCACTCGAACGTATACCAGTCACCTACCTTTTTCTTGAAAACGTTTCAGGGACAAAACTCCTCCTTTGTGTGCGAGGTCTGTTGGGTCAGCTTAGGAATATTAGACGCTATCTGGCAGGTGCTTCCTATGATGTTATTATTTGGCAATGTAGGCATTTTATATGTATATTTTGTTCATATTTTATAATGATATTTATATTCTAATTTGTTTTTGTAAACGGGGGTTCGATAAATTCCAGCAATTGTTTGTGCTATCCTAGAGAGGACTTCCTGTCGGGACCCGTTGTCTGATACAATGGCTCCTAAATATTTGAAGCTATGCACCGTGTTGAAGGATTGGCCTTGGACTTTGTTGTCCGTGTTGATGCCATTGGTGCTGTTGGTCATCATTTTTGGTCTGTATGGACTTTTTTCCATTCTAAAGGCTCTGGAGGTGGTTTCAAGCCTCTGTACCAGCTGTTCAAGTTCTTATTCCTCTCCAGCAAATCCATGTCATCCCCAAAAGGAAGGTTGGAGATTGCTTTATCCTCTATGCTGAATGTGCCTTGGTGATATCTGCAAGGGCTCCTAACATGATGCGCTCCAGAAAGATGTTGAAGATTGTTGGAGAGAGTAAGCATCCTTGACGCACGCCGATTGTTGTTATGAGTTCTGATCCAGTTTCCGATGGCTGTATACCCAAACTCAATAAAATCGCTTTATACGTTTTTTTTTAGATAATGAGAAAAAGGTGTTTAGCAACGAATAGACTCCGGTGACCTTGACCTTTGCGGTATAGCAAATATGATAGCACGGTAGGCAGGCCCATGACCTAGGTAATGTTCCTATGAAATGTGGTCAAAATCCGTTCTGTGGTTCTTGAGCTATGGCTTCCAACGGACGGACAAACCGACATTAGGAGTTCAATGGCTTGCGAAACATGGACCCTCACAGCAGATCTACAACGAATAATACAAAACATGCAGATGAGGTGCTACAGAAGACTTCTGGGCATTTCCTATACCCAACACACCACCAACGACGAAGTCCGACAGACCATCACACAAGCCATTGGACAACACGATGACCTGCTCACAGTGGTGAAGAAACGGAAACTCTGATGGAATGGCCACGTCACCAGATCACCAGGTCTTGCAAAGACCATCCTGCATGGCACTGTGCAAGAAGGTAGAAGAAGAGGGAGACCGAAAAAGAGGTGGGAGAACAACATTCCAGAATGGACTGGTTTGACACTGAGCGAAGCCATTATGATTGCTGAGGACAGAGAAAGATGGAGTACGCTGGTTAAACGATCATCTGTGGTGCCCCTATGACCTCCGAGTTACGGGATAGGATAGGATAGGATTAATGCCAACCCCCCACCGAACGCTCACCCCCACCTCAGTGATGTGGGGGAAAGAGCGTATATAGCATCCATTATTATTATTATTATTATTATTATTATTATTATTATTATTATTATTATTATTATTATTATTATTATTATTATTATTATTATTATTATTATTATTAGGCTATTATGATGATGATGATGATGATGATGATGATGATGATGATGATGATGATGATGATGATGATGATGATAGTATCATTTCAAAGCATTTCCAGATAAATCTGGAAATACCAAATTAGTCATTATTAGCATTTGTAATACATTTATGTTTTGTGATGGCTAACCAACTTCTTTTTGTAGTAATAATTAATGTCTCTAATTAATCCTAATTCCTTTTGTTGGCATAAAAGTGCAGTATTGAACTTACAGTGAACCCTTTCGATGTCCACTTTATAAGATCAGAGAGAAAGGGATTGTTCGTGTGCGACCATCTCTCTGAAGCGATTTGCTTGTTTATCGCCCTCAAGCTGTTGCAGGTTTGAGTCCAATCTGTCGACGTCTTGTTCACCAAGCTCCAGTGTTCATTTCATTTCATTCCTGCAGGGACTATAAAAGAATATAATACCTTTTCTCTCCTATCA
>CM072519.1:20651779-20689279 GCA_036898135.1 Oncomelania hupensis | reverse complement strand
TATCTATCTATCTATCTATCTATCTATCTATCTATCTATCTATCTATCTATCTATCTATCTATCTATCTATCTATCTATCTATCTATCTATCTATCTATCTATCTATCTATCTATCTATCTATCTATCTATCTATCTATCTATCTATCTATCTATCTATCTATCTATCTATCTATCTATCTATCTATCTATCTATCTATCTATCTATCTATCTATCTATCTATCTATCTATCTATCTATCTATCTATCTATCTATCTATCTATCTATCTATCTATCTATCTATCTATCTATCTATCTATCTATCTATCTATCTATCTATCTATCTATCTATCTATCTATCTATCTATCTATCTATCTATCTATCTATCTATCTATCTATCTATCTATCTATCTATCTATCTATCTATCTATCTATCTATCTATCTATCTATCTATCTATCTATCTATCTATCTATCTATCTATCTATCTATCTATCTATCTATCTATCTATCTATCTATCTATGCAATTAACAGGTGGTTGTTGCGTGATGTGCTGTAATTGTGCCTACAGACTTGTAACAATTGCGTTGTGTGGTACAGTTACATCTGGGTTCGTTGCACGATCGCGGTGTTGCGTTGATAAGTGTTGCGTGCCCTATGTTGTAACATAGTGTGGTCTATGTATGCCTACAGTGTTGCAAAATGTTGTGTGATGGGGTACAGGTACACGCATTATTATTCAAACCGAAGAAATTAACGACCCTACTTAGAGGCCAATAAAAAAACAATAAGAGGTAGCTTTCTTGTCGGATATTTATTACCGCCTTTCCTAAATCCCACTTTGAAGTTATGGTTAGCATAATACGGCAACAACCGTTTGATGTTATATTACCCTAATCGCTTGCAATGGGTCTGCATACACACTTAAGTGGGAAACAGGTGTTGCGATGCGTTTAACCTATCAATGACCCACCGCCGTAGCTCAGTGTGTAGAGCATTCGGCTGGCACACCGATGACCCAGGTTCGAATCCCGTGGTTGGCAAGATAAAAGTGGTCATGTTCACTGTCCATCTTAGCATCATGATTGCTCTGGTGATTCAGTGTTGATTAAGGTCCTTGTCGCTCTTTCCTGGGATGGTTAATATCCTTCGTTTGCCATATTGCCACTAATGAATGTAAAGACGTCAAACTTAAATGTTCAGTCACATCAAATTCAGTATGTCACAGCGCAAAATAGCATTGAATGAAATCCAAGATTTGTCTGAGAATGTCCTCCATCCAGATTGTATCCTTTAAGAAAATTCAGAAACTGGATGTGCTAGTTAATTCTCTATGGAAAAAAAGGGTCCGAATTTTCTTGGAAATCTCTGATCGTCCGAACTGTTCTGATAGATGATTATTTAGAGAGCTTAAATTTATTTGTACGAATATTTTATGATTTTATGTATATTTTTAGGGTAACGTTTACGTATTATGTTTACTTTAACTCGTTTAAATTTTCAGAGAGATGACTGTTGAGTATTAAAGATAAAATATGTTCGTGATTTGCATCTTAGCATCCACACAAAGACTTTTGTTATTTATTTATTTGTTTATTTATTGCACACGCATACACCAACATTAAGAGGAAAAGGTCAAGGATGATGCAGAATCTACCTAGTGATAATCTGGGTGCAGTATTTCTCTAGAGTATAATTATGATTTCCCTGAATGCTGTTTTGTCCTGTGACGTAATAATACAAATCTCCCAACCTCTGTGTCCACCACCCCACGCCCAACCCCTAGTTCTTGTTCATCCCCTCCAGCTCCGTGCATCTCCCTCACCATCACCACTCTCACTGCCACCGCTCAACAGGTAATCCTATATTCTTGTACATTCTTCCATCGAACTGGAAGCATAGGAGTTTTAAGTGCAGGAAGTGGATCATAGAAAAGCGGTAGTTAGCGTACTGCTACCGCTAAGCTATGGAGGATCCACTACCGCTGTGCTATGGAGGATCCACTGTATGTTGTTACTGCCCCTCAAAGTAGCCACAGAAATTCATATTTCGCAAGTGAGAAATGTGAAGGTTCGCCAACTGCTTCGTTTGAGCTTGTGTCAAAATATCAATCTCTCACCAAAGAACTTAATCCTTTCTAAGGCGTTGCTTGCTGCACTGTCCTATGACACGAACAGGTGAAAATTATGAAGTGTTCTTTTCTTTTTTTAAATCATAGAAGTCGAGGGCCAGAAGTTAATTCCATACTGGGCAAAAGTTTTTAAAACGTGTGGCACGATGACAATGTATATCGCGAACGGTGCCAGCTATTGATGAAACCGCAACGTGCATTTTTTAAAGATAGTATTAACACTACTATGCTGATTCTACAAATAAATAACTGAAATTGTACACTCAGAGATTGTTTTTAAATATTTTTCTTTAACAATGAACGAATAACTTAGGAAATAATTTCTCATAACCTGACTTCGAAGATACAACTTAACACTAAGTACAGACTCCGACAAATCCCACTGACAGGCCTACTTTTGACACACATGTACATGCAAGTAAGAGCGGGACATGGCTCAATCTCTGTTTATTCAGCATGGAACCGTCCTAGATCCTGCAACGTGTGGACTAGAGGCCACTTAAAACAAGACCTAGGTGGCGTTGACAAACGAGCACCATCAACAAAACAAGTGTAATCGCATGAATACATAGCAAAGACCGTGTCTGAACCGATCTGTCCACTACGTGATACTGTCTGGGATAGATTCTTATTAGAAGGTTATGGCAGTGGTAGGATTGGCAATGAATTCTCTTTCAAAAAGTTAGCTTTCTTCCCACTGACGTTGCCAGACAGCCAAATTGTGGATACTTTTTTTCGCATGAAGATATTTTTCCCAAGGACTTCATTCAGAACGTCACCCCCGTTAGGGTGCCGGGGGTTTCAGTATAAATAGTATCCCCACTTTCTGGAAATTTAGTGCTATAAATTCCCACTGTCGCTTTCTTTCTCATTTGCTCTTTCTCATTCCTGCTCTGTTCTATCAATCTGCTATACTATCTTCTTCTTCGCTTGACCAGTCACCTACCTTTTTTCTTCAAAAATTTTTCCGGGACAAGACTCATTATTTTTGTGTGAGGTCTGTTGGATCAGCTTGGGAATATTGGACGCTTTGTGCCAGGTGGTCCCTAGGGCTTCCTATGATGTTATTATTTAGCAATGTAGGCATTTTATATGTATGTGTTTTGTTGATAATTTATAATGATGTTTGTATTCTATTTTGTTTTTGTAAACGGGGGTTCGATAAATTAGAGTACAGCCTCAGCGTCCCCTGCGTGGGATGTCGTTATTGTAAAGTGACTGGCTGGTAGAGAGCTTTCAGTTTTAGCACTAGGGTTGTTTCAGCAGATCTTTTATGCGGATCAGGGGTTGTCCGGTCCTGATTTGGCTCGGAAGAGTCCGCTGGACCTAAAGCAATAATCATGTAATGTAATGTAATGTAATGTAATGTAATGTAATGTAATGCATTCAGACGTCTTCTCAAGCTTTGGAAAATCAGTCCCTTGATTGTCAGCAAGCCCAGCTGATACAGTGACGAGCTGAGAACACAGGGAAATGGCCATCTGCATGCATAGCACAAATCCATAAATGCAAACCGTTTGCGGCAGAGAAGGGGAGATAAATCTTATGACGGTCTACTAGCGCCAAAACCAGATAATTACAAATATCATAATTACAAGTATCATGGAATAATTACAATTATCATTGAAAAAATATAAATATCTTCGCGTGATCATGTTTAGTGTTCAGTTTTGGCTCTAGCAATCCTCCTGGAAATGCGTCCAAACCGAAAATTGTAAATATCATATAATAATTACAATTTTCACTTCATAATTACAATTTTTATGTGATTATGCTTAGGCTAATTCTGACTAAGGCGGCTTACTAGCGCCAAAAAATGCATTTACAGGTATCCGTAATTACAAATATCATGCGATAAGTGCAAATATCAACTACATATTTACAATTAACACGTACAATTGTGTAATTATCAAGTGAAAATTACAATTTTTGGTTTTGGCCGATTTCCGGACGGATTGCTAGAACGAAAACTGAAAACTAAAGATGATCACGCGAAGATATTTGTAATTTTTTCAATGATACTTGTAATTATCCCTTGATAATTGTAATTTTTCTATTATATTTGTAATTATCTCATGATATTTGTAATTAACAGGTTTTGGCGTTAGGAAACGTGGCAAATACTGATAATTATTAATTTACGCTGTGGATTACGGGTATCTCTGTAAATTACACAGAACACCTGTTAATTTCAATGATCTGGTGATAATGGTAACTGTTGATCTTGGCGCTAGCAGGCCGTCATAAGATCTTTCATATCATTTCTTCATTCCACGGACAGAGGAGCAACTACCAAGGACTATATCCACGATGCTATCCATAAACGCCAGTCCGGTCTGTTTAGGCCTGCCACCTTCATCACTTGTTTTATACACAAACTTTTTGTCTCTCTGTCTAGATTAGTGCATAATAAAAAAATATTGTCTAGCAATGGCGCGAACGGGAACTAAGTCGCTCGCCAATAAATTCATAGGATAGCTATGCAGTGAGCATGCGGAACTTGTGTAGTCTGGAACTACTTGGGCATAAATAAACGAAGAACACCGAGACCTTTGGAACTACATAATTACATGGCAAAGTTAGTTGTAAATAACCATACGCCTACTTAACGCTTACTTGACCCCGAGAATCGCTCCAGCACACGTGAAACAGAATAGAGGTTTAGATAGTCTTTTTGCGCTTTCGTCTCTCTTTAGTATGTTTATGTAAAATGGTAACGTAGAGATAAACACCATTACATATATATGGGTTTGTTGGTTTGTGTGGGTTAAGGTATTTTTTTTAGGGGATGGGGTTGTAAAGCAATGATCTCATATTTGGGATTCAAGTAGCAAGAGGGACACACATGACGTACACAATTTTAGCACCCTTACCACAACCATTGCTGTAATTCAGAGGTGCATTTTGTCAATTTCTATTTCTTTTGATGAAATGTAATTTTTTATATTTAAAAAAAAAATCTAAATTCTCAGAATCTAACCCTAAAAATCAGGAAAGTGCCGACGTTATATTCTGATTCTTTAGCTTAAGCCTTATAGGAGGTTGGGAAGTTGGCTGGGAGTGTATGAACTATATAAGATAAAATTAAGTGTTGTGTTGTCATGTGTAGACCTATTCTTTCCAAAGATGTCTACTTCTTCGGAATGTTATGTGGATGTAGGCATAGCCTCTAGACGTCTCAATAGCTCTGACTTCTAAGTTGTAATAGAGAATCAGATTAGGTTGAAAAGTGGAAAGGAGTTGTAAGTATTCAACTGGAAAGAATGTCCTTAGCTTGAATTCTTCATATGTTTTAATCTCCTTCTGAACTTCAAGCCGGCATCTCAGTACACCTGAAGCAACTCATTTAACGCTCGTGAACACGACTCGGCGCTGCCGTACAACGCAGACAATGAGAATTACACTTATTACATACTACTACTACTACTACTACTACTACTACTACTACTACTACTACTACTACTACTACTACTACTACTACTACTACTACTTATAATTATAACAGGCAATTTATACTGCGCTTTGCAAAATCACAAAGCACTTTACACGAATGCCTTCCTTAACAAAGAACGCCTTCATCCAAGCATAGTTCTACATTTGTTGGACCGAGAACTTTTAACAGTACCGCTACACGACCAGCTGGAAAATGTAGCGTTTCGCTGTTGACGCATCGGTTAAATGACGACAAGTGCGAAACCAGGCATGTACAGCACGAGAAGCGCGAGGGTTGCGAAAATGAGGTTGGTGCACGTGCGGGAAGCGGTAAAGAATCCAAATTGAGACTGCATCACGTGCAAAAGGCGACACGAACACGAAAACGAGGCGTCACGGCTCGCGCTCTGCGTGCCAGGCGAGGTCGCTGATTGTTGACTCTGGCCTGCCGTCATCCAGGCATGACGCCCGCCAACCCTCCGAGCAATGGCACTGCCAGCTTGTGTATATAAATGAAGAATAAAAGGAAGAGAATAACAAGAACAACGAGGGGCAAAATCCCCTCTCCCCCCCCCCCACACACAATTAGAACAAGTACGATACCAGGAACAAGAACAATTCACACTTCTGTTTGTATAGTTTACATGAAAATATTTTGAGGCTGTTTCCTTAGTTTATACCTTCATCTTTATCAAGGTTGAAAGTTTTTCAAGGCTTTCAGCCCTAGGGAGCGTTCGTTGTTTGTACATGTAGCCTATGCATGTTTAACTTATAATTCGCTAAATGCGGCAAAGATCCACAGGCCTTTTAAAAACAAATAAACACACAAGGTTAGAGATTTACTTAAAGCCGTTTACTTACTTGAACGGTCTATTTTAAACACTGCACCAAGAAACATGAGCAGTTTTATTGTACTGAACCGAGGGTGAGGACAGAGAAAGATGGAGTGTGCTGGTTAAGCGATCATCTGTGGTGCCCCTACGACCTCCGGGTTATGGGACAGGATAGGATAGGATAGGAACCGATTTACCGTAATAAGAAACTGTTTTAACCCCTCTTTGGCTACTGACTGAGAGATGTGTGTCAGCAGGGCTTGTCTATTACTTAGTGTGCAGTCAATGCAGGCAGATCACATGCGAATGGGACATTAGTGGAGGCAACTAAGCCTTGTCCAAACAGTGGCTGCCTGCGCGTGCTCTGATACTCCGCGCGTAGATAGATAAGCATCAGGCAATCCGCGCAGGCTTTAGGCACCAGCCGTGGAGTCATTAGCTGGTTGTTGCCGAGGTGATTGAGGTTCTCAGGAAGGTGATTGAGGTCGTGTCTCAGGTCGTTCCTCAAGGGGATACATCACAGTGCAGCACCGTGCTGATGCTATCTGTTGCGGTACAATCTTCTTTCCTGCAGAGCATCTGAGAATACACTCGTTTTCCCGCTCCTGGCAAAGATGCAGTTGCCCTTTCATAATATACTGGCGTGAATGCGTGTGTGCTCGCTCTGAAAAACGCCACGCGGAGCCTAGTGGGCCCTGCATATCTACACACACATATGCCTGATAGATCTCTGGTACTTTTGTTTGCGCAGAGCAAAGAGGAAGGTCATGCCTTGTAGAAATTGGCCTATTATCAAAATATTAAAGAGAATTTGTGTGAGGTTTGTTTCTCAAAAGATTAACTATTGCACGTTTAAGTCTTTCATTTAATTTGTACAACAGCTTCAGTGAGATTGGTTATTTAATGTGTACAACAGCTTCAGTGAGATCGGTTATTTAATTTGTACAACAGCTTCAGTGAGATTGGTTATTTAATTTGTACAACAGCTTCAGTGAGATTGGTTATTTAATTTGTACAACAGCTTCAGTGAGATTGGTTATTTAATTTGTACTACAGCTTCAGTGAGATTGGTTATTTAATTTGTACAACAGCTTCAGTGAGATTGGTTATTTAATTTGTACAACAGCTTCAGTGAGATTGATTATTTAATTTGTACAACAGCTTCAGTGAGATTGGTTATTTAAAGGGTGAGGAAAGGGGCGGGAGAAGGGAAGGGAAGAAAACGTGCTCAGTGTCTGAGCATGCGCAGTTCGTGCGAGCTTTGTCGTCCATACCTAACTGTACAAGCTTAATTTTTCGATAATACTTTGGCGTTTACGGGTATTTGAAATAAACTGTCACCATTGTTTCAGTGGCTGTTGTGATATTTGTTAGAAAACTTGACGATCATTTGCCTACAACTGGTGGTTCTGAATACTCAGGTCTTGTCGTAGGAGTACTTTCTTCTACGTGAATCTGGTTGACGACGTGGACAATAATCACGACGGCGTTGATGATGTCTTCGATATGCTGATTGAGTTGCTGCTGCCGATGACGATAATTATGCAGATGTCTCCGAGAATGAGGAGAGCGAACCATTGTGCTTTAAAACTACGGACTAAACTGCCATTTTTATTTCTGGGGAGAGGGAGTATTTTTGTAGTGATAAGTGCTCAGGGTTAGGCGCATACTGTTGTTAATAGTTGTAATAGACGAGAAAAAGAAGTGTCGGCTCATTATTAACTGAAACAGCGATGTTTGGATGTCTGGCTCAGAAATCCGAATGGTGTCTGGTTTTGTAAGTGACGGGATCGATTTCGCTTGTTATGAGTATACTTCTGCAGGCATACTTAAAACACTGCATTGCAGACAGCAAAGAAACGCGTTTAAATCGTTCACAAAGTGGTGACACTTTTTCCAGAGTAACTGAGAGAGAGAGAGAGAGAGAGAGAGAGAGAGAGAGAGAGAGAAGGCGGAGGGGGGAGGGGGGAAAGGCCTCTCTTTCTAAACAACAGGAGAAACTAATCTTAATTAAGACGTGACTTGTAAGTTGATTTCTTTGACAGGTGTCCCATTGAGAAATCACCACCAAAACATTTTTTTCCTTTCTCTCTCTCTCTCTCTCTCTCTCTCTCTCTCTCTCTCTCTCTCTCTCTCTCTCTCTCTCTCTTTCTCTCTTCCTCTTCCCCACTCTCCCCTCTCCCACACGCAGTGTAGCTGGGACTTGGCGTGGCATTCTCTTAAGAGAGGGAGAATAGGTATCGTACACTGTACACTGTATGCACCCTGTGCCCCTCTCCCGCCGCCCTTCTCCCCCCCCCTCTCCCTACCCAACAACTCGCTGGAACATATGGCATAATCATTCGGCAATGAGGTGCAGCAATAGTTAATATCGGCACAATTATCGTCGCCTTATTTGGATTGATGAAATGCAAAAGGTTGAAGCTATATCCAGAAGTCAGCAATGGCTTTCGTCACCATCATCATCATCATCATCATCATCATCATCATCATCATCATCATCATCATCATCATCATCATCATCATCATCATCATCATCATAGTGGTCACTATGATTGTTCAATTCTCTACCCCATTCATCATCCCTTTTATCAGGCCCCTTTCTCAGTCACTCTTTGAAATAACAAGCATCGCTCCGTTGATTCTGTTATGCTTCCTCTTGGACTTAGCGGAACATGCACCTTAAAGACTCAGACTTACGAGAAATGGACAATGAAACTGAACAAAGGAACCTGGCACTCCTCTAGACAACAGTACTGCCACTATTGGTACTTCAGCCGTTGCTTTTTCTTGTCATTCTTCATCCGTCTAAACCACCAACACTCTATACTGCCCGAAGTCTGTATTTTAATGCATGCTATTTATTGCAATTTAAACTTTACAGTGCAGGCAACGGCCCTCGATCGCACTAAACACAGGCGCACGGCATATGCTGCTATACCAAGCAATAAAAAAAAAGCAAAGTAGCGAGAGAGTTCAGATAGTCGTCGGTTCCAGTTTGGGCACTTAACCACCGTTCCATCACATCGTTAACGAGCACGTGCATCAGACTTATCGCTTTCAACAACTCAGAAAGCCGCACAACGCAGGTTCAATAAAAATGGTAGACATGATAAGTTTACTTCAGTGGTCAGAACCACCAAACTGGTGTGTCGGAGATCAGTGGTTTGATTTGCATGTTCATTTGCAATGTTCTGTTGTCAGTTGGCAGAATACATTCTGTATTATGTATTCACATCAGATTTATATATACATTACATTGGCCCCATTCGGTGGCTTTGTAGATAGGCTACATCAAATGCAAAGAAGGTTCAGTTTACTAGCTGCCATATGCGACCTAACATCGCCACCCACGGCTTTACAGTTGTTGACCTCCCCTGATTCAAGTGCGTAGCAAGAGTTACGTCCCCTGGGTCAAGGAAGACACATTTGTCTTGTTGCAAAGCAGACGACAGCTCAAAATGGAGATGAAAGGAGGGAAGAAGTTAGGCAGAGACGAGAGCAACTCAGCTCGCAAATGGGCAGATTATACTGCCGTTCAGATGGCGGATCGAGATAATCTGTGGAATCAACGAGAGAAAGAAACTTCTAAAGACTTTCATCCTGCACATTGCTGCTCCTGACTGATTGAGTTGGCTTGTTATATGCAAGTGTTTAATAATAGCAATTTCGATTCAAATGTATTTTTTTTAAATTGTTTATTTACTTCATTTGTTTAATGATTTGTTGATTATGATAATATGCTTGTTCTATCAATGTTCTACATGCATCAGATGGGGAAAGAGAATCGTGAAGAGCTTACATAACGTTCATTATTGTATCATTTTGTGTATTTCGGGTGCCTGGCACCAACACTCAACGTTCTGAACTGTTCGATGTCGCTCCGCCCCCATTCCCTAACACTCCTGCCCTCGTCCCAACCTCCACCCCCAACACCACCTCTTAGGGAAGTGGGGTAAACTAGTAGACTGCATGTACCGTGCAGCTAATTTAAGTTTTGCAATAAGATGTGAGAAAGACTTTAACACAATAATGTTGTGCTTAAAGCGCAAAAGCGCCCAGTTTAGTTTTATAATATTGACATGTAGGCTATAATTCGTAGTACACAGACGAGATAAAAATGTTATTAGATATGAAAAGGTACCATATTTAGATTTCTCTCTCTACCCGGATTTGCTGAAAGCCTGGTCAGACGTTGAAGTTGTGGTCCTAGACGGATGAGTGCTAGCTACATAAAATAATACTGCCAGCAAGCATTGTATGTACCTTCTCCCACATCTCTGGTCGCCCAAGATTGTGCCCAGTTGTATGAGGCGTCAGACGGCGCGCCGAAGGGAACAAGTGGGCAGCTTAGACAGCTTGAATTAGATTTTGTATCGGCCAGCGCCTTGAGAAGCTCTTGATCTGGAAAGCGCTATATGAGAACGACAAACTAAAGTAAACAAATAAGCCTACATAAATTTGGAAAAAATAATATTAACACTTTAATTTCCTCTTTCTACACTTCTGTTTCTTCTCTTTGTCGTCTACCGTGCCCTCCTCTGTTAACGGTATATAGTCACATCTTGAACAAATATAATTACCTTAACAACCACCCATCTACGCTCACTCCCGTCGTTTCCTTTCTACTCAATGTGTAAATCGCAAGGTCAGTGAGTGGACGATCTGAGATGAAGTTGTAGCCAATTGGCTGTGTGTATGTGCATCCCTTAATGAGGACCAGGCAATCTTGCAGATGATGAAAGAAATGAAAGCCAGCACTCCATCATGCACGAGTCAACCAGCCCCTCGTCTTCACAAGCGTTGACCAGCAAGGCGGAAGTGATGATAATATCGCGAGAGTAATCTCCGCAGGACGAGATCGTAATCTGAAAGCTCCTTTGTACCGAGAAAGAGCAGAGAGTCATGCCTCACGTGGACAGGTCTATGTTGTCATCTGTGACGTCATACTCAGCAAGTTAATTGCTAGGGTGATTAGAGGAGATTAGCGGACTTGTCCTCGTCGCCAGGTTGGGTAACGAAGCTTTAACGATGCCAGCGTTCTTCTGGAACTTCTGCAAGTTCGGTTAGTTTTGGTTAGTTAGATTAGATTATGTTAATTTAGTTTGCTGTAGGTTAATTTTGATTGGTGTAGTGTAGTGTTAGGTTAGGTTAGCTTAGTTAGAAAGGGGCTTCTTTAGGCTTGGTTGCCCATCTATCGCCTTTCCGCCCCCCTCCCCCCATCCATCCTCCGCCCCCTCCCACCAGCAACGTTTGGTTTGCACAGTTCTCATAAGATTAGGACTTGCTATTATGTTGATGTTCGTGCTTGTAGTTACCATGCATGGAACCTGGGAGCAGTCGACGACGAAGGAATAGATGCAGTCGACCTTCGTCGCATAACAATAATAATACGCTTATCTTACCTTGACTGTCGTCACGTCTCGTGTTTACGGTATACATCGACCTCGTATAGAGACCATGCAGGTTAAATATAGAACACAATCGCACCTGCTTGCTCACTTGGCTGCACCGACTCCTATTAAAGGGCCCCAAGATCACACATTTCAGCGTCATAGATCCATTTCAATTTCAAAGTTGCCCACCGGAATAAATGAGATTAGGCCCCGAAAGTAACCTCTTGTAAATCAATAAATTCATCCATTTGTGTGCCTTTTGATAGTATATTAAGGTTGCATTTAAAAATAGCACCACAGCAAAATTTTGAGTATACTAGTAGGCACAGTTAGGTTGTATGTTTACCCAACAAGGTGTTTGTTTAGATGACGAAAATTCAAAGCTCGGTTTGAGCAACGATTGCCCATTTTATCCTCTTTTAGTGTGACAACAGTGCACGTTTCCAAGTGAACTCGGTGTCACACAAAAATGAACGCAACAGTTTTGTTACCCCGACCCTTTAGAGTAGCATCACATAACAAAGACGACTCTCTGTACGTCGCTGGTCTTACTGAAAATCAGAGACCAAAGGACTTGTCTTCCTTACTCCAGGGCAGTTTACGTTCATGGTTCTCAGCGTTCCCGTAAGCATCGATCTGTCTGTCTTCAATTTTCAGCACACTCACAATAGCACATGTCATCCACACCTTGTCCCTATATCAATCAGAAACGGCTTATTAGGGGCGTTGTCAGGTGTACAACAATATTGACGTCATTCAGGTGTACGAAAGGTAAGAAAGGGGTAATTTTAGCTCCAGTTGATTTGTCGAACCAAGGATCGATTTACTGGCTGAATTACTGATTGAAATGTTGGTTGAATGAATGATGAACTGACAGCCCATTGGATTTAATTAAGTTTACACAAAAGACCCCGACACTTCCATCTCCCTCTTCCCCTCTCTCCCCGTTTTCCTCCCTCCACCCCACACAAACATGCAAGCGTGCGCGTACACACACACCCACCCACACCCACCCACACACACCACACACACACACACACACATACTTGCGCAGACACCGTTATTTGGACTTTCCTCTATCGCCACATACGTTCTGTGGACAATGGGTCGTGCTACGACCCCGTTTTTAAGTACTTTAAAGTGTTCTAACCCTAACCCTAACCCTAACACTAGCCCTAACCCTAGCCCTAACCCTAACCCTTACCCTAACCCTAACCCTCACAGATCATTAAATGGACGTCCCAACAAGGAGGTCTGTCCAAAGAACGTATGCAAACTTGCACTAGTTTGTCCCAATAACGCCGTGTAAACATCCTCACACTCACACACCCCACACACACACACAAGCTCATCCTTCTATTAAAGATTATAATGTATTCGGGCTTTGCTCCCATCCTCAAAACCTCTTGCATCCAACAACGCGGGGCACGGTTTTTCGAGATCATGCTATAGTCACACACGTATGGTATCTTAGTACACGGTCATGGATTTTAATACCTTGAGACGATGTTTAGTTCATGAATGAATTAATGATTTGGCAGACCTTATTTTAATTAGGACCGCACATTTGTCAAATTGAGAGGACTTGCTTTAATTAGCGTGTGGGCACAATATTGGCAGACACATCCGTGAGGGGAAAGAAGGGGAAGGAGAAGAACCTGTGATTGTGGATAAGATTTGGCACACGTAGTGGGGTATGCCGGTGAAATTCGGGTGGTTTTGTCAACGCAAGCTGAGCAGCGCCATTTAGACTGAGGGAGAGGAGTTGGCAGGGATAGGTGAGGGGGAGGGGAGTGGGTAAGAGGGGAGAGTTAAGTCATAGTGCTTGTATCTACCACTCGCCCGTTTTGGGCATGAACGTCAGGATTTTTTTAAAGTCCGTGCCATGGAATGCATGCGTGCATAGACTAGACCTAGGTTTATACTTTCATCCGAAAGAGAAGGGGCACTGCGCTTCCCGAACATCAAGGTCATGTTACCGATATGTTAGTCGCTCACAAACTATTAAGAGAGATTCATCTATGATAGGGCTATGCAAGAAACCTGATTGCTTTTGAGAAATATATATATATATATTTTTTAAAGCAAGTGCACAGATTTTGGCCAAATTTAAACGCTGTGTAGATTGGGGGTAATCCCGAGTTCACACCTGCTGAGGCAGTCCAGCTGTTCATGTCACCGAATCCTGTGCCGCGGATCGATCAAGACGTCTCCGTCGACGCGCTTAATCGATGAGCAGGTAGGGGACGACACGAGTCCAACGACTTTTTGATGGGACGCTCATCGTCATCACACTATCCTTCTGTCATAACTTCTGCTGTCGTGCTGCTACCGCCATAACTTCGCTACAGAGACGGACAGGTAGATTTGATTGACATGGCCTTTGAAGAACTTGGGAAACTATTAGTCGGAGTGTGTCCTTATTTAGCTGTTGTGGCCTCTGTCACTCTGACTACAACTAAATCGCTCGGTCAAAGATGACAATAGGTTGCCTCCACTGTTTCTCTATACAATAGTTATGAACCTGAATGCATAACCTTTGTTAGTTCCCACTTTTAGTGAAGTGTAGCAGCAAGTCAGACCTAACAATTCAATTGTAGATTATAGTCACATGAAACCGGACCGTATAGGCGACTACGGGTCATATTATTCCGACTCCAGCGAAACAGTTGATTGTAAGGGGAAAAAGATATGGTCACACGCTGGCCAATTCGGGATTCGAACCAGGGACCTTTCGGTTACTTGTAAGTTGCTCTACCAAATGAGCTACCCGGCCCCTCGACCAAATAAGCAGCTTGGAAAGGTATACAAAGAGAAACAATTTGACTTGCCTTGACCTTGACCTTTGAGTAAATACAAATACCAAACGATTTAACATGCTCAGCAGTAGTTAAAGTATTCGCAAAAGAAACATGGTGAAGTTTGGTTAAGCTATTTTTGAGATAAGGCAAACATTGTGTTTTGAACAAAGAAGCAAAATTCGAAGCGACGGACCGACCGACTGACCGACAACCGGACTGCTACTGAATCCACATGGTTAGTTATTCATTGCTTACAGGGTCCAGCGGACTGCTAAGAGCCGAATCAGGACCACAAAATCAGGACCACAACTTGGTTGAAAGAAGATTCATTCCTGATCCGTATAAAAGATCTGCTGAAACAACCTATTTGGCAACACTGAAGGCGCTCTACCAGCCGGTCACTTTACAATAAAGGCATCCCAAGCAGGGGACACTGAGGCTATACTCTAATTTATAGAACCCCGTTTATAAAAACAAAATAGAATATAAACAAACACATATAAAATGTCTACATTTCTAAAAAATAATAATATCATAGGAAGCCCTAGGAAGATGTTGAAAAAGGTTGGAGACAGTAGGCATCCTTGACACACACCGATTGTTGTTCTGAACCAGTTTCCGATGACGCTGTTATGAAGGACTGCACTGGTAGCCTTGTCATAAAGGCTTTTAATGACTTCAATAATTTTAGGGCTGATGTTGTACACTCTCATGGTTGCCCACGGAGCTGCATGCAAGACTCGATCAAACGCCTTCTTGAATGCTTTAATTCTCGCTGTTATTGAACTTTCTAGCATAATTTTTCTCTCAAATATACGTATTCTCTCCCTTATTCTTAAATGCAACCATCTTCATTGCATCAATTTCTCACAAACCTCTGCATCCTTACCCACAACTATCTGTCCATTCGCATAGTGTTCTCATAAACACCTGCTTTCTGACATCAATCTGTCCATCCGCAAACATTTTATTAAACACCTGCATTCCAACACATAGTCTTTTATCATTTCCTCTCAAACACCTGGTCTTGCTATCTTACAACCATTTTACCAAGTAAACACATGCATTTTAACACGCATCGATATCTGTAAATCTTGCATCTTTTCCTCTCGGTCACCAGCATTCCTACACAACACATACAACTGTCTATTTTGCTTTTTTTAAAGATCCGGTTTCTAAATGTAAAATTAATATATAAATAGATAAACAAAATAATAAGTAACTAAATAAATAAAAAATGAAAATAAGCCCAAAAAACCCTGTCATAAACAATTTCTAATCTCAATTTTCTCTAACACGCTCTTGTCGTTTCTGGAAAACCCTGTAAAGGTACTTTGACAGTTGCATACTAATTTGTTCTTCATCGTTTGCCATAATCAATTCTACAGAAACATTGTTCGAATTACCCACAGCATATTCTAAAAAAGGAATACCCCGTCTTAATTCAGCATACCCTGTACAGTCTAGTAAAACATGTTTTTCATCTTCATTTGCACTTTGACAGACTGGGCACAGAAGATGTCTTGGGATAACATCCTGACGATATCTTAGTATCTGTACATGAATTGGTGAAACACCAAATCTTAACTCGATATTTGCTTCCCGAAAACAGCAAAGCTGGCTGACATTAAAATAATTCTCAGATCCCAAAGTACGTATAAAACTGGCATAAAACTCAAAACGATCAGAAGAAATAATTTCAGCCATCCAGTCTTGTCTGTACTGATCAATCAATCGCTATTTAAAATTGCCCAGAAATACCTTCACACTACCCACCTCATGCTGCATCCAGAGAGAGAGAGAGAGACAGACAGACAGACAGACAGACAGACACAGGGAGAGAGACAGGGAGAGAGAAAGACAGACAGGGAGACAGACAGACAGGGAGACAGGGAGAGAGAAACAGACAGACAGGGAGAGAGAGACAGACAGACAGACAGGGAGAGTGAAAGACAGACATGGAGAGACAGACAGACAAGGAGACAGACAGACAGGGAGAGGGAGACAGACAGACAGACAAGGAGAGAGAGAGACAGACAGGGGGAGAGACAGACAGACAGGGAGAGAGACAGACAGACAGGGAGAGAGAGACAGACAGACAGGGAGAGTGAGAGACAGACAGGGAGAGACAGACAGACAGACAAGGAGACAGACAGACAGGGAGAGGGACAGACAGACAAGGAGAGAGAGACAGACAGACAGGGAGAGAGACAGACAGACAGGGAGAGAGACAGACAGACAGGGAGAGAGACAGACAGACAGGGAGGGAGAGAGACAGACAGGGAGGGAGAGAGACAGACAGGGAGATAGAGAGACAGACAGGGAGAGAGAGACAGACAGGGAGAGAGAGACAGGGAGGGAGAGAGACAGGGAGAGAGCGACAGGGAGAGACATGTAGAGACAGAGAGAGAGAGAGAGAGAGAGAGAGAGAGAGAGAGAGAGAGAGAGAGAGAGAGAGAGAGAGAGAGAGAGTAAAGGAAATAAAGGTTGTAATGAAAGCTACAGCAGAAAACTAAAGGATCAAATGGGCCGCCTTTTTCGGAGAGGAATACAACATATATAATTATTAAATCACGCCATCGACAGATAAGGGTGATACAGTGCAAGTAGGAGTTCTGCAAGGTGTTGTGCCCTTCTTAATGTTATTAACACTACACAAGTATCTCACGCATCCTGCCTATGTCTGAGCTATGCAGCTAGCACACTCCTTATTATACATTAGTTGTTACAATTCCAATGTACAGGGAGAGACATCCTTCATTGCAAGTTCAATTCTGTTTAATACAACGTCACTCACGAGTACGCCTTGCTCAAGAGCGCCTGAAAGCTGAATGGCTTGTGGACATGTTGATCCAGCGCAGTGTAATGAAGCTACGATTGATGTGACAGGTCCAGCGAATCATGTCCACATGTTACCGACTTCTATAAGTAATCCTCCGCGCACTTGGCCCGTACGAAGGTAAAAAGGGGTGAACTACCTTGATCTGTCTATCTGAGCTAGATGTTGTGAGTGTGAGAAGTGACTGCGTAACGCCTATATTATTATACCCAAGAAAACTGGAAATGATAATAATTAATGCCTTGTGTTGAAATAAAGACAACAGCTTTGAGTTCTTTCTGCACTCTCGTGAACATACGAGGGTTGGTTCATAAAAGAAATACAAGAAGGCTTCATCAATTTGGAAAAAAATATTTTTACTCTCAAAGCCTCATCATTTGGGACCACGTCAGTGCTGCTCAACATTGTCGCCACCATTGTCGCCACTTCTTCATCCACCCCCGTTGGGGTGCCGGGGGTTTCAGTATAAATAGTATCCCCACTTTCTGGAAATTTAGTGCTTTAAATTCCCACTGTCGCTGTCTTTCTCATTTGCTCTTTCTCATTCCTGCTCTGTTCTATCAATCTGATATACTATCTTCTTCTTCGCTAGATCAGTCACCTACCTTTTTTCTTGAAAACTCTTGGTCTGTTGGATCAGATTGGGAATATTGGACGCTTTCTGCCAGGTGGTCACTAGGGCTTCCTATGATGTTATTATTTAGCAATATAGGCATTTTATATGTATGCGTTTTGTTCATAATGTATAATGATGTTTGTATTCTATTTTGTTTTTGTAAACGGGGGTTCGATAAATTAGAGTACAGCCTCAGCGTCCCCTGCGTGGAATGTCTTTATTATAAAGTGACTGGCTGGTGGAGAGCTTTCAGTTTTACCACTAGGGTTGTTTCGGCAGATCTTTTATGCAGATCAGGGGTTGTCCGGTCCTGATTTGGCTCGGAGGAGTCTGCTGGACCTAAAGCAACAATCATGTAATGTAATGTACTTCTTCATCCGATAAATCCAACGATCAAAACAGTGCCAAAAATCAGTGAAATGGTTCAGCTGCTCTTCCACGGCAGAAATGAGGCTATTCTTGTCTTCAACATCAATTCCTTCCAGCTCATTCTTAATGGTGGGGAACAGCCAAACCTTGTGCCTTCCGGAAGTTTGCAAAAATCCCTAAAGAGCTTCATCCTTCACCATGACAACGTTTGACACGGTTCGACATTGAGAGTGTGAATGTTTGGCTGTTGCACTGCATGACTCACTATGTATTAAACAACATGTCGTCTGTAGCCACAAGGATGAGATGGCCCCTTCAACTAGGTAAAAAAAAAACAACAACAGCACTCAAACATATTATTTTTGAGAACGACAAGTGCTCAATTGATAGCATCACCAATACATTGGACCCAATACAACATACTTTTGTCACTCAATATGAATTATATTTAGGTGTATAGAGATATTTGCTGTATCAGAGGTATATTGGACAGTATAAGCAGAATGGCGTGTCCAGTGACTGGACAAACTATGGTAAACTCCACTGCTGCTATCTAGCAACGGAAGTCACTGACACTACCTCGGTACCCACTGACCTACAGCAGTTAACTATTGAATTAAGGGAAGCAAATTCCTCTCGTAAAGTGCTGAAAATACAGGTGTACTACACGACATGCAGAGTCCTAATCCAAGGTAAGGCCTGTCGAGAAAGGGTGAATTCAGAAGCCTGCACACTCTTGCAACAAGCAATGCAGAATTAGCGCAGTTTACATTCAACTACTTGATGCGACTACTGCCAAAGCCTTCGTGGACACGTCAGTTTCAAGAGTTTGACATTTCAGAGGTTTGTCTTGTGATGCCTATGGAGCAGCTTTTTTTGTGCCGTTCATCGTTTTTTAATGTCTGTAATTCCCCCCCCCCTTTCCCCCTTTTTTGGCTAAAATGCTCCCTGGGCTATGAGCCTTGTTTCATGCTTTAATTATATTTGTGGTTTTGCTAATAAAAGGACAAAGTTCCAAAGAGCTGCTTATGACTTGTCATTGCTGTCAACCAAGTTCAAGGAGCAGAAAAAGGAGGCTCCGCGCAGTGTCCAGGCTCTGCTCTGCTTCACACGCGAAGAATTAGCTGATCGCTGGTCCCCTCTCCCACTACATAATATGATGGCCAGCTCAGCCCTCCCCAGTAGTCCCCTATACGCTATGTGTCCGGGGACGTTAATCTACTCAAGTCAAGTCAAGCCCTCCCAACTGCATAAAGTCCTTCTTTGCGCGTGTTATAGAATAATTATCTTTACTCGCAGAAGATTCCTTACAAACTTGATATTAGTTTGTAAACAGCTTTTAATGTTCCAATTTTTCGTATTCACGCATTCATCAAAAGGCCTTTCTTATACAATTACACGAGTTGAGACAGAGAGATAAACTCATGTTATAGTTCAGCTACTTATTATTTATTACTCTAGGACTAATAGTTTTCTTGAATATAGTTTTCTTGAGTTCCGTTTTAATTATTATTCTATTATCTTATGTGAGAAAGAAGAGAACCATAAAATTAGCAAAACGTAAATTGGTATTGTGTTCCAACTGTTGTGTATTTTACGTCTTCGGTGTGTCACGTTTATCTCTGTCTCAACTTGTGTAATTGTATAAGAAAGGCTTTTTGATGAATGCGTTTATACGTGACATTGGAACATTAAAAACTGAAGAACTTTATGACAATTTGGCGAGCCTGCCAGGATATTGGAACACAACACCAATTTACGTTTTGCTAATTTTATGGTTCTCTTCTTTCTCACATAAGATAATAGAATAATAGATAAAACGATACTCAAGAAAACTAATAGAACCTAGAGTAATAAAATAATAATTAGCTGAACTATAATATGAATTTATCTCTCTCTTAAGCGATCCCGTTCCGGTCTGACAGACAATTACGTTTATCAAATTATGAAAACATTTTATGCATTTACAAAATTAGTTTCAGTATTATATTTTTAAGAAGTAAATCATAAAATATAAATATTCAAATTACCGTGTTTGTCATGAACAGAATCCAGAATCACCACAGTGAAAATTAGAAGTAGCCTACACCACAATATTTCCGAGTCACAAAGAATAGCATTCACTCTTTTTTCACAGTCTATCTTTCATTCCACCAATACACTATCCTTGCCCTATTTTATCCACCCAATCACAGACACTCTCAGATGCATACGAGAACAGCTTTTTGTTAGTTAGTTAGTTAGTTAAAATAGATTAACGTCCCCGGACACATAAGCGTATAGGGGACGGGTGAAACACCTTTTTGTTTGTTTATGTGTTTATGTTTATCAGTTTATAGTCCCCTCTCTTCCCGTAAGGATTTTCAGAGAGGAGACTCTTCTCCAAAACAGTCTTTATATAGGCGAGTCTCGTCACCAAAATATTAATGAACTAGAAAATATAGTACCCACGCAAAGCGAATACATAAGCCAAGTGCCTATTTTAATAGCCGTCGCTCGTGTCCTAACTCTATAAACACGTGATGTATACACAAATGTAAGTATTTATCAAGTCACTTCTGACACCAACTTTGCAGTTTGATGTGGCTGTCAGCCATAACCTATCATTCTATGATACGGTTGCTACAGTTATCCCGACACCATCTGATAGGACGTGATGATGTCATGGAGAAGATACGCTTATCTTACAAGGGGAGTAAGACTTGTAGATAGATGGGTCGTTAAGCTACCTCTATCAGACGTTCTTTACCAAAATTCCAAAGCGGTGTGAGTGACTAATCACGGTGATTGGTCACATAAAAATGTATATTTGTTCTCGGGTTTTAAAGTATCATTGGCTCACTTTAAGAAATGCTTTTTACTAATCAAATGACTAGTTTACTTGGTCTCAAGAGAATAAGAGCTAGTGGACACACAACAATACAAATAGAATGGCACCAGTCGTATGTATGTGATTTCAACTTTTATATGTTCAACACAAATTCTAACATGACTTTAATTAAATGTAAATTAATAACTATAACTGTTCAATGTGCTGGGCTGTTTTCTTTAGCAGTTCTTCTTCATCATGTGCTACAAAGTTATATGTTTGGTGGTCTAATATTGTTCCGAGTAGTTTTGCATCAGTTGCAGTTGAGAGGGACTTAGCTGCCCAGCGTCTGCGAGTGCTTGAGTCTGGTGGTCACTCTGAGGGAGTCTGGGCACTCTCAGGATGATTGGGCGAGTTGTGTAGCTACGGGGCCGAACGTGGCGAGGTAGAATCTAGATTATCTCCTTCTTTTCCATGGAAGCCAGCGTCATGCGTTGATTCCACAAACCGTCCCAGAGCTGAACTGTAAAATCCAGAACTCTGGCTACAATATTCTATTCAGATATATTGGTATGTGGTGCCCTCTGCAAGGAGTCTATAGCATCAGACACCTGCCGAGTTTCTCATATGCACACTACTATATCCGAATCTTAAGGCTAAGATATATCGAGCAACATGCACAACAGGTCAGAAACAATAATCGGTTTCTGTAAATACATATAACATGAACATACTAATACATGGCAATCAATATAATATAAAAACATACACCTACTAGAAACTACTAGGGTTAATTTACTTCTAGTCTCTGGGAATCCTGAAACCGTCTCTGGTCTATCACTTTCTTGGTGATGGCTGAGGATAATCGTTCACTTCAGTTTGCTCCTTTGACCCTCGTGGTTCCACACTTCGTATTCGACTGACTCGCTAAAGCGACGTATACGGGAATATGCAGTGGTCTCTACGTCATCTCCGACCAATCATTTAATTCTCGCAACTAGTCTTCTCACTCTCGCGACCACAAGAATCTTCTATTGGAAATTTTGTTCTCCTTTCCCACCTGTGGGACACTATCTGTTACGTCTCAACTTCGAGTGTCAGGGAAGGAACGCAAGGTAGATCCAAGAGCGATATGAGTAGATGATCATTAGCTCTTTTCCCGACCTATCTGATACCCTTGCCAGTCCTCTCAAACTATCAGATGACGCTGCAGTCATGAGGACACAGCTGATTGCAGAAATTATTGTTGAAATGCCGAATGGTGAGGCAATCACTTCCGTGAAAGAATCGACTGACAGTCCCCTAGTTGAAAGTACACCAAAAACCAATGGAAGAAGTTGCACTCTTTAGCCCTCTCCGAGGATACTACAAGTTGTGTTAATTCAGCTATATCACCTACTTCTGGGTGTGTCGGATAGCGCAGTGGTTGGAGCACTCGCTACTGTGTCGCAAGTTAAGCACCGTCCAGTGCTGTTAGCACTTGGATGGGTGACCGCAAACCGTGAAGCGACAAATAACAACGCCCCCAGTTGACTCAACTGTGACTGAGTACCTACTCTCTTAAGGGTGGGGAAGGTAAAGCAGCGAGAGAGAGAGAGAGATGGGCATCACCCTCATTACGCTGGCCCAAGATAAGTGTGATCTCCAACATCATGCTTCCCTACGGCCACAAGGCTATGGGACTACCTTTACCTTTTTTTACCACCTACTTCAATCGCCAACACCATCACAGCGGAGGTGGGGGTACAAACCTATGAACAATATTCTCCAGCAGAGGAATTTTAGCAGATTAAATGACAGCCCTCAGATCAGTGCTGCGAGAAACATGAAACAGCACTAAAATTGAAGTAAATGACCTGAGAACCCTGGTCACTAATAATTCCATCACCTCATATCCGCCTGTACTTGCTGACAACCGTCCATTGCGCGTTGACAAAAAGCGCTTCCCTCATATTTAACAACCAAACTCTTCCTGTCAGTCTTCTACGGCAGTCAAACGACCCACGCCAAACCCCCGAACGAAGTTTTATGTTACAAGCTGTCCAGACTCCAAGCCTTAGGCTAAGCCCCCCATCCCCACCCCCACCACCACAAAAAAAGAAAAAAAAAGAAATAAAGCGAGATTTTGTCAGATGGCACTGCTGAGGATGATGTAATTTCTGGGTTGGTCAGCAAAGCTCCTGCAATGGACAAATCAGCAATCCTTAAACCTACCTTCTTCTTCTTCTTAATTAAATTAATGTCCCCGGACACATAGAGCGTATAGGGGACTTTTAAACCTACCCATGGGTCGGGTCCATCTAATGCTGGCAACACATCGTATGGTTACAGTGGAGTATCTACTGGAGACTGGCCACAAATAACAGAACTCCGGTCAGATCCTATCCTGTCCCGTAATTCGAAAGTCCTTGGGGCACCACAGATGATCATTTAACCAGCGCGTACTCCATATTTTTCTGTCCTCAGCAAACGTCATGGCTTCGCTCAGTGTCAAGCCAGTCCATTCGGCAATGTTGTCCTCCCACCTCTTTTTCTGTCTCCCTCTTCTTTTATCTCCTTGCACCGTCTGTATAAAAACCTTTTCCTTCTAAATAAACTTAGACATTTTTGTTGGTTTAAACAATGTTTTATTCAGTTAAATTTCTGATCTGACAAATACATAAATACAGTAACAGGAATGCACAAAAGGCAAAGCTTAAGTGAGTGCATACCTGGATAAGTTACAATAATCTGTTTCAATTTAGGCGGAATAATTACATCATTGAGATACAAAGACATTTTTGTTACGGTTGATGCATTAACATATTTTTCTATGCCCACTGCATGTCTGATTTTAATTATGCATCGATTATTTGGTGTAATGCCAGTGACACGCACATTAAACAGCTAAATAATTTTCATAACAGAGCTATCAAGATTATAAGTCTTATAATATAAATACAGATGTTACAACTAATGACAAATATTAAGAACTCCGAATATTGCCACTTCAAAAACAATTTTTATTCAATACAGCTATCCTTATGTTCACAATCACACACGGAGAAACACCTGCATATATAAGTGGTGGTTTTTTTTTTTACTAAGCCAGTTGAGGGGCACAGACTTTATAATCATAATCTTGCGCCCCCCTCCTCACCTCCCCCTCGCATTGATTCATACAAAAACGGCCTATCATTTAATGGAGCTGCTGTATTGAACTCTCTCGCTCTGGAGTGCGACACCCTGTTTTTAAAAAAAATGTAAATTATGTAGGCAACTGCGAAATTAATTCTAAAAGGTATGTAAAATAACATATATGATAACGAAGTCTTTCATGTAATTATTTAATAATAATAATAATAATGATAATAATAATAATAATAATAATAATAATAATAATAATAATAATAATAATAATAATAATAATATTTTTATTATTATTATTATTATTATTATTATTATTATTATTATTATTATTATTATTATTATTATTATTATTATTATTAAATAAATAAATAATTATAAGGGTAAGGGATGGAAAGTGTGGGTGTCTAAAATTGTTTAAAGCTAATGACGAAGATGATGGTGTGGGTGTGGGTGTGGGTGTGTGTGTGTGTGTGTGTGTGTGTGTGTGTGTGTGTGATTGTTTTCTAAGTTAATGTAAAAAAAAAGGTAGGTAAAGTTTGTCCCATGGCCTTGTGGCCGTAGGGAGCGTGATGTTGGAGATCACACTTATCTTGGGCCAGCGTAATGAGGGTGATGCCCATCTCTCTCCCTCGCTGCTTTACCTTCTCCACCCTTAAGAGAGTAGGTACTCAGTCACAGTTGAGTCAACTGGGGGTTTGTTATTTGTCGCTTCACGGTTTGCGGTCACCCATCCAAGTGCTAACCGCACTGGACGGTGCCTAACTTGCGACACAGTAGCGAGTGCTCCAACCACTGCGCTATCCGACACCCCTAAAGTTAATGTTAAAGGTTCTTTATTAGGTTAACTTGTTAAGAGGTAGATTGGAAGATAAGACTTATTAGTTAATCGAAAATCTTTATCCCTAATTAAAAAAAAGGTTTTAAGTTTCAAACGTCTCTCTCTCTCTCTCTCTCTCTCTCTCTCTCTCTCTCTCTCTCTCTAAATCAATGTAGGCATTATATACTCTTTTTTTGTCTCCCTCTTCTTCTGCCTCCTTGCATCGTGCCTTGCAGGATGGTCTTTGCAAGGCTTGATTCTCTGGTGACTTGGCCATAGCATCGGAACATCCGTCTCTTCACCACTGTGTGCATGTCATCGTGTTGTCCAATGGCTTGTGTGATGGTCTGTCAGACTTCGTCGTTGGTGATGTGCTGGGTTTAGGAAATGCCCAGAAGTCTTCTGTAGCACCTCATCTCCATGCTTTGTATTCTTCGTTGTAGGTCTGCTGTGAGGGTCCGTGTTTTGCAAACGTATAGGAAGATGGAAATGACAAGTGAGCGCAGCAACCTTACCTTGGAGTGTAGACTGATTGTCCTGTCTTTCCAAATGGGCTTCAACCTTGCCAGGGCAGCAGTTGTTTGTGCGATCCTGAAGATGACTTCCTGTTGGGATCCATTGTCTGATACAATGGCTCCTAAATATTTGAAGCTATGCACTGTGTTGAGGGATTGGACTTGGACTTTGATGTCCGTATTGATGCTTTGGTGTTGTTGGTCATCATTTTGGTCTTCTCTGCACTTATTTTATTCCAAAGGTATTGAATGTCATGGAAGCGTAAAAGCATGATATGGTTTTGTGTGTGTATAAGAGTATATTTTCACAGATAAAGCACACACATTTACACATAGACGCGCGCGCGCCTGCAGACACACGCACACACAAGCACTAATATTCACCCGCACCACATTTTTAAGGAATAATTAAACGAAGAAGTTCTTCTTCTTCTTCTTCTTCTTCTTCTTCTTCTTCTTCTTCTTCTTCTTCTTCTTTTAATATAAATAAAATAATAAATAAATAATGAATAAATAAATAAAATATAACAAATAAATAAATAAATGACCCATTTAAAAAAATGTGTCAATTTGACAATGACCTTAAAATACAACCAAAAAAATTAAAATAAGTCTGTTAATTAGACAATAACCTTAAAATGCTACCTATTCCTATCTATCATATCCTGTCCCGTAACTCGGAGGTCGTAGGGACACCACAGATGATCATTTGACCAGCATACTCCATCTTTCTCTGTCCTTAGCAACCCTGATGGCTTCGCTCAGTGTCAAACCAGTCCATTCTCGAATGTTGTCCTCCCACCTCTTTTTCTGTCTCCCTCTTCTTCTACCTCCTTGCACTGTGCCTTGCACAATAAATGCTACCAATAAAATTTAAATAAAAGAAAATAATTAATAAATTCTCTTTTATTCGCTTATGACGCTGCGGTGCGGCTGTTGAGAAAGCAACTTATATATAACCCGTTTGGGTGCCAAATACGATCCAAAATCCACCAATAAAAATCCGAATGTTCAGCGAGTTTCTTCTTTCTTTGCTGAATGTTGGCGCCATCTGCTCAGAGCTCAATCCTCCTTCCCATTCTCCTTAATTGAGTTAACTCCCCTCTCTGCACCGGAACCGTTGATCTGCTTACCTCCTTTCAGCTCCAAAGACTATCGGGTTATCCCCCTTTGAGAATGGCCGCTGACGATTTGATTGGCTGAAGTGTGCAACGGGACGGTGTATTAGATGTTGATGTAAGGCAGTCCGCAAACAGCTGTGTCGCTTCATGACGACCACTTCTGCTGCAATACAGTCTTACATCAGTGCTCTCGAGTGTCTTGCTTCTCTAAGGACAAAAGCAACGATAACACATGCGTGTTATGTATATTTTTAGCAGAAGGGGAGGGAGACGCAGTAGGGGAGGAGAGTGGGGTGAATAGCTCTCTAAATCTTAGGCTGGAATATAACCAAATTATTTTACTTATTTTCGTTAATCATACTAGACCCCCAAAATATATGTCCCCATCTTATATACAGGGTGTTCCAAAAGTCTTGGGCACATTTGAAGTCCCCATATCTCAATTACTATGAATGGTAGTAAGATAAAAGTTGTGCCATTTTAAAGCTAATTACATTAAGTTTTTTGTAAAGTTGTTGACTTTTTTATTTCTTTTCAGACCCATGAATAGCGTTCACTCAACCAGAAAATGCTGGGACGCGTTTGGCAAGAATTTGACTATCGGCTTGATGTGTGTCGTGTGACCAATGGTGCTCACATTGAACATCTTTGAACATTCCATGTAAAAATTGAGATTACAAGCTTTCTGAATTTACCAGATACGTTTTTATATCTTTAATAGTTTCGGAAATATTCAATGTCAAAATGTGCCCAAGACTTTTGGGACACCCTGTATAAAGCACATTGTCATCCCTTAGCGTGAATTAGACATTTTACAACTAATTTTGTTTTGCACAATTTTGATCCTGACCTCGGGTACGCTTTAATCCTCTTGAATTGGAACGAATGTCTCATGTTAATAAATAAAGCTGTTCTTATTGCAAACGCTGTTAGTCTAGGCTACATTGATTGTTTTGTTTACCACTGCTTGGATCGCTACATCCCAACGCTCCGGAAAGCGTTAGTTAATGGTAAGAAGGATGCTTGTTTGTTTGTTTTTTTGTTTGTTTACTTATTTATTTGTGTGTGTAACAATGAATTTGCTTGGGAAATAGCATTGATGTCATATTTAAAAGAAGATATAATGGGCGAGCTTTGAATTTTAGGTGTCGCTTCTTCTCTACACTTCATACAAAAGTTATAAGTGATAAGTGATATATGTGATAAGAGAATTATCAGTACAACTTATGTTAATATGATCAATAAAATTTGATACAACAACAACTCTACACTTCTGCACAGAGTTGTTATTTTTAGACTCTACCTCGCTATTGTTTACGAATACACGAACTGAACACGAACAGACTTATTGTTTTCTGGTATGGCAATAATCACAGCTGAATTTGAAAATAATCCGTGACGCTGATGGGTATGATCTTGGGGCCCTTTAATGCAAGTAAGTTGTCAAGGAATAGTCACAGAAAACTGGTTAAAACAGCAGCTGCAGCGTTTGAAGGGAGGCAATCTTTTTCCTTGACGGACGTCCTCTACAGGAGTTTCGTCCCTTGAACTAAGCGTACTTATAAAGTTCCAGTATGTACGTCTGTATTGCAGGCGGCAACGATGTTGATGATGATGACTATTTACATCCATCTCGGTTATCACTGCGAAAGCATCGCAAGTTTGTTGCTGAGGTTTACATTTTCGTGTAATACTGCAAAAAGCCTCCACTCCTCCCCCATCCCCATGAAGCAACATCATCATCAGCAGCCCTATCATCATCATCATCATCATCATCATCATCATCATCATCATCATCATCATCATCATCATCATCATCATCATCATTATCATCATCATCATCAGCAAACCTATCACCATAAATTATCAGTTTCAGGGTGTTTTTTTTTAAAGACGGCCCTTTAAGGTTCTCCCCCAACCCCCCAAGAAAAAATAAAAAATAAGTGTGTAACTATTTACTGTAAAGTAGACTGCTAATATATTAACGTGTGTGTGTGTGTGTGTGTGTGTGTGTGTGTGCGCGTGCGTGTGTGCAATATTTAATAATTTATTTTATTGTTCTTATATAGCGCTTTTCCATATTAGGATCTAACTCAAGCAACCAAAAGGCAACCTTCAGTCACATAATATAATGAATGTGAAATAATTATATCATTGTTTTTAATTTTTTTTAAATCTAAACGTTAGCGAGAGTGTTCTAAAGTTCTGTCTGCTGCAAGCAGCATTGGTTGAGCTTCCTTAGCAAGGCAAATACAGGCGCGCGCACATACAATCGGTGGAGCGTAACTACACACTTACAAGCGACATTAGTGTTAGTGGATTACACAGGGGAGATAAGTGTGTGCATATCGTATATCAATGGACAAGCACAATGACGCCCAATGGGATATAATGTATTTCCAATGAAGCGTTATATAAGAACGACTGGTTAAACAATATAAATAATGTAAATGTGCAGCGTCACTTTCTCAGTTGTGTCTGATCTGTGCTTTTTCTGGCTGAACTTACTTGTGTAGGAGCGTGGTTCAGATCTTCTTTCACACATGGCCTCTGATCTCTCAGGTGCCTCTTTACACGTTTTCTCACATCTCTTAATCGTTCCAACACTCTCGCTCCGCTACAAAGGCGTCCAACCGGAACTGAATACTCTCCCCTTCATTAAGCCCTTAATAGCAAACAGGTGCACATGCTTCATGACAGTCTTTAAGTCTTGAAGTGTGTGTGTGTGGGGAGGGGGAGGGGAGGCATGTTTACACGGTGTTTTCTGGACAAACCAGTGAACATCTACATAACTTGTTTTGACAGAACTACTTGTTTTGACGTCATAACAATGATCCGTTAGGGTTAGGGCTGGGTTGGGGTTAGGGTTAGTGTTCGGACAATTAACAGTATTTTAAAAGGGGGACGAAATACGACCCATTGTCAGCACCACGAATGTGGCGTTTCAGGAAAGTCATGATAATACTGTGTACTCTCGGCTGTGTGTGTGTGTGTGTGTGTGTGTGTGTGTGTGTGTGTGTGTGTGTGTCTTTATCCACCTCCCTCCCACCAGCGCTGCGATCATGCCCGTCGGCGTGGAGATATTTACGATAAATTATTCATTCATTCATTAAGTCGCGTGCGGTCACGTGCACTCACGAACGGAACGGAAAGTGACGGGGATTTAGTTTGGGACACACCTGTGGAAAAAAAATAATAAATTTTACTCTATGTTTCTCTCTGTCTCTCTGTCTCTGTCTCTGTCTTTGTCTCTGTCTCTCTCTCTCTGTCTCTCTGTCTCTCTGTCTCTCTCTCTCTCTCTCTCTCTCTCTCTCTCTCTCTCTCTCTCGCTCTGCAGACTTTTCTCTCTTCCCATCGCCAGTGCACCGTTTACGATAAAAGAGATAAGGTTTGTGATAACAGAAACAAAGTTCTAGATGCCAATGCAAGATATCCACGATAATGCAGAGGTATCCGCCTGGGAAAAGGGGCGGAGTCACCATGGCAGGCACTACATCACAGTCTAGCACCACTAGCAGGCGGGTCTATGACTATTGATTGACAAGGAAGCCATTCTGCAGCAGTGCCAGACTGAGAAAAGGCTGGGCCACGCAGAGCTCTAACAACGAATTTGTATGACGGCCTACTAGCGCCAAAACCGAGATTCTGTGTAATTTACAGAGATACCGGTAATCCGCAGTGTTAGTTAATAATTATCAGTATTTGCAATGCTTTCCTAGCGCCAAAACCTGATAATTACTAATATCATGAGATACTTACAATTATCAAGAGATAATTACAATTATCAAGCGATAATTACAATTATCACTGAAAATTATAAATATCAAGCTGAGCATGCGCGGTCCGATGCGCGATGCGCTTGCGCGGCAGCGGCACTGTTCCCAGCACGCCTGGGGTTTTGGCTCTAGTAAAGCGTGGCCAAAACTGAAATTTAGTAAGCTTAATTTACACTGTGAATTACCGGTATCTCTGTGAGTTACACAGAACACGTGTTAATTACAATTATTACTGATGCATGTAAGTTTTGCAGGTTTTGACGCTAGTAAGCTGCCTTACCAGAATTAAGCATGATCACGTGAAAATTATTATTATCAAGTGAAAATTTTAATTATTATGTGATAATAACAATTTTCAGTTTTGGCGCATTTCCAGGCGGATTGATAGAGCCAAAACTGAAAATTAAACATGATCACACGAACATATTTGTTATTTTCAATGATAATTGTAATTATCTCTTGATAATTGTAATTATCCCATGATAGTTGTAATTATCACATGATAATTGTAATTATTAGGTTTTGGCGCTAGTAGGCCGCCATAAGTTTGAGTTCTAGAGCAAAACGAGGAGGATTGGGAAGTGGCGGGGATGGGTGGGGGAAATATAAAACGTCTACATAAAGGAAAGTAGGGGATTGAAGTTCACACGACATTTATTACATGCTCTCTGTCTCAGAAGAAGCTTTCGAAAATGGCAGAAGTGCAGACATTTATCTGAATGTATGACACTTTGGCTTTAAAGGGGCTGGGTATTTTAATAATAAATAATAATACCAGAACTTATAACACGCACATATCTCACCTCCAGGCGACTCAAGGCGCACTCTTGCACATTCTTTCGCATTAGCAATTCAAGGATACTTGGGTATAAATTAACTGACGATGACAAGGCAACAATACGAACGGAGACAAGGCATCCAAAAATAAGCATTAGAAAATTTAAAATAATGATTTTGTACATAGCCATTTTCTACTGCTTTAATTTAGGCTTGCGGATAAGGTGGATTGGGGGAGAGGGTGGGGAGATGATGTAGCGGGGCACTGTAGTCTGAGGATTCTTTAGGGAAAAGAAAAGTCTTGAGGCCAGATTTAAACGTTTCTAAAGACTGTTGTTGACGGATGGGGGAGAGGTAGGGAGTTCCAGTTGGCGGGGGCTTGAAAACAAAAGGAGCGTTGGCCTGCAGTTTTAAGTTTTGTTCAAGGTTTGTTGAGTTTGTGGTTTGATGAGCGGAGTGGTCGGGAAGGTTGATAGAATGAGAGGGAATCAGAGATAGGTAGGGGCAAGCTTGTTGAGACATTTGTATGTGAGAGTGTTGAGCTTGTATTTGATACGATGTGAAACGGGTAGCCAGAGGAGTTGTTGCAACAGAGGCGTGATGTGGTCTTTCTTGTTCTTTTTAAGGACAAAACTGGCAGAGCTGTTTTGAATGCGTTGAAGGCGATATATAGAAGAAGGGGGAAGTCAAGCAAGAAGGGGGTTACAATAGTCCTTAGAAGTGACAAGTTTGGCTGTAGCGTCTGTGGTGAGGTACAGGTACAGGATTTGGGTAGGGTACTTTGCATTTATAATTATATTGATATATTCGTCTTGCCTAATGTACTAATATCCAAAACATTTTAAATATTGTGACTAAATCTAAAGAAGTGATATTAAAGTCTGTTAAACTCGCCGAGTTAGTGCACAAAACTTTCGTTCTAAAGGTATTCATTAGTATTTATTGAAAACTGAACACGAAAACACGTTATACTACATGCAGTAAACCAGAGTTACTTTGGCTGTGATATCTCCATGTTTGTTTACATGACGAAAACAGCTCTACAAAGGAGAACTATAAAGGGAACTTTTAAAAGGAAGAGTGGAGGAGGAGAAATAATATCTGGAAAAGAATGACGACTTGCTGGCAGGTAAGCAAGGCGGCTGCAATGGCTCTAGAGCTTGAGGTTAACATTGCAATATTCCTCGTCTGCTACTTCAGTCTCCACTTCCGTCTCTACTTCAGTCTCTACTTCCGTCGTTTAGACAGTTTTTGTCATGATTATGCCTACGTGGGCATGACTATTGTTAGATTGTTTGAAATGAGCAAATGTGTGAATGTATTGATTGTTAGTTGGTCTAATTAGGTTTTGTTTCAGTTATTTAGTCAAGGATGCCTACTCTCTCCAACCCTTTTGAGCATCTTCCTAGAGCGCATCGTGTCAGATGCCCTTGCAGATCACGAAGGCACAGACAGCATAAGGGGTATAGCAATCTCCAACCTTCGTTTTGCTGATGACATTGATGGATTGGTTGGAGAGGAACAAGAACTTAAACAGCTGGTACAGAGGCTTGACACCACCTCCAGAGCCTATGGAATGGAAATAAGTGCAGAGAAGACCGAAATGATGACCAACAACACCAATGGCATCAACATGGACATCGAAGTCCAAGGCCAATCCCTCAACACAGTGCATAGCTTCAAATATTTAGGAACCATTGTATCAGACAGCCCTGGCAAGGTTGAAGCCCATTTGAAAAGACAAGACCATTAGTCTACATTCCAAGGTAAGGCTGCCGCGTTCACTTGTCATCTCCATCTTTCTATACGTTTGCGAAACATGGACCCTCACAGCAGGTCTACAATGAAGAATACAAAGCATGGAGATGAGGTGCTACAGAAGACTTCTGGGCATTTCTTATACCCAGCACATAACCAACGACGAAGTCCGACAGACCATCACACAAGCCATTGGACAACACGTTGACCTGCTCACAGTGGGAAAGAAAAGGAAACTCCGATGGTACGGCCACGTCACCAGAGAATCAAGCCTTGCAAAGACCATCCTGCAAGGCACAGTGCAAGGAAGTAGAAGATGAGGGAGACCGAAAAAGAGGTGGGAGGACAACATTCGAGAATGGACTGGCTTGACACTGAGCGAAGCCATCATGGTTGCTGAGGCCAGAGAAAGATGGAGTATGCTGGTTAAACGATCATCTGTGGTGCCCCAACGACCTCCGAGTTACGGGATAGGATAGGATAGGATTCATTTATTATCAGTTTGTATTTTTACTGTTGGCGTGATTGGTTTGTTTCCGCCTAATCCTTACTTTCGTTCCATTTGGCGGTACAAAACCGGCGCATAATTATTTTTAATAATTGAACCCGAGTCTTTTGTAAGTCATTTTGTGTAACGAGAAAGGCAAACGAGGCAAACAAACGTACATTTCATATTCGATATATCGGCTCAAACGGACTACAAACACCTCAGATGTCCAAACTTTGTGGCGCTGCACGGCGGCTGCGTCATTTGCGGGAAAGATAGACATTCAATTTTTCATTTGACATTTACCTGCCATTGTATAAAACATGTTTGTCAAGTTTTCAGTTCAGTTGGTCCGCGTAGATATCGCTGTGGACATACAGCCAGCCAGACATGCAGTATGCAACATATACACCTGCCCGTACAAGGGCGGAACAACAACCAAAAACAAAACAAAAAGAAATAAAATTCTGAGCGATGTACCGACAGACTGCTACTGAAGGATGGCTCATCATTTGAAGTATACCTGCATGCATACCAAAACTCAACATCGCCCCAGCCGTTTTTTTCAGCTTGATATTGAACAAAACTTATTTACCAGCAAAATAACTCCAGTGATGATGACACGGGAGACAGACCACTAACCTAAGTAATGTTCCTATGATGTTCGGTCAAAATCCGTTCAGTAGTTTGAGATATGTCGTCCAACAGACCGACATTTGACTCATTTTGGCTCGTTCTGTTTCCCGACTATTTCAAAGTATTTACAGAAAAGTATGGAAATACCAAAATAAAAAAATAAATAAATAAATAAATAATAAGTGAAGCCATGGGTACTGCTGAGGACAGAAAAAGATAGAATACGTTAGATAAACAATCATCTGTGGTGCCCCAACGACTTTCGAGTTACAGCATAGGATAGGAAATAAATAAATAATAATAAATAAATAAATAAATAAAATTAATGTATAAATATATTATTGTGTGGATTTCTTTTTCGGAATTTAAATTAGGGTTCACACTCACTTTAAATGTTTCTGAATCGAGAAGTTCTGGCTCTTAAAGCACGGAACCTTTCTCTTCTCCTCTGCAGGGCATCGAAGCTCATAACATTCATTGGCTGGGTGTAGCTACATTCCTTCCATCCCCCTCTCTCTTTCCCCCTCCTTCCCACCTTTTCTCTCCTTCCTCATCTCACTCAATCTCCATCCCCCATCCCAGCAACGAGAAAGGTAACAAGAAAATCAAACACCGTGACACTGACGAAGAGATTTGGAACTGTACTACATCGTCCGAGTTCAAGTAAAGTGTACTACGTCCTCCGAATTCAAGGCAATCTCAGACTGTCCCTGAAGAGAGGATGGGAGAGCGCCTGTGGACTGGCAGGAAGTTAGGCATGGGCAGGTGCTGGCTTTTCAAAGCTGCTGCTACAGGCACGGAAAGAATGTCCGGAAAATGGCTTTTCCTTTCCTTGCGTCCATACCACTGGCCGCCGCATTGTTTGCCAAGCCAGGAAGCGTTAAAAAGCGCCCATTCTCACTGAGCAATATTTTTTAACGGGCTAAGCTACGCATTATCTTGGCTGTTTTTAACGAGAAGGGATGCTGCAGGTAAAGGTATGGGGATGGAGAACGAGGAGTCAGGAAGTGATGGGGTGGGGGGATGGGAGGTTTGGGGACAACAAATAAGGAGGAGGAGGAGGACCGGTAAAGAAAGGCTTGGAAGTTTGACTATGTGAAACAAACATGGATACAAAATACTAAAACAATGACATTCGGGACAACAACAACAACTACAACAACACATGTGTCTCTGTTTTATTCCAAGCATTAAGTTCCTAAGTGCCTCTATGCATCAGGTTCTATAAAGGAGGAGAGAGGAGAGAGGGGGGGAGGAATAAAGGGAATACGGTGAAAGAGGAGGTGTGAAGACCAATGAGAAGAGAGGTTCTGAGAGAAGGCGAAGAAGAAGAAGGTACAAAGTAAAAAGGGTGAGAAGCGGATGGGAATAATAATACAGGAAACACAAAAGGATAAGGACTATTCAGTACTTATAGGGACCCACTTTGACCACGCCACCTCGTCAGATCCCTTTTACATTCACAGTCAGTGCTGCCCCACTAATAAAAATTAGCTTGCCACAAAACAACAACAACAATAAAAACGCCCACACAAAAAATAAAACTCTTTCAATAGTATAAATAAGTCTATTAAAAAAAATTAAATTCCCTAGTTTTTGTGCCTACCAACAGCAGCCGTTAGCTACCTTTCTAGGGCTAAAAATAGTATCTAATAGATCGTAAAGCGTGTTGGTATACCGTTATACCGGGGAAATCATTACATATTAGAACAGAAATTGAAAATTCTAACTTTAGCGGTTGCTTTGAGCAGGGAAAGTCCACTTCAATGTATCATTGTTTTATGTAATACCGATGCGAATTTTAGGCTTAACTCATTTTCGCCATAAGTGAACTAAGCCTTCAAATTGGGGTCCTTTAAGAGTTGAGGTAATTTATTTTAAATTAAAGACAAACTTCAGATAGGCAGAAAAAAAAAGGTGAGACAGAGACACGGTAGCAGTTGATTTTCTTTTCTTCTTCTTTTTCTTTGTCCATCTTCATTTGGGGCGCCACCCGCTTTCTTCCTTCAGCCACTTGGCCACTGTCAGTTTATGTTTTCCCCCCGTTTGGCATGTTAGTCGCATTTTCACAGTCTACACTTAAGAATACATGGAGTTTAGTACACACTTTAGTGTGATTGAACTTTAACCATGCTAAACAGTTCACAAAATAAACGGAATCTGCCACGAACGACAGGCGCTGTACACAAGAGAGTAATGAAAACAGTGAAAATAAAGCGGCGACAAACCGCCACAGGCTAATTCTGCAAGATGGCGACGGTCCCAAGGCGGCTCATGTCACGCCATATCCCCTCGCCCCCAGCAAATCTACGGTAACACCACCTGACGGTACGTGTCTTGTTGTAGCACGGATTCATTGGCCTGGTGGGAGTTACGCACGAGTCACCTCCCTTGTCCCGCGGAAAATGCAAGCGGTTTGGGCGTGTGGGGATACAAGAGGGTCGAGGGCAGTGAGGTGTTTAAGAAGACATAACGGTAATGCCAGGCAGCAATTAGCTCATCATTCCCTCTATTAACACCATGCAGCGTGCAGAACTATTAACGTTCCGCTCCCGTGACAGCAAGCGGAACAAATCAAGCGGAAACGAACGCGTTCATTAAGTCATTCCAATGCAATGACCACGGAAGCATGCGGGACTTCACTTAAAATAATTATTTATTCTCAGATGTAAAAAAAAAATGCATATGTTGTAAATTGGTTTGGATATCATTGAAGGACATTCTCCTACAGTATTGTTTTCTGTAAATATGCATTAGGAATTATTCATTCATGCATTAAAATGAACATACTCAAAACCGCCCATGCAAGGTGACAGCTTTAAGCATCGAATCAAACGCTTTCAAAAACCTCGGACACCTGAACGACTTAAAATTAGTTCTAATTAAGCGTATGCGCTGTTATTTATCTATCACTCGCCTTTAACCCTTTCGACTGAAAGTGGTTAGAAGGTAGGTAAAACACCATATAAATAGTCATTACAGAAAGTCGACGCATGTGATCACCATCGAGATGCGAACCAAGATCTCAACGCCCGCCAGGCGAGTGTTCTACCACTGGACTATTGTTACACCAAAACACAGTAAACCAAGGGCCATCACCACCATCACCGACTTCGTTTCGTTTCGTTTCGTGGTTAAATTACCGTCCCCGGACACAGGAGCGTATAGGGGACTGACCATCACCGACTTGGCTAACTACTCACCCTTTAATGTGTGTGGCTGTTAAAACGACTGTTTCCAGCCAGTACCTTGTGTGCACGGAGTGTGTTGAAAGCTAA
>CM072519.1:20404279-20646779 GCA_036898135.1 Oncomelania hupensis | reverse complement strand
ATGATGATCATCATCATGGAAATGAAATATAACCTTAAAATTGTATTTAAACAAAATAGATTGATTGCATGCAAAATCAATTTTGAAGGAAGGGAGGAAACCGGAGTACCCAGAGAAAACCCTCGGTGACTTGAAAAAGTCTCGTTCCTAAGTCACATAAATTCGACTTTTGCGTTCGAACCCGCAACCTTCAGCATAAGAAACGAGCGCCTTAACCATCTGCGCTACCAAACCACCCCATGATGATGATGATGATGATGATGATGATGATGATGATGATGATGATGATGATGATGATGATAATGATGGTGATGATGATGATGATGATGATGATGATGATGATGATGATGATGATGATGATGATGATGATGATGGTGGTGGTGGTGGTGATAGAAATGGGTGATGATCATGACGACGATGATGTCCATTTCTGAATGTACTAAAACAAAAAAATCCATGTGGATCATGACTTAGCGAAAGAAAGATTATTTGACATTTATTGAGGCCGAAAAATAACCGGGAAATAGGAAGTGGTCTTTAAAACACACTGTAGCTGCTGTCGTTGTGTAAGGGATGTATGTGGGTTGGGGCCGCTGAGAGCGACGTAAGAATGAGTGTAAAAAGCCAGAAGGTCGACACAGACATAGTGCTTAAAGGAGCGCGGAGTGATTCGCGTCATTACCAACACCATTCACCCACACATTCCGCCGCGCGCGTGCTTGTTGATGTTCGCTTCGCTTTCCACGTCTGAAAACATCATCTGTCGCTCAATTAATCACTGCAACAGCGCGCCAGAAGAGCGTAGTTCCTTTCTCGAGGCTCTGTCGCGTCGCGCCATTGCACACCTTGTTCGGTTCCGTATCTTTTGCGATCCGCAATTTAGAGCAGCAAGTGAAACCATCAGCGCCCCCTAGTGATGAAAGCCTGATTTTTTTCCTCTTTTTTTTTTTTTTTTTTCCTCTTTTTTTTTTTTTTTTTTTTGGCAAAGAGCTGTTGCATGTGTGGTGTAAGACGAATTTATCGTTATCTTGAAGAGAAAGCGCCTGAACGTGAAAAGCCTACATCCTTTTCTAGTCTAACTTTGAGGTAGAGCTTCTAATTTGTAGCTACGCAATGAGGTCCAGGATGCTTTTTCCCCTTGGACTTTTTAAGGCAGCCAGTTACGTGTGTAAAACACGGAGAAGATGTGCTGGGGGCGTCACTTGTAGCGATCGGATCTGTTCGTGAAACTGGTTGTAGGGTAGTTCAGTCATTTTCAGGCAAGTCAGTTGTGCTGAAATATCTAGACATGGTTCCCTGGCTCAAGAACCGTAAGCTAATTACAGTATTAGTATTACAGTGTACGGAAATGTATTCGGTAGATGTGATAACACAAAAGATTTATTTATAGGCTTATTGCTGTTGCTGTTAATCTTCCTCCTCTGGCGCCCTCCCCCCACCCCCCACCAATTCCCCCCCCCCCCACCTTTTCCCTTCTTCGCCCCGCCTCGTTTACGTGTTCCTGTTAATTTAATATCACTGCTATTGGACTTTCCTCTCGCAATAAATTTGTCTTGTATTTCACTATTTGTAGCCAACTGTATATTAAAGTGAATCGTGCTATACGTTTTTGCAATTGCTACTTCTGTTTCGGATGCTTACGTTTCCATTGTTGCTGCTGCTGTTGGCAGCAATTCCTTCCGCTCTCAAATAAAGTCTTCTTCTTCTTCTTCTTCTTCTTCTTCTTCTTCTTCTTCTTCTTCTTCTTCTTCTTCTTCTTCTTCTTCTTCTTCTTCTTTCTTTCTTTCTTTCTTTCTTTCTTTCTCTCATTCCAAATCCTTGTCTCTCATCCCCCCCTCTCCTGTAATATTGCCCGATATATGGGCAAACAAGCCCAATGATGTAAGCTGACTGCGTCCTGCGTCCTGTACACATTGAGAACTGCTATCCCCATCATCGCCGTACATGGTTACACGTGCTCGGATGCTGCTACAAAAAGACTTCTTGTTTCTGCCAGGCAGACCGTGACCCAAACTTTCACGCCCGAATGGCGGTGACGACTTTTCCCTGCCTGTCACGGTGCCGGGCGTTTTGCACGTGCGAAACGACAGCAAACACACACCATGCTGCATGTAGCTTCTTCATTTTTCGGCTCCCAAGTGGGCAAAACCACATCGCGCTAGCTTGTAGCAACTTCACTTTTGAGCGGCGTGGTTTCACTTGTGCCATTATTGATCAGCGCCTTGAGTAGATACTTGCGCGGGTAGTGCGCTCTATAACAGCAGTAAGAAAACCATTGTCAACCTATATGAAGACAATACTTTTGCTTTTGATAACACCGAATAGCAATAGGCGTATTTCTAATAGTCTATGTGTAATATAATCAGATCTTTCGGATTAGAGTAGGCTATAAACCTGTCTGCGCGCGCGCACGCACGCACTTTCAAGATCCTAGACAGGTATACAAATACACACATCGAGCACTAGGGCTCTTCTCCCCCATTACGGTCGCCCAAGATCGTGCTCAGTCGTCTGGGCGTCGGACAGTGCGCCTAAGAAAGCAAGTGGGCATTTTGACTGCTTGAGTTGGATCGATCGACCGGCGCCTTGAGCAGCTTTTGAACTTGAAAAGCGCTATATAACAACGACTCCTTCACTACATGACGGACTTGCACGGCTCCAATTTTATAGTATGCAATTGTAGTATTTATTATGCATAATCGATTCAATTACAGAAGACTGCTTGGTTTAGGATTATTGATTTTCCCGTATAAGGATCAGTTTTTGTTTGCACACTATAGAAGTAACAGATTGTGTTGACAGTGCGAGAAAGGGGGTGGGAACGGGACTAGGGGTGGGTGGGGAGATGATGGAGTATATTATTGGACACATTAGTGTTATGATTACAGATTTAAATTAGAAATGATTAGAAATCTTCGTAAATGTTTTACTTGTAGGTTACGAACTTTGGTTTTTAAAATGTTCACGTAACAAAGAAGAAGAAGAAAGAAAAGCAATGGAAAAAAATCACGCCCCTCCCCCCCCCCACCACCCCCACCACCAATAACAACAACAATAACTTAAATGTCGTACAAAAGACATGTTAGCAACAGCGTTTTATTTAATTCAATACACAGTTGTAAGTTAAATACAAACTATTTACTGACAATGCTTGAAGTATATAGTGCAGAAGGTCTGCTTTTCACTTCAGGCCATGAGGGGCGTTGCGATTACAGGAAGTTGTATGAAGGCAAAAGAGTTCATTACAGGGACACAACTCGTGATGAACGACAGCACAGTTGCTGGAAATAGCGTAGGCTGTATGTCTCCATAACCGTCGTAGTGCGACAATGAAACTTCAAAAGAGTTCTTTTTTTAGAGGGGTGGAGGGGTGGGAGGTGGGGGTGTGATTGCATGTTGGGGGTGGGAGGAGTGAGAAGGTGTGGGGGTGGAGAGTGATTGATAATTATACGGGAAGGTGTTGGGGGAGTGGGTGAAACCTGAAGGGTATGAGAGGGTGATGAAGGTTGTGATCACACAGCGTAGATGAGTCTCGCCGAAGCTTATCAAGCCTTTCTCGTTGCTGTCGATAATATTATTAACATCTTTGATGAAAGGGGGTACTGCGATCAAATAGTACTATACCACACTAAGGCTAAGTGCTTTACAAATACGAAATACGATTAGCACCGCCTTCTTTCCCAAACACCATGTTTTCCTATTCAACATAATTACCATGTTCTTAACCTTTTTTGTTCCCATCGCGAATTAAGGGAGGTACTCAGAGTAACCCCACTGTTAGGGAAGTTTTAGGTTTACCAGGAAATATTCGAGACAATTTCTTATAATTGAGTGTATTGGAGACGGGAAAAAAAAGAAAGTAGGCCTACTACATAATTATTCATGGTTGCCAGTTCGGTCCCTCCTTAACACTCGCGCAATAGGATATTACACCTTGTTCTTCAGCACGGAAGAAAAACATTCATATAATGTTAAATGATTTGTTGTTTGAATTTTGTTTTTTTATAGTCTTATAATGTGTTTATATTTTGTAAGGAACTTAATGGAAAATTAAAATTCTTAATCCACATAGATTCTAATCGTTTTATTCCAAACTAATAAAATTAATTTAAGGACGCCGTATTTTAGGTCATTCTGATTTTTCAAGATCTAGTGAAATTGTAGAAAGGACCAACTGCTGGATGATATTCGGTACGAAATCATTCTTTGCTATCTGGAAACATTGTGGTGCCCGACGGATTTCGCGTTTAAAAACATTTTTCTCATTGGTCTTATGTCTACTACTTTGATTTGAGCTTGCGAGTCTGCGACTCACTGGTCTTATGTCTACTACTTTGATTTGAGCTTGCAAGTCTGCGACTGCTTTGTGAATGTCGTTTATGTTCGCATGTACTAAAGCTATAGAGAGGCTTACTGACTTGCTGTTAGAGAGAAAGAGAGAGAAAGATAGGGGGAGACGGAGACAGCCAGCCAGACGAGACAGAGAATAATGGGTACGGTGTGGTAGCAGCAGTAGTAATAGTAGTGGATGGTGAAGAAAGCCTTATTTAACGGTCCAATTTTATTTATGTTTCGTGTGTCGTAAACATACACAATAGTCAACAGGATTATTCAAACAAATGTAGCACCAATATGTACATATACATGACAAAATAACATATTCTTCAAAACGACAATAAACCGTTTATTGATCAACAACGCATACTGCGGTTTAACCGACCAAACAACATCAACATTGGTTGGTGTTGTTTGATCAGCTAGAGTCTTTCAGCTGACTGATAAAATAGTTTATCAATCATTCTTTTAGTCAATCAATCAATCAGCTTGAGTCTTTCAGTTGACTGATGAAATAATTTATAAATCATTCCTTTAGTCAGTCTGTCAACTAAAATAAATTTGACAATCAAAGAAATGCAAACAAGAAATTTTAAAAACAAACTTTTAAGAGTCTGTAAACAAAAATTTTCATTGTTCCCTAGTCTTGATCCCCACTTGCAACAAAGTTACACGTAAGCAATGAATTGGGAGAGGGGGAAGGGAGCGGCGGGACGGGGGGGAGGAGAGGGGCGGGGTGAAGGGGGGAATGAACAAGAATTACTAGTGAATATATAAACGTCTCTGAAAAAAAATTGCTGGAAATGATACCTGATGTAGTAGCTCAGTCTAATAATCACCTCCACCTCCGAACAAAACAAATTAACATGAACTTAAGGCCTTCACAGTATTCTTATGGTCCCTCCGATCAGTGTCTCATGAACTCAGAGAATAGAGTGCTGTACAGTACAGTTGTTCAATCAAAATATACACAGTTGATATTGAAATGCGATTAGTGGTCACTATGTGATTGAAAGATGATGTGTTCATCTTGTCCTCTATTTTCCTGTGTTAAAATGGCATGAAACAACACCAATGTTACCCAGCCTTATACATCGTTTCACTGAATGTCCCAAACTAAAACGTTTTTTAGTTCGACTTCTGTCTCTTTGTGGTGGGGGTGGGGGGTGGAGGGGGGGAGAAGGGGAAGGAGAGACGGAGACACAGACAGACAGCGTGCTTGTGGCTGCTGAAAACCCCCTTGAGCAGCTCTTGAGCTGGAAAAGCGCTATATAAGAACGATTAAATAAATAAATAAAAAGCTTTTTTTTTCATCCAATATTATTTCAGGGTCAGTGAAAGGACGACTGCTTGTTGAAGCCAACGACTGAATGTTTTATACTATTATAACATCACTAAAACAAAATCTTATGTATTTTATTCATTGGGCAATAAAATATCATGACTTCACTTCACTTGACTATATTGATTAAATCTGCAGCCACATGGTCTAAACACTTGGACATTGACCGGCTGTTAAAGGCGAGGTACAGATCAGAAGCTCTATGACTAACGTCTTCACTTTGGTTGATCCGTGGCATTAAAAAGAAAGCGTTGGTCTATTCACGGCAGTGGAGCACCGTTCATGTTGATAATACAGGGTGAGCACAAAAACACTCCTTGATTTCAAATATTCATTAACTGAGAAGTTGAGTGATTATTTTCACAAAATTGGTGTCTACAATTGCAGAAATTAATGAATTTTTGTTTCCAAGTCCCAATTTTTATCTTACCCGCTAGGTGGCAGTCCAATCCAAGATGGCGTACACCCAACAACAAGTAGCTGGTGTGTTTTGGAATTTGGAAAATCAAACTGTTACAATTGTGCAGCGTTCGTTCAGACAAATCTATAACAATAATCCACCTTCTAACAAGTCGATTTTGAAGTGGTACAATGATTTCATTGAGAGAGAATGCATCTGTGATCAGAGAAAGGGTCATTCCGGCCGCCCAGCAGTGTCAGAGGACGTTGTCGAGAGGGTCAGAGACACTTATCTTTGGAGCCCCAAGAAGTCGACACGCAGATGTAGCCAAGAGTTACAACTTCCACAAAGCACAGTATGCAAGATCTCACGCAAACGCTTGAGGTTTACACCCTATAAACTGCAACTGGTCCAAAAGTTATACCCGCAAGACCAAAGAACACGCTATGATTTCTGCCACAGTTTACAGGAGTCAATGGAAAATGATCCTGATCTGCTGTCAAAGATAATCTTCAGTGATGAAGCAACCTTCCACTTGAGTGGAAAGGTGAACAGACACAATGTGAGAATATGGGGACTCAGAATCCTCATGCCACTCTCGAGTTTGAACGTAACTCTCCCAATGTGAATGTGTTTTGTGCAGTAACAGACAGTGCTGTGTATGGACCTTTTCTCTTTGAAGGATTAACCATCACTGGCCCAACCTACCTCGAGATGTTACAGAACTGGTTGCTGCCAAGACTAGCTGCTGAAGGTGATGACTACATTTTTCAGCAGGATGGTGCACCGCGCGCGCCCCACACTGGTCTGTCAATGTCCGCACATTTCTCAACACAAACCTACCCAGCCGATGGATTGGCCGTGCTGGACAACGCGACCAAGTGTTTTGCAAATGGCCCCCGAGATCACCAGACCTAACTGTTTGTGATTTTTTCCTGTGGGGATATGTCAAAGACAAAGTTTACATCCCTCCCTTGCCCCAGACCATGGAGAAAGTGCAGGAACGTATCACCGAAGCTCTTCGCACGATTACGCCACATATGCTGCAGAAAGTCTGGACTGAGCTTGATTATCGCATTGATGTTTGCCGGGCAACAAGAGGGGCACACATCGAGTGACTTTGAAATCAACCCATATCACATACAACTTTGTTAATTTCTGCTACTGCAGACACCAAGCTTGTAAAAATATTCACTCAACTTTTCTCGTAATAAATAATTTAAATCAAGGAGTGTTTTTGTGCTCACCCTGTAGAGAAAGAAAATGTAAAACCACTATTTCAATGTCTGCCTTTCAGCATTAAGACTTGGTCTACACATGTCTATCTCTTCTCCTCTCTCTCCTCTCTCTCTCTCTCTCTCTCTCTCTCTCTCTCTCTCTCTCTCTCTCTCTCTCTCTCTCTCTCTCTCTCTCTCTCTCTCTCTAAAACGTCGAAGATTAGCGTTGAATGGATGGACAGCTGGAGTCTCGGTGCTTGGTGAGGAGCGACATCCTGGAGAAGGTCTTGTGGCAGTGCTGGCAGCTGTACTTCTTCACGTGCGAGTGAGTCTGCAGGTGAGCACGCAGGTTGGACCGGTCCGCGAACGCCCGCGAGCAGTGCTGGCACGAGAACGGCTTCTCCCCTGTGTGAGTGCGCACGTGACCCTGAAACAAACCAATCACAGGGGGTCAAAATACAACACAAAGCACGAACAGCGCAGTTGAACTGTTGTGACTAGTCCACAATTTTTAAGCTAGACTGAATGCACAAAACACTGACACAAGCTGATCACCGGAGTGATACTGACTGAATAAAAACGAAACCCGTGACTGCCGAAATAAACAAATCATATGCAGAAAAATAAAGGACAACTAAACATATGGAATGTTATATTTGAAAACTCTTTATATATATAAGTGTTGCCATACAGTGACAGATGCCAATCCCAAACCTCACATTACTTTTGCTCATTCCAGTCATTTGCAAACGATGTGCTCATGTGTCCTGAACAAACGTTTACTCTCCATGTACAAATAAGCCAGTCAGTCGTATCTTTATTCAATGACTGTAAAGTCTTGCATGGAGGTCTACCAATGCCGATTACTTTGAAACTCTATACCTTCCCCCAAACTACTAATAGCTCAACATGCCCCAGTGTCATCATTGACTCGAGATAGGATTATACAGTAATGAAATTCTTACCCCGAAATGCGATGTCTAGGAAGATAGAAATATAATAATAATAATAATAATAATAATAATAATAATAATAATAATAATAATAATAATAATAATAATAATAATAATAATAATAATAATAATAATAATAATAATAATAAATGATGATGATATACACGCCCTATTTTTAAATCAGACTCAAAGCGTGGCGATATGTAACCAACACACATACTTACATGTTATACACGCACCCCGATATACACAACAAATATGTGATACAAAGATAAGTCGTGATTAGAAGACGGAAAGGAAATCGAATGTTAAATTAATGTTTTGAAACTTTTAGTTTGTCTGCACCCAATATCATTATTGAAGTGAAGGAGGAAACCGGAGTACCTAGAGAAAATCCTCGATGACCTGAAAAGTCCCGTGTTACCTAAGTCACGTAAGTTCGCGCTATGTGGGGGTCGAACCCGCGACCTTCGGAATGGGAAATTAGCGCCTAACCCACTACGCTACCAGGTCAATCTAGTCGTGGTGTCTCACCTGGAGTAGCCAGGGTCTGGAGAAGGCCTTGCCACAGACAGTACACTTGCAGGGCAATGTGTGTGTACGGATGTGCATCTTCAGCGCGCCCAGCGATGTGTAGCTCTTCTCGCAGTACTTGCAGCGAAAATCCTTCTTGACCTGCACATTGAACACAAAGTTATGCTATGTTCAATACACATTTGTTAACCAGCGGGAATGGAGGAACAGCTGTGTGTTTAAGCACTGATTACTTCCTTAGTGTGATGTATCAATGAGTACTGTAAATTGGTCTTTCCTCTAGATGTGGGCATTTGCGATGACAGAATTTTGGCATAAACGACTCAATATGCATCAAACAAAAATGCTAGATACAAATATTTTGTTTAAAAAATTCATAAATTAGGAAAATAAAATAAAATTAAACTATAATATTAACATAAATAATTACATGAATAAATAAAAATTAATGAAACGAAATAAAATAAAATAAAATAAAACTTGGAGCCTTTGCGCTCTCGAAAATGAAAATTCGGGTGGCAATGGATAGCAATATTACTCGATTTTCCGACTATCGATACAACGATCAGTAGTACACGGACACATTTATCAGTGTGTGTTTTGACGGGCCATGGCCAAGGTGAAGTAGGAGGAGTGAGAAGAAGAAGAGGAGGAGGAAGAGCGAGGAATGAATGTTGACTGACCTGTGCAGAACAGTGGAATTGCTTGTGTTTAGACAGGCCGCCAAAGGTGGAGTAGCTCTTGCCGCACGCCTCACAGTTGTACCGTGGTGCAGAATGGGGTTGGGCCGCTGCAAGGGGCCGAGCAACGGGAGGAGGCAAAACATCTCGGGTAGGACCGTGGAATGGCCCGGAGTGAGGGTAAGGGAAAGGGTGATCTGAACCAAATTGCATTCCTCCGGCTCTCAACCACGAAAACCACGATGCCAAGGTACTGGGAAGTGGTTGTTCCCCTGGGAGAGAAGCGGAAGTTGCAGAAGAAACTGCGTTGTGAGTTGGTACCAAATGGCGGTGTCTGCTGACTTCCGGCCTGTAGGTCGCGCCTCCGGAATGCACCCCGAAGGCTGAGGAATGTTTCATGAGCGTCGAGATGGCGTGAACGGGTCGGTTTCGACTGCCCAGCTTTGCGACTCCTTTGCTAGAGAGGCCCAAAGTAGTACAAGCTACTCGGTGACATGTTTCATCACCACCACAGCAACCATCAAAAGCGGAAAGAGTTTCACGCCCAACCAACCAGGGGCGCACGATTGGTTTGAACGCGCTCTTCACTACCTCTTCTTCCGCATTTTGGTCGCATTTGTCAGCTGCTACGTTCAAGTTGTTCACTTTTCCGCAAGTTGGAGAATCAGAGTTGGGCTGTTCATGTGAGACTAGGGAAGTATTGGAACACTTCTCCTGCAGATGGACGTGCTCTTTCCCGTGCGTCGTTTCCTTCGTCGATCGGTTAGTGAGAGGAACCAAAGAGTCTTCAGTGTTTTCGTCATCAACAACCACTTCTTCCTCCTCTTCGTCATCCTCGCTGCAGCTGCTTTCCATGGAGCTGTGCAGAGACGCGCACGTTCTGATTTCGTCATCGCCATCGATGACGGTATCTGTCACACACTTGAAACTTATCGTGTCATGGATGCTTACTTTGGATGTCGGCAACTGAAGGACAAAGCCGTGGGGATTGCTGCGTCTAAGTGTTTCTATGTGCGGCAGTGTGGGTTTCATTGAACTTGTGCTGTTTAGAGGCATTGCTGTCGTTTTGTGCAAGATGGCGTCAATGCTGTGAGGCAGTGGTTGACGTTTTCGCGACATTAGGAGAGATGACGTCATCTGGTGCTTGGTGAAGAATGGTGTGTATGAAAGACCTGAAAGAACAAAATAAACAAAATATATACTTTAACATAAACGTGTGAACTACTCTATGGAAAAGGGTTCTGGAAACACAATTTAAAACCAATGATAGATAGTGAACATCCGAAATTTTAAAAACCCCACAGACACATACATTAGATCTAGTTTGCGAGAAAATAGAATTAAGTTGTACAAAATGTTAGGATAAAACTTAAATAAGTATGCTGAAACTGCCAAGAAAAAATATTGATTTTTTTTCAATGATTGATAGAGGTAAACTACATCCACGATGGTTTAAAAGTTAATAGCCAAGTTAAATTAAAATCATCATTTGTGTTTTTCTAATGTTTGTGTCGTCCTTAGAAATCAGAAATTTATTTTGTGTCGATGCCATCTTGGGTCCTACGCACAAAGAAGTGAAACATTCATATACCGAAACAAAACGCGTATATGTACATAATTATAACGTTGTACTCGCTGTGGATCGCCGTTCGCGGGATGTCAATATTCTGGTTTCAGATATAATCATGAGCGACATGAGACAATTATATATTGAAATTAAGTCTTTTTTGCCTATATTATTTTCACCTTAGCCTGGCGGGAGCCTTGGTACATGGGGCAGGGTTGGTCTTCTGTAATTTTATATTGGAGCTGCATGGCAGCGTGTTACGTTTTAAATGTCGTAATAATAACTATCTGAAGCACTTGTTGTCCTACTCTGTAGTGTTTAACAATTCTATTGTTTAATAGAACATTTTGCCTTGCTAAAGAACGACGACGACGACGGCGATGATGATGTTGACGATGACAATGAAAATACTGGTGCTTATAATGATTACTTATCTATAAGATATTTTTTAAAACTATAATAATAATAATAATAAAAACTACTTAACTAGAATAATTAAACGTAAGTTCACAAATTCATCTATGATTTCAAGCATAAAAAAGATTATCCCAAATTAATTGATTTATTTACCATCAATTAATTAGTGTTTATATTAGTTGAAATTATGCTCAAAAGAAAGTAAAGTAAAACCTTTGTATCATAAATTCTTGTGTGAGCATTTCAATTTTTAAAACTATATTTTATAAACTATGTTATTATACTTTTTGTTTATTTTGTTTTTGTAGTTGGTTAAACTAAAACTTAACGACAGTTAAATATGCTACTTAGTGTATAATTATTTTGAAGGGGGTCAATAATCTGAAGTTGTTGTTTTTTAGTGTGTGTGTGTGTGTGTGTTAAAAAATAGTCTATGGCAGAAGACATAATTACAACAACAAATGTTATTCGTTTTTACAGAATACTGTCAACCTTATTTAACTAAAATTTTTTTTTATTGCCTATAATCTTGAAAATTATGCTAAACCTGTGAACATTAAGCAACATTTTGCCTAATGATACTAGGCTACACTCTTTTGCCAAATGTAAAAGAAGTTTACCTAATGTTTACAGTAATGCTTGTTGGTTTAGTTTTATTTGTTCGTTTGGTGCCTGCTTGATTGCAATTGCAATTTAATTAGTGTTATTTTGAAGTATTTCCTTGTGTGCGAAACTTTATATTTGTGAAATAATATCTCTCTCTCTCTCTCTCTCTCTCTCTCTCTCTCTCTCTCTCTCTCTCTCTCTCTCTCTCTCTCTCTCTCTCTCTCTCTCTCTCCCCTTCTCTCCCTCTCTCTTTTTGCTCTAAACACACACAAACACACGAATCCTCACAGGCACACGCGCACACACATGCACGTATGCCCACTAAAATAAAAAGTAGAAATTCTCACCTGCATTGCCAAAGGTTAACTCCGTTGTCATAGTGAAGAAACACTACCATTGACTTAGTAATCATACAATGTCTTTCAGATGATGGCGTCCTTGCTAATAATTTCGCAGACTTGGCTTCGGACTTCCCGATTGCACTCTAAAAGTTTTGAGGGTGCTCAATTTACACAAAACTGATATTTTTTACTGTTCATAAATTTAGTATTAAAATTATTTTTTAGTTTGTAGACTAGTTCTTACGATCTTGGTCAAAAGAGGATGAAAAAAGTATTTGTTTCATCTTTAAATAACATCAGTTTTGTATGCTTGTAACAGCAATTACAACGCACTTGAAGATATAATTTACAGTAATTTGATTGCAATCAGTACCCTAAAGACTGATTCCTTCTTTCCTAGTCTATCCTCGCAGAGGCTGTATCGCCGACTGAAGACGGACAGGTATCAGCGGAAGAATTTCTAGCATGGGCGCTGTCAATTTTAGCTTTCAACACATTTGCATGGAACCGTCAAACGAGCAGACTAGTAGGAACTGATCTGCTGGCCCGTATCCCGTTATAGGTACATTTCATCAGGTACTTTCCTCTAACCCCCCAACCCCCCCCCCCTCTCTCTCTCTCTCTCTCTCTCTCTCTCTCTCTCTCTCTCTCTCTCTCTCTCTCTCTCTCTCTCTCTCTCTCTCTCTCTGTGAAATTCGTCAGTACCATTCGTCTTGACGGTATTCTATGCCGGCCTGTGCACGCGCTGCGATTATCCAATCAGGTGTGTGATGCTAGTTTCTGCGGCGCTGGCTGGCCCCGCCCACAATTTCTCTGGTTTTGTGGTACTGGTGCAAACAAGCGTGGAAAACATCTTCACTATACTCACTGTGTGCTTGTTTATTCACGGCTGAATGGAAGTAAAGAAAGAAAGAAAGACTTAACCTACGAAAGGAAAAAAAAACAAACAAGAAACGGACAAGCATGAAGACAAGAATAGAAATCGGGAACAAGAAAAAAAAAGAAACAGTATAGGCTTATAAAAGAAAAGACAAAAAAACAAAAAAAAACTTGCAGAAACAGAAAATATAAAACATGTATTGCAACGCACTTTCATTTCTTGAATAAAGTTTGTCTATCTGTCTGTCTGTTTGTCTGTCTGTCTGTCTGTCTGTCTGTCTCTCTCTCTCTCTCTCTCTCTCTCTCTCTCTCTCTCTCTCTCTCTCTCAAGGCAAAGCAAAGAATTCAGACTTGAAAAGAAACAAAAGGGTGGATATTAAAATAGGTAAGGCAAAGCGTGGTACTGTAATATTTCTTCAAGTCTGTTACACAGGAAATCCCGTTAAAAGATTTTTCTAAAGCCCGGTGCATGCTCTAATACTAATGCATATGAACTTTATGTTCCGTACTCTTTCTCATACGGAATGGAGGATACTTCTTAATTTGCAGACACTAGCTTCCAAAGGTTTTGTGTATCAATTGAAAAGAAATATGTAGCCTAAGCTTATGTACTTGAATAAAAACAAAATGGGACTACCTTTTATAAACGCGTGGGAATTGCATGCCTCTGGTCGATGCTCATGTAAATACGCAACATTGGTTTAGACAAACCCAAAACACCGCGTTAAACCTGTAACATTAATAGTATCGTGAACACTGAGCCTGCTGCTACCACTCATGGTGGTGGTGGTGGTGGTGGTAGGAGCGGTGATGATGATGATAGTAAAGAAAAAGACGAAGAAAAAGAAGCGGTGATTATGATGATGAAGATGATGATGGTGGCGATGACGATGACGATGATGATGATGATTTTGATGCTGCTGCTGCTGCTGATGATGATGATGATGATGAAGCAGTTTATCTCAAATATTTACTGAAGCGATTTAGATTTTTGTTTTGTTTACAGATACTTCATGCTATCATTTTCGTTCTTTATGATAAAACCCAGTCGCAACATCGCCACGAAAATCAACACACGAAAATGCTGATTTACAGCTGTGCGCGAGTGTCTGGAAATACATTTGAAGCTCTTGCCATCTTGTTTTTAAAATAGAATTATGCTGCTACGTAATGTGTGTGTGTCTGGGTGTGCGGGTGTGTGTGTGTGTGTGTGTGTGTGTGTGTGTGTGTGTGTGTGTGTGTGTTCAAGTCTACAGAATCTTCACTAGGATGAGGGCGGTAGTTTACAGCAAGAAGAAGATAAAAATGTAACAACACACAAAACCGATAACATCACATTTATTATAAAACCCACAGTTAGCCCACAACCCTTCACTTGGTGTACAGCACCAAGTAGGGTAAAAGAGCCAGAGGAGAGAAGGTGATGTATGTAACCCGTCCCCTATACGCTTATTTGTCCGGGGACGTTAATCTATAAAACTAAACTAGGTGATGTACTGATAGACTTGTTGTCGGAGCTCCCTACTTGGCTAGTCTTTCACATTCCTCATTCCAATGAATTCCGCAATGTGATGAAATCCACAATAAATCAGTATTTATTTATCTATAAATCACCTTATGTATCATAATATTATGTTTAATTTCATATTAAACCTCACTTTTAACTTTACAGTTCCAGTGGTTTAATGGATATGGAACCGCTTTTTAATCAGTACATACTAGTATACCAAATAATTCTGAATGTGATGTCTTGATGAAATGTAAAGCCTCTAGTAGACCACTTTAAAACGTTATCTTGTTTCATCGAAATCACCAAGGACCCAACAACAAGATAATAAAGTGGTACTTTACGTAATTACCTGCACGAAGAGTGACCACATGGATCACAAGCCAGCAGCATGCATGGAGCATTAGCAGCAGTGAACAGGACGACGACCACACGCCTATCTTTCCCGTTCCCGGGAGTCCAGTACTGAAGCATTAATGATGTCTCTTATGTAGTTTATTATAAAGTGATGGAAGTGAAGATAAAACAAAGAGCGCCCTTTGGATCAAAACGCAGTTAAAAGTGTTCGAGGCTGGTCGTATTTGAGATGATTATGAGGTGGAGGGTGCCGGTATTTTGAAAGTAGGAGGTTGGCTGGAGGTTTGAGTAAGGGGACAAAACTATTGGGATCTTGAAAGAAACTGATGCGAATTGTGTCATTAAATTGAATTAGGTACTGTTAAAATATGTCCCAGCCTACTGTTGATATATTTGCAAAAATGGCTATATCAGAATATAAGATTAAAGAGAAAATAATGTACATAAACCGTAGCAGACTTAAACTGTTCTTACTATATGCATGTTTCTAAAAGCTTCATCAGGAGTTGAAGGCCAACAGAGGTACGAGTCAGCTTGGTATTGGATTCTCTCTCGCTCGCTGCTCGTTTATGCCTATGTTTCTGTCTATACCGTGTATTATTAAGTATCAGTAGACAGTATTACATTTATCCCCTACAACACATTACTAATTATGCGTTTAAATGGGAAGACTGCTCGTGTGTGTGTGTGTGTGTGTGAGTGTGTGTGTGTGTGTGTTTGGGTGGGTGGTGGGGGTTACTAGGCTCTAATAAGAAAATGAAGAGAAAACAGTTGGGAGACAATTAGGAGCGTACTAGCGCGACACGTCCTGGTGGCAATAAATCTCACACAAGACGTCAGGTCAACTTGTCATTTCTGGAACCGGCTGTATGAGTGAAAACCTTCCTCTGTTGCACTCTCACCCTGCACGCAGATTATCTGGAGCTCATGGGATGAGAATGAGAATGCGTTTACCGACGCATAAACATAATTATCGCTTGAACCGCTTTTTTTTAAACAATTCAAGATCACATCGTACGGAGAAAATGTAGCTAAGTATACAAGGATTTGTAGAAAATAAATAATCAAAATAAGGTGGCATGCTTGGGTTCTTCATATTCAGATTGGGTATTATTAGGGGTTCTAGGGATTGGCGGGCGGAGTGTGGGAAAGGGGCTAGAGGGGGGAGAGTGACGTTTCCAGACAATTGACGTGTCTACTAGGGACACATCTCCCACGCACGTTTAAACGACGTTTGACGCAAGTTCAAGGGGTCTCTGATGCTCGGGACTTGGTCTAGGGGTCCTGAAGGTTGCAGACAGAACGCAGACACATGTAAGCGTAAGTGCATGAGAGATAGGGCCGAGGTCGCCGCGAAGGCAGAAGGAAACGCGGAAAGGAAACAAAGCGTGTAATGGGGCTGACTGCATGTTTCTGCTGAACTACTCATGTCCTATCTGGACTCGCCTCATTGACAGCCACACGTGCTCCCGTCCTCTCAATTTGCTCCTCCGTATATACCCTTCTCCCAACCCTTTCTTACTTACCAGCCTACCCTCTACCTTTCTCCCTCTCTTATTTTGGCGGCGTTCACCCATCTCATTCACCCACCCTCCGTAGCTTTTCACGTAGTTGAGATGAAGGCGGCAATTCAGACATGCGTTGTCTTGCGCTAGGTTTTTCAATTTTGCTTGTGGCGAAAGAAACCAACACCACTATGCTAGAAACGTCCAAACAACCATAACTCCAAGATTAAGGAGAAATGTGTATTATCAGATTCTCTGACCAATCTTGAAATTCTCTACGTGTCAGTCTTGATCCTTAATTTTTCATACATTTGTTTAATTACTTTGTCTCAACCTCGTCATTTTCGCGGCAAGGCGGAAGCACTTGCGAAATCCTAAAATTAGGCAACGCCAGTCAGCCCAAGCACTATTTTTTTTCCTAAGTTTGGAATTTGAATTTGAAATCTAGAGCCAACCTTACTTCTTGTTAAAATCAACAATTTCCCCTAGTTTTACGAAACTGGAACAGGTAGCAAAATGCGCTCGTAGCCTACTGTCTCTCCCCCTCCCCCCCAATCCAAATGAGTTATTATTTAAATCTTCCATCACTAAATCATTTCTATCCTATATGAGACATCCCGTCATCATTAGTTGGGCTTAAACAGGCAGACCAAGCTGAAGCAACTAAAGTAACGTCGAAAAAGTTAAGAAAATATTTATTCACAAAACAACAGGAAAAATGTTGTCTTATATATTTTCAATGGGGTTTTAAAAAGCAGCAAGGTTCTCCCCTTAGTAATCAGTCCTAATAACCTATACCCTCCCCCATTGGGGTGCCAAGGTTTCCTGTTTAAATAGTATCCACACTTTGTGGAAATTTTGTGTTTTAAATTACCACTGTTTCTGTCATTCTCATGTATTCTTTCTACTTCCTAATCTGTTCTGTCAATCTACCGTCTTCTTCGCTGGACCGGTCACTTACCGTTTTTTTCTTGAAAACTCTCCAAAAACTCATCATTTGTGTATGGCGTCTGTTAGTCAGCTTGGGGATATTGGAAGCTTTCTGCCAAATGGTCACTACGGTTTTCTATGGTATTAATGTTTTATAATGATTTATATTCTATTTAGTTTTTGTTAACGGGGGTTCGATAAATTAGAGTACAGCATCAGCGTCCCCTGCATGAGAGGCCTTTATTGTAAAGTGACAGTCTGGTGGAGTTCCTTCAGTGTTACCATTAGGGAACATTAAAATTTAACGTCTACACCCACCAATGGCGATATGGCAGACAAGAATAACCATCCCAGGGAAAGAGGGGTAGGGACCTGAATCAACACTAAACCATCAGAGCAATCATACTGCTAAAATGGACAGTGAAAATAGTCACTTTTTATATCGACCACCACGGGATTCGAACCTGGGTCATCGGTTTGCCAGGCGAACGCTCTACCACTTGAACTACGGCGGTGGGACGCTATTAGGGTTGTTTCAGCAGATCTTTTATACGAATCGGGGGTGAGTCCTCTTTCAATCCAGTTGTGGTCCTGATTTGGCTCTTGATGATGATGATGAAAACTTGGAGATTAACGTCCTAGTGTTTGATAAACGTTAAGGACAATTAAAACCAGTGGCAAGGGCCACTCTTTATTGTTAAAACAACCAGACCAGGTCTGGTAGGGAATGGGGGGGCGGAGGACAGGGGAGCTGAGGGGTATATAAAAACGGGGAGGAAGGAAAAATCCTTAATAAACCTCCTACATTCATTCATAAAACAGGGAGGAAGGAAAAACCTTAATAAACCTCCTACATTCATCCATCATTTGTACAACTCTTTCGTACTTCCGGGGTCTATTAACAATTGTTTGGTCGTGAGGCATAGCTGTGACGCCGACCAGAGTATTTATACAATTGCATCGTTAGGCATTGAACTACCCGCCTTGAGTAGGCTAAGTGTGTGTTAGCCAAGGTGGTGGGCGGGACCAGGTCCTTTCCACGAGATATTACAAATGGTCGTCGGTTGGAGCCGCAGGCCACTATAGTGGGTGCCAGCAAGGCCAGGCCGAGCGGGACCCCACTTAGGGTTTGGGGGTATGACAGGTCGTTCCCCCGGCAGTGTAAGGTAAGATCCCCACTTGTGGACCAGGTCCAACAAGGTGGTGAACGGACATGCTAGGATGTCTTTATAAACCCATTTGGACCAGGTCCCCCAGGGTCGGTCGTTCATTCCAATCACCAGGGGCCAGGCACCTGGGGACTTTAGGAATCGCGACTATAAGTGGCTAGGTAGCCAGCGAGGGTTCAAGGAACCTTTCTAAACGGGTGGGAGCCTTAGTACTATTAGGCTCTCAGGACCGAGAAGGTCATCTGTGAGGCCCGTTTACGCGGTTACGCTAACTGCGGTCTCGTCGTTTTGATGTATTGGTCAGGACAATCAGTCTACTGAAAACCTTAGTGCGATGAGTCAATGGTATGTGTAGTCTTCAGGACCCTTGGGTACAACTGAGGAACTACTGGTGGGTGTCACATGTTATGGGTTGTGTGGTGTGTGGTGGGTTTTGCCCAGGACTCATGTGGTCACTGTAGGCATCTCCATGGTCAGTCAGTAGTATTGTACAACCTCCAGGACAAGTGTAGTCTACTGGGAAATGTTTTTCTGGCCGCTGTGGCCAGTTGTTTAATGGTTTTGTAATGTATAGTAAGTAGTGCCCAGGACCGACGGTCAACTGCAGGCACTATGTATAAGTCAGTCGGTGGTGGGGTAAAACGCCCAGGACTCATGGGTCGACTGGGGAGGTGTTTTACTAGTCACTGTAGTCAAGAGGTGTGTCAGTCAATGGTAATAGTTTGGGATATGTGTCTAAGGTAGGATCCCAGGACCGCAGGGTCAACCGAGAGCACTAGTCTGGAAGTGGTCCGGGCCCTGTGGGGTCAGCTGGTGTGTAGGTATTATGAGTGTCGGGTGTTGTCATAGCCGTCAGGAATTAGAAGAATTTGCCCCAGGGGGACTTAAGTATAACGTCCGACAGGGCTCTTTGTGGGATCAACCCCAGCGTGGGGTGGGGGAGTAGGAAGTCTCCCGAAGAGAGTCCATGTGTCTTGGCGAGGTCACGGATTGCAGTGCATGGACCGGCCAGTGGCAGACACTGCCCTAGGAAGTGCTGCCAAAATAGGGGCTCCCCACAAGGGCAGTGGATGGTGTTGAAGTGGGAGATGGTGGACATGGTTCGGATCCGTCCCAGTAGGCGCTGGTTGCGACGGGGCAGTGGTTGAATGAGGTTGTTACCTGCTGGTGAGAAGACAAATTCTTTCTTTCTACAATATCTTTTCATGAATCGGTCTCTGGCCTTTCTGGTGACGGCTTTTAGGTCCCCCTTGATCTCAGAGAGAGAGGGTGAAAGTTGAATGAGTGGACCGGTTTCAGCTGCGATGGAAGCAGCGCCATCAGCCATCTCGTTCCCAAGGATGTCGCAGTGTGAGGGGATCCACGTAAAGGCGACCTGGCACCCCCGGCAGATAAGTTGGTGGGAGAGAAGGAGGATCTCCTGTTGGAGCTCGCTGCGATTTTTAGAGCCGCCGCGCGATAGAGCCTCCAAGGCGGACTTGGAATCGGAGAAGATGGCGATAGCCTGGGGAAGGTTTGTGAAGTCGTTGATGTAGGAAAGTGCCATGAGTATGGCATACAGTTCGACTGTGAAGGTGCTAGCACCAGCCGGAAGTTTGTAGATTTTCGTGGTTTTGAAATGTGGAATGGCAAAGGCAGAACCAGCCCTGCCATCAGGTCCCACCGAGCCATCCGTGTAGATGGGTAGGTGAGTAGTAGCGGCGGAGTGGATTTTCTCCTTGGCCAGTGTTGCCAGGAGAAGGGAGTTTGATTCCTTGGAGCCCTGATCAGCAATGGTTGTGTCAAAGGATGGTGCTTCCAATTCCCAGCGGGGAAGGAACGCCGACGGAGTCGATGCAACGTCTGATGGTTGACGCCCACATTCCTCCCACAGGGTTTGGGTGTACGTGGATAGGGCAAGAGTTTTTTTGCCGAGGATCGGTTGCGTGGAGATTTTCTCTCGTGAGAGTAGGGAGGCATCGGAACTGGCGCTGCCCAAGACATCTTGTACCTGGCAGGAGACTGCAAATGTGGCGGCCTCAAACCCCGCTGCCAGTTCCCTGCATTTGTCCTTCAGTGGAATCCATCCAGTTTCCTGGTATACCAGGTTGTTGATGGCGTACGCTGGGAGTCCCAGGGCAACCTTCAGGGCAGAGGTCTCCGTGGAGATTAGTCGCTTCCACAGGTGGTCTGGTGCATTGAAGAAGGCCTGGTGGCCGTATATAAGCCGAGAGCGTACCAGGGCCCCCGCCAGGGTAACCAAGTTGCGTATTGTGAAGTCAGACTGGTAGTTCAGGATTTTAAGCAGGGAGACGGAACGTCTGGCCTTGTTGATGAGTTTGGTGATGTGAGGACCCCAGGTCAGTGATTGGTCGAGGGTGACCCCTAGAAAGACAACTTGAGCGCTGGGAGTAATGGTGTGACCATCTAGGTCGATCCAGAAGTGTTTTCGCAGTTGATGGGACCGGGTGAAGATCACAAGAGCAGTTTTGTCCTGGCTTAGGCTAAAGCCATTTTGTAACATGTAATCAGACACCGCGTCGATCCTGTCCTGATATCTGTCTAGCCAGCGAGTGGTATAGCCTGGGTTCTTGCCGACGAAGGTTGACCAGATGGCCAGATCATCGGCGAAGAGTGATATGTGCAACCCTGGGTGTGCCAGAGAGGTATCGATGTCGTGTAGCATGATGGCAAATAGCAGGGGCGCTACGACACTACCTTGGGGGACTCCCATGTCGAGGATGTGGCGAGTGGAAATGGCAGAGCCAACCCTGACTTTCATTCCTCTTTCGTGAAGAAAAGATTCAACGAAGTTGAGGAGCCGCCCGGAGATGCCGAGAGCAGCCATCTTCTGTATAAGTCTACCATGCCAGACGGAATCAAATGCTTTCTTGATGTCGAAGAAAGTGGCTGCAACGGAGTTTCCTTCCGCCATGGCCTTCTTAGCGTGTTCGACCAGGTTTACGACATGTTCCATGCAATTCCTTCCCCTCCTGAAGCCAGCCTGGCAGGTGGGAATGATGCCTTTCTTGTCAAGTAGGTATTCCAATCTTCTCTTGACAATGCGCTCGTAGAGCTTGCACAGATATGGTGTGAGCGAGATAGGCCTGTAGTTCTCAGGTAGGTTTTGGGGCTTCCCCTGTTTGGGGAGAGCCACCACCAGGGACTCCTTCCACGCCAGGGGGACGGTACCTCCATCCCAACAGGATTGGTAGAGAAGTAGAAGAGCACGCTTCATGTTGGGCGAGAGATTTTTGAGCATGCTGTTGTTTATGGGGTCTGCTCCCGGGGCACGAGAGCCACCCCCAAGCTCAGACAGCGCTGCTTCCAGTTCGGTAAAGGTGAGGTCGCTGTTATGGGGAAGTGTATTGTCAGCTGGTGGAGGTGAGAATTCCTCTTCCCCTTGGGTTCTGTGTCGTATCATCTCAGGCGGAAGGTGTTTGGTCTGACTTGCCTTGGCGAAGGTAGTGGCAAGAGCGTCGGCCTTGGCTTGTGCTGAAAATGTAAGATGGCCATCCACCAGGAGAGGTCTGGCAGGTGGACGGTTTCTGTTCCTCATGGTGCGGAGCTTGCTCCAGACTTTTGAGGCATCACGGGGCTCGTGTACCTCTGTTGCGATAAAGCGATCCCAGAAGGCTTTTTTGGCACTGGTGATGATGGCTTGGCAGCGGTTGGTAGATGCACGGAGGGCAATTCTGTTTGTCTCCGAGATGCTTGCCCTGTAGGTGCGGATGGCTCTGCGCTTGGCAGCAACAGCAGCATCGCATTCATCCGTCCACCATTCTGTGGAGTGAGCATGGATGGTAGTGTTTCCTGGTCGGGCCTTTGGGATGGATCGATCAGCTGCATTTAGTATTATGGTGCGGATGTTGTCAAGATGGGTGTTTACATCCGCGTCAAATGGGTCGCTGTCAGCGAGCCCAAGGTCCATTTGCTTGCGAAAGGTGGGCCAGTTGGCCTTTTTATATAGGTATTTAGGCGGAGGTGGTGTATCCAGCAACTCCGACTGGGTAGATCCCAGCAATAAATGTATGGGAAGGTGGTCAGATTGCAGGTGGTCCTCGCCGGTGTACCATGTGGCGTCCACCCCCAGTGATGGGGAGACAAGTGTGATGTCAATGGCAGAATTTCTTGTCCCTTCGCGGTCTGCAATGCGGGTCCAAGAGCCGTCGTTAAGGCAGACTAGGTTAGCTTCTGCGATGGTGGTAGCGAGATGTCCTCCGCGAGTTACTGGGGAGAGGAAGTCCCAGTCGGGGTGGCTGACATTGAAATCGCCGCCGATTACCAGTTGGTGGTCTAGATGGTCTAGAGAGTTGAGCCATTCAACCTGCTGGGGGAGGGAGCTCCCGGCTGGATAATATACGTTGATTATGGTCACTGGCTTGGCTCCAGGTGAAGGGAGTGTGACTGCGCACACTCCCAGGCGTCCAGTAACTGTGAGATCGATTGGAAGGTTAGGGCTATGATACGCCAGACGGGAATTTACGTAGGTCGCCACGGAAACTTTGCCTCCCTCCATGCCCAGGACCGGTGGGTAATGAAAGCCAGCGAGTTGGGGGAGAGAACGTGGCGTCGTGGCTAGGGATTGAAGTAGGAGGATGTCAAATGGTCCTGCTTCTTTGAGGTATTGTTCCAAAAATGCGGTTTTAGTTTTGATGCTTCTACAATTCCACTGTAGAATGGAGGTTCCCTTTAGGATTTTCTGGGTCATTTTCCAGTATTGCTTTTGGATGACGAGGGCCCTGTGGCCGGTTTGCGTATGGCAGCAATAATAGTTTTGAGCGCATCGATGGTACCAGCCGCCCCTCCAGGGACACTGGCGAGCGCTTCCTCAAGAACTTTGAACGCACTTGCAACAGCAGGCGTGAGGTCGGTTGTGGGGGTGGTCGTATTTGTTAGACCGTTCCATACCGTGATTTCCTGGGGAGCAGCTGGAAACGGTGTTATTTGTTGTACCTGAAGAACAGGCTGGTCAGTACCTGGGGTCTGCGTTGGTGGCCTCAATAGTTGAGTTACAAGGGTGTTGACCGTGGTGGTCAACCGATCAATTTTTTCTTCCAGTAGTCGGATGGCAACCCAAGGATCAGGGGCCGAAGCCTGTGGAGGGATTTGGGCGTCTTCTAGTCGGTCAGTCGGCGCCAAGGTGGTGGCCGAAGGTCCGCGAGCTCCGGCGCCTGGGGGCCCAGGGGGGCGTCTAAGTGGAGATAGTCGCCTAGGTGTGGGTGTAGATGGCAGCATCCGCCGCGGCTGCCGTGGTATGGGCGCCGCGGTGGCAGAGTCAGAGCGGCCGGCAGGCCGGCGAGCCAAGCCCTTGTTTATAGGTGGCGCAGGGGGTCCCTGAGAATCATGAGAAGTCACGGAGGAAGTGGTGGCAAGGGCGGAGCGAATCGCCCACACGTTTGGTTTCTGGGGCATGGCAGTGTTGGTGGTCGCTGGCGGTGCTGAGGGGGTATCATCCAGGACTGAGGCTAGTTGGGTCTTAGCCATGTGGTGGGCCTGTGCCCTGGGCATGTACGTGCTGGCTCTGATCTGGTTTGCCAGCATCAGCTGTCGGCGAGCAGGGCAGTTTGGGTTGCCTGCTGAGTGGTTGCCGTGGCAGTTTGTACAGCAAAGTTTGGTAGCTTTGCATTGGTTTCCTGAGTGGCCCTTGGAGCCACATGAGGAGCAGGTTTGTTTTTTGGACTTGCAGTCTTTCCTGACGTGTCCCAGACGTTGACAGTGGAAGCATCTCAGGGGTGGTGCAGAATAGGGCTCGACCGGGTATTCTCTGTGATCGATCAGTAATGTGGAGGGTAGATTTGTGGTTTCTATTGTTACTCTGATTGACTTGGATGGTTGGCCATCAGCCAGGGGTAGGCGTCGGATGTTCCTGAAGGTACAGGGGACCACCAGTCCATCCGGTTCTATCCACCCCTCGCAGAGTTCAGCAATTTCTGTAGTTTCAATATGCATGGGTATGTGCTTGATGACGCCTTCCACCATGGGAAGAGGGATCGTGCATTGTATGGTGATTTGTCCCAGTTTGGTGACTTTTAGCAGTTTAGTTTGTTGGTTTTTTGATTTGCAGTCGACCAGAAAGCCATCCCTGAGGCGCTTCACCCTGTTTGGTTCAACGCCAACATCTTTAAGTAGAGCGGTCATTTTCCACTCAAGTGAGTTGAGTGATATGGAGTCATTTTTCTGTGTCTGTTTGACAATGATTGGATGTTTACAGAGTCCAAAGTTTGGCTCCGGCCTGGGCTGTGTAAATTGGATATTGGATGCTTTGGGTTTTGTTTTTTGCTTTTTGTGCCTCACCTTTGTCCATGGGGGTACGTGTTGTGCAGTGTTAGTATCGGTGGGGGGAGGGGGGGATTGGGGGATCTCCAGATTTTCATCCCCTTGGGGTTCCCCAGGGGACCCAACCACCCCATCCTCGCACTCAGTGTGCATAGAGTCATCGTCGATCTGGCCTGTCTCGACGTCGTCGTCCCCCCCCCTCCGTGTCAGAAGATTCGGTAAGGGTTTCGTGGAGGCGCTTTCGATTTGGGGTCATGATGCTACCCGGTTTTATAGATTCTGACTGCGTGTCCGGTTGTCTTTGGAATAACACGTCTCGACCCCCGATGGGCCGGCGGTTAACCTCAGACGACTCCGCATCAGTTCGGTTCCGAGCCGTGGTTTCCGGTATTACGGTATCTGACTGCGTGTCCGGATGCCTTTGGTGAAACACGTCACGACACACGGCGGGTCGGCGGTTTCCCTCAGGCGACTCCGCATCAGTACGATTTTTAGTAATTGGGGAATCTCTCCTGTTCTGCTTGGCCTTCTTGAACTGTTTGTTCCTGACCGGAATGTCTGCCACTGGGGTTGGAGTTAGATCAACCTCACCAATTTGTGGAGAACCCTCGTTACTCGAGGGGGAGGATGATGCGATGTCTGCCATCCCTTGTCACACAGCCAACAGTTTCACACACACGCACACACACACAAAAAAAAAAAAAAAAAAAAAAAAAAAAAAAAAAAAAAAAAAAAATGGAAGGGGGGGGGGGGGGGGGGGGGAGGGGGGTGTGTGTTTTTTAAGAAAGGACCTGTCAAAAGACAATACAGATTTAAAATCTGGGGATTCGACTATTATAACTACTCTGCCAAACCAGAAAGGGCAGGCAGACAGGGGGCTACCACAAGGGTGCCTGTGGTGGAGTTAAAAAGTTAAAATTCCAATTCAGGACCTAAAACTTATAAAACCAACAGTTAAAAAAGTGGGAAGAGGCCGTACTGGAGTCCAGGACTCCCTTGATGCGCCGGCAACCTAGGGTCACCCTAAGTTAGCGCACCGGCTATCCCACTGGGAGGGGATTCAGCAACAGCCGGCTATCTATCGCCGACCCATGGGTTGAGATAATAATCTCTGGTGGACAATTTTGATATTAAAATGGAAATACCGTGGCTCGAAGTAACTAGAGCAATGTATGTAGTATGAAGCTGCAGGTATGGTGCAGCAAGATGCCCAGGGAGACAAGTGGGCAGAAGGGTTGAGATGACAGCAGTGCGTTTCTTGAGGGATCGGCAAAGCGTATCTGTATATTCTGCAAAGCGTATCTTGTTAGAAGATGGATGGGGGGAGCAAGTCCCACGAAGTAGTCAGCAAGGCATATCTTGTTTGAAGATGGCTGGTATGGCAGATGAGGGGGGGAGCAAGTCCCGCAATGAAGACAGCAAAGCGTATCTTGATTTGGTGGTTGGAGATGTCCAAGCAGCATATGATTCTGGCAGTTTAAAACGACGATAGAGTAAAATTGTCACCTTTCTTGTTATATCAAGAGGAGCAAATAGCATGCGACCTCTCTCAACAAACTTCACCTCGAGAATGCCATGTGATTATTGTATTGGATTTGGCTCTTTGCGGTCTGCTGGACCCTATAAACAAGACTAACTAACCAATCCAACACCCTTCGAGTGAGAGTATAAACCGAGGTCTTGTCTGCGCGCACGCATTCTTAGGCTATAATGTCTTAAATGGGTGTGTCATCTACACCAAAACACTCAGCAAGCGCTATAAGTCCCTCCCCCACTCACCCCCATTCCTATCCCCCTCTCACCCCCACTCCAATCCCCCACTCCTATCCCCCACTCACCCCCATTCCTATCCCCCACTCACCCCCACTCCTATCCCCCACTCACCCCCTCTCCTATCCCCACTCACCCCCACCCCTATCCCCCACTCACCCCCACCCCTATCCCCCACTCACCCCCACCCCTATCCCCACTCTTATCCCCCACTCACCCCCACCCCTATCCCCCACTTACACCCACTCCAATCCCCCACTCCTATCCCCCACTCACCCCCATTCCTATCCCCCACTCACCCCCACTCCTATCCCCCACTCACCTCCATTCCTATCCCCCACTCACCCCCACCCAGATCCCCCACTCACCCTCACTCCTATCCCCACTCACCCCACCCCTATCCCCCCACTCACCCTCACTCCTATCCCCCACTCACCCCCACTCTTATCCCCACTCACCCCTACCCCTATCCCCCACTTACACCCACCCCTATCCCCCACTTACACCCACCCCTATCCCCCACTTACACCCACCCCTATCCCCCACTCACCCCTCTCCTATCCCCACTCACCCCACTCCTATCCCCACTCACCCCCACCCCTATCCCCACTCTTATCCCCCACTCACCCCCACACCTATCCCCCACTTACACCCACCCCTAACCCCCACTCACCCCCTCTCCTATCCTCACTCACCCCCACTCCCATCCCCAGTCGCCCAAGATTGTTCTCAGTCCACTGGGCCATGGGGCGTTAGACGATGCACCTAATGCAAAAAGCTGGCGCCACGGGCGGCTTGAGTTAGATCCTGTATTGGCCAGCGCCTTGAGCAGCTCGTCAGCTAGAAAAGCGCTTTATAAGAACGATGAAATAATGATTAAATAAAATAATATTTGGCAGAATATATACATGATAATAATCCGAATCCCCCTTTCCCCCCACCCTTTGTCTCTTTCATGCGTTCGCATCCTCTTCCATAAACATGCGTAATACAAGCATGATGGTAAGTTATCCAAATGTATTTCCAGACACCAACGCGCAAAGCTGAAAATCATGCATTTTCAAAAGTTTTAATTTTAATTACTATGTTGGGACTCGGTTTTATGTCACAAAGAAGCAAAATGAAAGCTATGGAATATTTTTATCAAAACTATCGGCAAGCAAAAAATTATCATTTGTTCAGCCAATTTTGAGATGGAGCTCAAACTGAGAAAAAAACAACATTGAAATCAGCGACATTGACCTTTGACAAAGAGCAAAGGTAAACGACACAAAAGGCTGTTGTGTTAAAAATTCCTATGAAGTTTCGTCAAAATCCGTTTAGTGATTCTTGGAATGCAACGGACCCGACCGTCCGCCCGACCAAACAACCGAACGACCGCTAGAAAGATATTTGGTTTTGTTCTAGCTGATTCCCGACTAATTCAAAATTGGACCTCACATTTCCTACATTAAAATAGTATGTGCTTTATCACCCCTTCGATGCTGTTTTATCGCATGATTTTTATGCTGTGGTGGTTCCTACTGTGCACGTAAATTGTTGCGCTTCGCCAACACTCTATTTGGGGGGCTGCTTTTTACAACCTCTTCCCCTCCTCTGCACCCGTTTTCTTTCTGCATCCTGAGCATGCTGCTAGCATAAACGATGCTGCGCCTTACACATCATTAGTATCATTAGCAGCAACATCACTAAAGTATGTTGACATTGGATGAAATCAAAGGCGTACGGAGTCCTCGCCATTGTAGTGCGTTTTATTTGTCTCACAATAATTTTCGCTTTCCTTTTGATGTCACCTACATGAACACATTGTATTTCTACAGTTATACAGAAGTCTAAACTGTTCTCAGAAGAGCTGTAATGATCGCGGTGTAAAGAGAGTTGGCGCGCCAATCTAAACATGGATATGGCTGGAAGAGACTCGTAACCGGTAGAATGGCTACTATGATGTGAAATATGGCCGCAGCTTATGACGATTTCAAAGTCGGTGTGCTTTGCTTTACGGTTGCTGGAGCCTGACGGGAAACATCATGTAGCCGTCACCAGCGCCATTCATCGTGCCTGCACTAACCCTTAACGCCGTTCTTCATTGTCTGTACCTCCCATTGGCCTCAAGACAAGAGAGAGGAGCCAGCGACATGCTTCATCACCAGTGACGCAGTAAACGCCGCTCCTTTCTATAATGAACGCTCACATCTCTTTGGACTCCCTAACGACGAAAAATGACGCGTGGGTCTAGTCTCAATGACGTCTGACCGACCTCAAAGCCACTCTAACGGGATCTTCACAAGGGGCTGAGTACTCACAACTCACCTTTAGAGAGTGAGCGGAACCGCTTAAAGAGTGCTCTAAGTACCCCAACAAGACGGCGAGGTAATCATCTTGAAGAAGGCCCTTAACTCTTCCGAAAACCTGCTCAGTTGTCTGCTCTTTGAAGGTACGCGCCCCTCTCGCCTCCAAACAACAGCTGCACCTACGCGTTGCTAGCAGAACGAGCACTGCACGTGGCACCGGCACTTATGGCGGCCAATAATTAATCGAACTGGCTGGCAGGCTGGCAGGATCGGACAGGCCGCCTTGTGTGTACGTCTTCAGCGCCACTCGCTAACCTCCCCTTTATTACCGTACAAATTGGCTGACCCAGGGTGCAGCTTGCAGTGCGCTCCCGAGTTTCCTACCTGTTGTATTACCGTCAATATTTAGCTCCACTTTTAGTCGCTTTGGAAGCTTGGAAATTAAGTTAGAATAAAAAAAATTTTTCATCAGTTTAAAATGCTGAGGCTTTAAAGATAAATTGGTAAAAAGTGGGTCAAGTGGTTCGCAAGCAAGAGAAAATCCAGAGCATTGGAAAGCTTCTACAGAATCACGAGATAAAACACAGTACCAGGTGTCTGTATAGCGATAAATTCGATTTTGCCGAAGTCCTTACATTCTGTTGTGATAGGATTGGATTACACTTTGCCAAAATGTTGAATTTTGTTAGAAAGAGTGTTTACGTAACTTCACAAGAAATAAACAGAAGTAAAATCTACCAGAAATTGAGTTTGTAATTTTTGAGTCATCTGCCCACCTGCCTGAAAGGGGAGGAGAGAGAGAGAGAGAGAGAGAGAGAGAGAGAGAGAGAGAGAGAGAGAGAGAGAGAGAGAGAGGGAGAGAGGGAGGGAGAGAGAGAGAGAGAGAGAGAGAGAGAGAGAGAGGGAGAGAGAGAGAGAGAGAGAGAGAGAGAGAGAGAGAGAGAGAGAGAGAGAGAGAGAGAGAGAGCACATAAAAGGAGCCCAAAAATTTTTTTAAAGCGAAAGAGGCGACGGAAATGATCCATTACTGAAAAGAGGTGTGAAGATGAAGGAACACGCGCACGAGCATCAAAGAACCTGTGTTTTGTGGTGACAGGTGAAAGTTAGGATTTATGTGAGCTTGAAGTATGCACCAGCGATCTGGGGCGTCTGTGGCGTTAAACTCAGAACACAGATTTTACCCTAGCAAATATTCCTTTTAAATCCCAAGTTAGCACGACTAATTAGATTACTGAGAGATCAATGACTAAATGAATGATTTCAGTTTGTTGGAGGATTTCTTTCTTTCTGTATTTAATTATTTATTTATTTATAACCGTTCTTTGAAACTAATAAACCCAAAATAACGTATGATCCTATAATATTATTTACACGAATAGGGGTAGTTCTACTGACAAACAAATAATTGCTGCTCGTAACGTGAGGTTTGGATGTACATTATTTATGGGTGTATGCAGATTACAGATCGCCGGGTTTTGAGTCTGATTTAGATATAAAGATGTGAATATTAATAATTATTGACGATGGTGATGATGATGATGATGATGATGATGATGATGATGATGATGATGGTGATGATGATGATGATGATAATAATAATAATAATAATAATAATAATAATAATAATAATAATAATAATAATAATAATAATAATAATAAACAACCACCCTGTTCTTCAGTTCGACCCCTCCCACTTCCACCCCCCCCCCAAACTAACACTCTCGTTTCCTATTATTACCATCAGCTCTCGATCGATCTCTTCCTACCCGATTCCCCCACATTATACATTCTTTCCCCACTACCCTTCTTCCCCTCTCCCTACCCCTCCTTCTTCCCCTATACTATTTCGGATGAGAGCGTAAACCGAGGTCTAAGGCTGTGCATGCCCGCTTTCCATCTGACGGATTTTTAAAGATCATGACGTTAAAGTCATCGATTGCAGAATTCCAGATACAGAATTACATCCCTCCTTCCCTCCCCCCCCCCCCCCCCCCAACTAAAGCACCAGCATATTCCTCCTCGTCCTTGACGGTGGTGTTCTGCGACTGTGTCGTTTATGCTAAGAATGCAATCCGAAGTGGGCTCCCTCCCACCCCCAATATTCATGAGTGTCAAACATTGTGTAAAATCCCCCCCGCCCCCATATCCCCCTCCCACCCCCCAAGAAAAAAGAAGAAAAAAGAAAGTCCACATTTACCTCCTTACCACTCGTTCTTGTTCTCTCCATCTATAACCCACCTCCATCACCCCCTCCCCCCACTTATTACCCCCTGTTATTGCTCCACACCTGCCTGTGTGTATCAACCATCCCAAGCGCTTAATTACCCTCTTCGCTTTGTTTGGAAGCGCGCTAGGTTAAAGCATGCTGTCAAGAGGTGGATCATTTCTGGAAGCACAGACGTCCATGGGGCCGAATGCTTGGCAAGGGCTTCCTTGAGGTAGGAAATCGTTACCGTAACCATGCCTCAACAGGAATGATACTGGAACAGACAAGGCTTGACAACATTCTTGGCAAGTGCCTGGATGAGAGCTGATTTCACTACATCTGCTAGAATAGTATTCATTAATAGCATGGCCTTTCAAGTTCGAAATTATCAGAGGAGCCACTGGTAATGTAGAGTTTTGGAATGGGTTAGCTTTGGAGGTTGTTAAATGCACTATCATGCATTCTGTTCTAGGTTTGGAGTTTAAAAATGAATGGGCAAGGTAATATGGATACGCGTCAATTTGTAATTGGTTTCAAAACACGTCTCTTGAGTGGGATTGTTGTTCAAAGGCAAGAGCGGGGTTGCCATTTTACCTTTTTCCCGTCTCCCTCCTCCTCTCCAGCGACCTTGCCATAGACCATTTACAATTTTCACAAATTCGACATCCCCATTAACTTGTTTAGAGAGTTAGCGACCGAGGGGTGGTGGGGGGGGGGAAGGGAGAGAGAGAGAGAGAAGGGGGGGGGGGTGCATTCGTCCCTATAAGAATTTACTGGTAGATTAATTTGTTCGGAGTGAACACAGTACAAATACTAAGATACCAATACTTCAAGTAAGGTAATACTTCTGCTCTCAATCCTATCCTATCCTATTCTATCCCGTAACTCGAGAGTCGTTGGGGCATCACAAATGATCGTTTAACCAGCGACTCTGTCCTCGGCAACCTTCATGGCTTCGCTCCGTGTCACGTCAATCCATGCTCGAATGTTGTCCCCCCCCCCTCCCCCTCCTCTTTTTCTGCCTCCAAGATGGTCTTTGCAAGGCCCGATGATCGGGTGACGTGGCCATACCATCGAAGTTTCGGTTTCTTCACCACTGTGAGCAGGTCATGGTGTTGTCCAATGGCTCGTGTGATGCTCTGTCAGACGTTGGTGATGTGCTTGGTATAGGACATGCCCAGAAGTCTTCTGTATTCTTCGTTGTAGGTCTGCTGTGAAGGTCCGCGTTTCGCAAGCGAATAGGAAGATGGAGATGACAAGGGAGCGCAGCAGCCTTACCTTGGAGTGTAGACTCGTGGTCTTGTCTTTCCAAATGGGCTTCAATCTTGTCAGGGCAGCAGATGTTTGTGCGATCCTGGAAAGGACTTCCTGTCGGGACCCATTGTCTGATACCATGGCTCCTAAATATTCTAAGGATAGTTGAGGGATTGGCCTTGGAATTGATGTCTGTGTTGATGCCATTGGTGTTGTTGGTCATCATTTTGGTCTTCTCTGCACTTATTTCCATTCCAATTGCTCTGGAGGTAGGGTCAAGCCTCTGTATCAGCTGTTCAAGTTCTTGTTCCTCTCCAGCCAATCCATTAATGTCATCCGCAAAAGGGAGGTTGGCGATTGCTCTCCCCCTATGCTGATTGTGCCTTCGTGATCTGCAAAGGCATCTGACATGATGCGCTCCAGGAAGATGTTGAAGAGTGTTGACGCACGCCGATTGTTGTTCTGAACCAGTTCCCCATAGCGCTGTTGTGGAGGATTGCACTGGTAGCCTTTTTATACAGGTTTCTATATATATATATATATATATATATATATATATATATATATATATATATATATATATATATATATATATATATATATATATATATATATATATATATATATATATATATATATATATATATATTAACCTAAACATTTTATTTATTTGTTTTTATTTAAGTTTATATTATTAATTTTTTTAAATAATAAAGATGACACAAGTTATACCACAATAAAAATTGCATTGTTCAAACACCAGAAAAATAAATAAGTTTGAAATATTAAAAAAAGCAATAGAAAAGCATCGGAGATCATCAAAGACCAAACAACTGGTGATGTGTTGTTACATAAGTTTAAACCAACAACAACGTTCCCTTTTATAGTAGGAAGTGTATTAAACGTCAAAATATTACAATCTCGTGATTTGTTTGTGGAGTGCGTTTCCCAAAATCAACAAAGCAAAGTTCTATCATAAAACCAATCTAGGCAAATCTAAGCAAATGTTCAATGTTATATCCCTACTGTGAAAACTGAAGGAATTGTTTTTCATCACATTGAGCCAAAAGATTTGAAAAACAACAAAGATATAATAAAGTTAACATTTTCCAAAACCAAGAAATCATAACAACAGATTACTGGAATTGTTTTCACCATAGAAACATTGCCATCGATTCGGATAACAAGAAAGGGGGAAGGGGGGAGGAACAAGATTTTTTCCTTATTGCCCACCTGTCATCAGATGCATCAGATGTCAACGTTTGAATCACTCTCGGAAAAAATGCTTTTCCAAACCGAGATGGTGCGATGCGGTTAAAAGCATGATAGAAAATCTTGCTCAACTCGTGCCCCGCGTTGTATTCACTGCAATGGCCCACAGTTTGCTACTTATCACGGTTATCATTTTTTTAAAAGTAGTACTGTTGGGGTGTCGGATAGTGCAGTGGTTGGAGCACTCGCTACTGTGTCGAAAGTGAAGCACCGTCCGGTGCGGTTAGCACTTGGATGGGTGACCGCTAAGGTGTGAAGCGACAAACAACAACGCCCCCAGTTGACTCAACTGTGATTGAGTACCTACTCTCTTGAGGGTGGGGAAGGTAAAGCAGCGAGGGAGAGAGTTGGGCATCGCCCTCATTACGCTGGCCCAAGATAAGTGTGATCTCCAACATCACGCTCCCCTACGGCCACAAGGCTATGGGACTACCTTTACCTTTTTTTCTTTTACTGTTGAAAAATGCTCAATAAGAAAGAGCAAAAAAAGTACACGAGTCTTCAAGATGCCATCAACAAGCTTACAAAACAAAAGATCATGTAATATGCAAAGAAACGTATGTCAACATTGCATCGAAGGTTCCTCTCCAACCACCAATTTTTTCTTAACTTTGTTCGAACCACTGTGATTCCGATCATCAACATCAATAGTCAAGGAGAACTGAAACAAAATATGGAGGACATTTACAGAATGACATGCATGGGCTCACAGGTACAAAAGAATCCAATCTTGATAGATGAAACGAGGGAGCAAATACGAGCAGTCTTTGAAAACAACAAAAGCGATGAAACATTGAAGTTGAACTGCAACATCGAAAACATTCCCATTCCAGATGCAGGGGGTGGGGGGGGGGAACAAAACATATACCAAAACATATACCATCTGAACAACTACAAACCCGCTGGGGACACTTTGTTTTTAAATAAATTTAATAATACAGAGGGAGAGAGATAAAAGAGAGAGGGAGGTATAGATAATAAAGAAAAAGAGAGGAGAGGCAAATAAAAAACAAAAAAGGGTGCAAGTAAAATGCCAAAAATAAATAAATTAATAAATAAATATATACATAAAAATTAAATCATAGCATGGGTATTAATAACTGCTTCATATTAAAAAAATTTCATTTAACCATGATGCATGTACTTTTTAGAACACTTAACATCTTATGCGTTTTTAAAAAAAAAATTAGGTATGGGTAGGTCTGTTAAAAAAAAGACATTTAGAAAATAACATTATAGTTTTACTGTAAATTTCTTAGCATAATTAATTGTCATTCGATTCATCAGAAAAAAATAAATAAAAATAAAAGCAAACTTTACATTAAAAATAAATATTTAGAATATAAATTAAAACTGAATTGTTCCAAAAATAAATATCTGGTGCTTTTTTTTAATGATTGCCTCAATTTGGTATTTCATTGGTATGTATTATAATTAAAAAAATTCTGTGCATGCAGTGATAGCATTGCCTTATTATTTTAATCACATGCATGTGCAATAAATCAGTAATGCTGTTCTCCTCAAATAAATGGTTATTGTGTTTTATTACAATTATAAGTTTATCTTTAATCTATGTCTCTTTTTAGTGATTCACCACTGACAGTGCACTTCAGCCTTCCACTTCCAGAATCATAAACACAACAAAGATTATTATATCACAGATACTTTTATACAATGTGAATTAATTTTCGAGCTAATGTTAATTAAAAGTATCTTTGATATATATCTTAGTTGTGTTCATGGTTTTACTTTCAAAATACTTAGCAGTTCCTGTTGTGTTTACAATGTCTTCCACTTTCAGGCAATTGATATATTTCCTAAAGGTAGTTATTGTACCAACACCACAACATAAACTATACACTATGTAGGCTACAATGGAACATTATAGTCTCAAATAAATTTGACTTCACTCAGTGGCTGACAGCTTGGACACCCAAAGATAACCTATAACGGGTATAAAATCAGAAACACAACAAAGAAATATATTAGATACTTTTAATTATGCAACAATACAAGACAAATGAATTTTCGTGCTTTGCTCTTCTTCAGATTAAAAACAAACATAAAATGACTAAATGCTGCAGAATGCACAAAAAGTCACTTCCAGGAAAATGTTTGAAACGGGCATATAATATCAGGCCCAGCAATTGGGTCATCAAAAATTTATTTGCACGGGTAATAACTGCTAGTACCTATTAATCAGCCAGTGATATTTTGACACATTATTATTATTTGGGTAGTACTTATTTAAGCCTTGTGCTTTTGTGCGCCCTGATGTTTTGCCTTGTATTAATATCTGGTTTGTTTGTTGAATAAATTTATGTTAAAACAATCAGGCAGATTTTCAGAAAGGCAGATCTGTAGTAGTCACATTGTTAAACTGACTACACATATTAAGAAGCAATTTGCTAAAATAAAGAGTTTACTAGCAACCTTTTTTGGTATACGAAAAGCATACGATCAAGTATGGCATAAACGATTATAGTATAAGCTTATAAACATAGGATTATCGGGCACATTTATAAATATTAAAACATTCCTTACAGGAAGAAACATGATTGTAAAAGTTGGAAATTCTTATTCAAACAAACATTTTATAAATATATATTATTTAATATGCTTGTTCATGATCTACCAAAAAAATGTCAGTAAAATATACACATTGTTCAGTATGCAGATGATATTGCCTATCCTTTCTCATCCCGTAACTCGAAGGTCGTTGGGGCACCATAGATGATCTGTTAAATGTTAATTAAATTAGCTTGTACTTTTGTCAAGAAGCGTTCTTTTCACCACATAAAACATATTTGAAAAAAAAATTTACAACGTTTAGACAGTAAGATCATAAAAATAACACTTTGTGTACCGATTCATAGTAAAACTACAGATGTATGTGCAGCAGCAGGTGTTTTATCTTTAAGAGATTATAGAAAGCTTGCATGCGCAAAATATGAATTAGAAGTCACTCAGTAGAAAATAATATGCAGGAGGATATAATACTAAATCTGATATTGATTTTCCAAAGACAACAAAAGATGTAATCTCATTACAAACAATTTCAACATATACACAGGATATTTTTAATGATGCAAATATTTTACCACAACACGTTGCCCAAAAAATCATTAATGCTCCATATAATATATGGGAAATGGAAAGCACACAATATGATATTAATTATACCAATTTTAAGAAATATGAAAATCATTATTTAATAGCTACAGAGGCCAGAGAACATGAAAATTATTATAAACATTTAAAAGTTTATACAGATGGGTCTGTAATTTCTTCAGGAGATGCAGGAGCAGACCTTAAAATTATAAAATCTTTTTACTTAGGTAAAAATCATACAGTATTCACTGCCGATTTGGTGGCTATATTAATGTCTCTTCATACATTAATTAACACACCACTTGCTTTGTAAAGCATTCTCATTTGTGTTGATTCACAATCGGTATTATATGCATTAAATTCGAATATGAAATAAACAATCTAATTCACGCTTTAAAAAGCAGAGGAATAAATATAAATGTGCTTTGGCTGCCATCACATTGTGGAACAATACACAATGATATAGCAGATAGAGCAACAAAACAGGGAGCAAAAAAATATTAATGCTATTAAAATCCATATTAGATTATCAGTAAAAGAAATGTACTGTATAATTAATTAATAATATTACTAAGAACAATTTATCAGATTCATGTTTAATTAGTATATCAGAGTCTCTAGACATATTTGTAGTTTAGCATTTAAATTATATTTACATTTTTGGAAAACAAAATTTTGTAAAAATATTACTTGCATTTGTAATGAAAATATAATTACACAACACTTAATATTACAATGTAATGTTATAAAGAGAGCAGTTGCGATAAATTAAATAACATTCAAGACTTAGACTTTAAATCATACATAAGTATATCTATAACACTGATATATTCTCCAATTAGTCAATTCTTATAATAATAATAATAATAATAATAATAATAATAATAATAATAATAATAATAATAATAATAATAATAATAATAATAATAAATTATTATTATTATTATCATCATCATCATCATCATCATCATCATCATCATCATCATCATCATCATCATCATTATTATTATTATTATTATTAGAAAAACGGAAACTCCGATGGTACTTCCACGTCACCAGGCCTTGCAAAGATCCTCCTGCAAGGCACAGTGCAAGGAGGTAGAAGAAGAGGGAGACCGAAAAAGAGGTGGGAGGACAACATTCGAGAATGGACTGTTTTATCAGGGTTGCTGAGGACAAAAAAAGATGGAGTACACTGGTTAAACGATCATCTGTGGTGCCCCTACTACCTCTGAGTTACGGGATAGGATAGGATATGAATAATAATGAAATCATGCGACTTTTATCGCCAAATGCTTAAAAAGCATGATTGTCAATTGTACGCAAAGTATGACCGCAAATATAGATTTTTTTAAAGAGGGCAACTTTTATGACGTCAATTTAAAAAAAACAAAACCGGCATAAATTATAACGATGATGCCATTTTTAAGATCCTATCCTATCATTCAAACATGTACCATTTATCATTGAAATTAAATATATAAAATATACTGATTATTTCAAACGATCTGTAGAGTTCAGATTTAGGTTTTAACAAAGCTTTCATCAGAATAGCCTATATTCCAAGAATTAAGTGAAATAGTTATATTTATAATTAAAATAATATTTATTATGCATAGATTAATCTGTAAGTATTTATCAATTAATATAATTTAAAATACATTTTCCGCGATGGTTGGGATAAGCATGTATGTTGTCATCTTGCTTTCTTACCTAGTCATTGTAACGGAGGGTTTTTATGTGTATTATAATCTAAATAAATATATGTATAACTACTTATGGTGTATTGAATGAGTATGCGGGTGTGGCTGTCTGACGCTCAGTATAAAGGAGTGTGTTCTATCTCTGTTTACTTTAACTCTCATCCTTCACCACACACATGCTTTCAGACAAGGACAAAGTCTACACAATTGTTTCTCTTTGCCCTCTGTTATACTATTACTCATTCAATTATTCATATGCACATTAAACCATTCACATACACTAAATTCACAGATACATTAAATCATTCAATTATTTCCAACATATAAATAAATCACACAGCTGATAAATAAGTACACATAGTTAATGTAGTACTTTTTCCCAGTTAAGTTGATAGGTGCACATAGTTACGTTCAGAGTTCAACGCTAGCAGAAGTCGTTGTCCTTTCTAAGGACGTCACTCGACTCTTCTCTTTTTCATTAGCACCGAAGCACAGAAAATGTCACAGTTTTTATTTAGGCCTACTGACCGTGTTTCGCGGATCAAACACTCCCGGCGTGGTATTCACAGCCGACGCTGGGGTCACAGCCACACACTGAAGACGCTGCAGTTGTCTTCGTGGCGTTGATCCGGAAATTCACTTCGGTACCGTTGTTGCAATTCTGCACCAGTGATGGTATCCGAAGGAGAGCTACGGCGATGATGGTGTCCACATCAGGTCAAGCCAGTGATGTCATGGGGACCAAATCCATCCGCCGCACATCAGGGGTCCTTTGCTCCGTAACCGCTCCGCTGTATACAACATGTACACAATCGTAAATTTTTGCTCTTATCCTTAAAGAGACTGTATGTCTTTATAGCTCACATTGAGCAAGGATCATTTCCATTTGTAGAATGTCTCTACACGCCACCACAATCACTACAATCACTACTGTCACCATTCCTGTGACAATACCTAGTATAGCCACTTTACACACATTGCATAGGCTACACACAAGGGACTATGAGCCAAATATTACAAACACAGCTCACCTTCATTTTATAACATATTTATACCCATTCATTCATCAATAGATATACAAACTACACAACTGAAATACGTTCCTATTTCAGCCCCATATCCACACATGAATGAATAAGAATGGCATCATAATTACAAACTGAGTCACACATACATGTATACACATGATCAAATAAATATTGACACGAGTTATCGAACTTTGTTTTCAAACATGGGTTCTTCTGTACCCTAAACGTACTAATTTACAAAAAGCAATATTTTCCCTTTTCGTAAAGATAGCTTAGCAGTTCATTATAAATACCACTAATAATAATAATAACAATAAATACCTGTATTCTTTATACAGCAAAAGTAATTCCTAAAGAATCAGGTCTTTCTAGAGCACCCCACGTCCTGTCACTAAGGCTGATGTATAGTCTCTGCTCTAACAACAGCTCAGAAACCAAATTATAATTTCTACCGGAACACACAGTGACGTCATAACGTCTTTCTATATAACTGCGTGCAAAACGCGTTCGTTACACTACCCCCCTCCCAAAGAAAAAAAGAACCGACCGAGGTTATTTTTTACAAGTTCTGAGGATAGTGTCAAAACACAGCAACGACCACGAAAACTTGATCTATGGAACCGATTGATCACGATCAGCGCGTGACAACAGATCCGCGAACACATTCTGTGTACATGGAAGTGGTTCAAGAGTGAATCTGAACTCTTGTAAGGACATGAACCATCATCCTGGATAACGCCAATACCTACTGTAGGGACAGTATGCCTATCTGTAGAAACATCCACATGAGAAACACAACACTGAGGTTCCACAACCTTGACATCTGGAAGCAAAAAAGGAGAAATGGAAGCTTTCGGTTTACGACCGAACATCCGATCAAAAGGACTGAAACCTGTACTTTCCGACGGCAATTCTCTACATGCGAAGAGCAATGCAGGAAGATAGCGATGCCAAGCTTTAGGTTGAGAATGAACAACCTTTCGAAGCATAGATTTCAAAGTGCCATGAAATCGTTCAACAGTACCATTTGCTTGAGGATGGTAGGGTGAAGTACGTATGGCTTGAGTACCACACAAAGCATGAAACTGCTTCATCAAATCTGAGTTGAACTGAGAACCTTGATCTGAAAGAATTTCCTTGGGAAAACCTAACCTTGAAAAAATACTCATCAAAGCTTCAGCAACAGCAACAGAAGAAATGTCTTTCATAGGAACAGCTTCGGGAAACCTAGTAGCCAAGTCAATCAAAGTCAGAATATATCTGTGACCTTCAACAGATGGAGGAGACAAAGGCCCTACTAGATCAATAGCGACCCTCTCGAATGGAGTCGAGATAAGAGGCATAGTCGCCAACGGAACAGGGGGAACTTTTCCTTTTGAAATTGTCTTCTGGCAAATGTCACAAGTGTGAACATAAGCACTCACATCAGCAGAAACACCAGGCCAAAAGAATTGGGACAGAATCCTAGTCAAAGTTCTACGAACTCCACAATGACCTGCCAAAAGTTGATCATGCGCAGCAATCATGACTGAAGTACGAAGTTTTTCAGGAACAACAACCTGATGCAAAATATCCTTGGATTTCTGATACCTCCTGTACAAAATATCATCTCTAAAATAGAAAGTATAGGTAGCAGAACCAACAACCTTTTCTTCACCTGAAACACCTAACTTAAAACAACCTTGCAAAGTAGCATCATCTTTCTGCAACTGAATAAGTTCAACACGAGTGACCTTCAAGTCATCGCACACAGTGACAAGAGGTTTGTGCGGGAGATCTTGCTTCCTAGCCTGAGCACGAGTAGTGACAGCAGCAATAGGAACATCAGCAGCAGCAGCAACTTTGGTATCTTGGGTCTGCTGAACAATCAAACCTGGAATATTTCCTACAATCAAGTCAGCAACTGGATCCTCAAGAACACAACAAACCAACTCTCCAACAAAATATGGACAAGAAACAACAACTTTAGCCTGTTTAGTTGCTAGTTCAACTTCTGCCTGTTTTTTAGCTAATTCAACATCTGCTTGTTTTTTAGCCAATTCAACTTTTTCTTTTTCTAATTCAACATCCAATGCTTTCTGCTTTGTTTCTTCTTCTAATTTCTTTTCATCTCTTAATCTTTGTCTCTCAAGACGATCAAAACAATCCTGTACATATTTCCCACGTTCTTTATCAGGAATACCCAAAGTTGTAGCTTGACCAATAAAAGATTGGAACAACTGATCATAATCATCAGACATGGCTAAGTACAATGTAGATTAACAATCAACAAAAAAAATTTACTATAAAAGTATCAAAGTGTTCAACCAGCAAATCAATAAAATATCAAAGTATCAACAATGAAATGGTCAAATGCAATCAATCAAACAACTATAAATTGCTCAATGAATCTCATGAAAACAATTAAGGTTTTTTCAAAAGCAGCTTTTCAATACAATGCACAATTCAAGTTATAATGAAAGCAGTCAAGTCTCAATGTAAACAAAGCAAATTATATATTATATTATCCCAATATGTTTTGCAAGTTCTGAAGCAATGATAAATTTTTTAAATATCAAATGGAATACACCAAGTCAATATATTCACAACATATGTTGAAGAACTTCAACTGACGTTGACAATAAACACAATGAATATACAGTGAAAGATTAAATTATTAAGTTAAGTTTTTATGCAAAATTTGTTCAAACAGTCTTTTAGTTTTAAAGTATGATAATATTATTATGTATAATCCAAGTAATGAATCTATTCACAAGTATTTAAAGTTTGTATTAATGTCAATAGGAATGTAAAAAAAAAAAATTAAATAAATTTCTAAATTAAATAAAATAATCCAAACGCTCACTCACAATCAAATTTGTTACCTCCCTTGTCCCAAGAATAATCACATGAACCAGTTTTAAAAAACTACCCTAATAAAAAATATATACAATGCCCACAAATGAAAAATTATTTAAACAAAGTTATTAAATAAAGAGGTATTTAATGAGAAAAAAAACAATTAACTCTCAACACTATAAGCACTAGAATTAAATAATACTATAATACCAAGTTAACGGCCAAAGGAAAATAAACTCAACAAATTAACAAAGTCTTATCAAGATTAATTTTATAAATAATAAAATCAATAAATGTCACACTAACTACTATACTATTCTATACCCAATTTAATTCAAAGTCAAACAGAATTATTAAACCAAATAAAATTACAAACAAAACTATCAGCACTAACAATCCAACATGAACCAAAGGAAACAATGTATCAACAACTAAACTAAATCAAGGGAAACAATTTAACAAAAGTAAACTAAATCAAGGGAAACAATTTAACCAGAATAACCCAGTATAACTACATACATCAATACAGAATATTATAACATCAAACGCAATGCAAATCAACACCACAATGAATAAATAAAAGTAATTAAATTAAATGGGGCTGAAATTCTAACACTATAACCTACTTAAAATAAGGGCAAAGAGAACATACACCCAAACACACGCATGAAAGGACAGAACCCTACACAGCAAAGAACTAACCAAAAACAAACAATCCCACTAACAGAAGAACAGAGCTGAAAATAAGAAAATAGCAACCCGCAGGCAGAAAAAGAATTAAACCCTTAGTGCCCAGAAACTGTACACAGGCACAGCCGTTACGCTGGAGACGGCATTGTCACACAAAACAAAACATCTCAGTCATACACAATATAATTAAGAATTTCAAGGGAGATAAGCCCACTAGTCTAACTGTATAAAAATATAATAACTAGTGGTGTCCTCTAATAAATATAAATATGTATGACTTAATGCTAACTAACACAGAGACAGTCTAGGGTCACCAAATGTAACGGAGGGTTTTTATGTGTATTATAATCTAAATAAATATATGTATAACTACTTATGGTGTATTGAATGAGTATGCGGGTGTGGCTGTCTGACGCTCAGTATAAAGGAGTGTGTTCTATCTCTGTTTACTTTAACTCTCATCCTTCACCACACACATGCTTTCAGACAAGGACAAAGTCTACACAATTGTTTCTCTTTGCCCTCTGTTATACTATTACTCATTCAATTATTCATATGCACATTAAACCATTCACATACACTAAATTCACAGATACATTAAATCATTCAATTATTTCCAACATATAAATAAATCACACAGCTGATAAATAAGTACACATAGTTAATGTAGTACTTTTTCCCAGTTAAGTTGATAGGTGCACATAGTTACGTTCAGAGTTCAACGCTAGCAGAAGTCGTTGTCCTTTCTAAGGACGTCACTCGACTCTTCTCTTTTTCATTAGCACCGAAGCACAGAAAATGTCACAGTTTTTATTTAGGCCTACTGACCGTGTTTCGCGGATCAAACACTCCCGGCGTGGTATTCACAGCCGACGCTGGGGTCACAGCCACACACTGAAGACGCTGCAGTTGTCTTCGTGGCGTTGATCCGGAAATTCACTTCGGTACCGTTGTTGCAATTCTGCACCAGTGATGGTATCCGAAGGAGAGCTACGGCGATGATGGTGTCCACATCAGGTCAAGCCAGTGATGTCATGGGGACCAAATCCATCCGCCGCACATCAGGGGTCCTTTGCTCCGTAACCGCTCCGCTGTATACAACATGTACACAATCGTAAATTTTTGCTCTTATCCTTAAAGAGACTGTATGTCTTTATAGCTCACATTGAGCAAGGATCATTTCCATTTGTAGAATGTCTCTACACGCCACCACAATCACTACAATCACTACTGTCACCATTCCTGTGACAATACCTAGTATAGCCACTTTACACACATTGCATAGGCTACACACAAGGGACTATGAGCCAAATATTACAAACACAGCTCACCTTCATTTTATAACATATTTATACCCATTCATTCATCAATAGATATACAAACTACACAACTGAAATACGTTCCTATTTCAGCCCCATATCCACACATGAATGAATAAGAATGGCATCATAATTACAAACTGAGTCACACATACATGTATACACATGATCAAATAAATATTGACACGAGTTATCGAACTTTGTTTTCAAACATGGGTTCTTCTGTACCCTAAACGTACTAATTTACAAAAAGCAATATTTTCCCTTTTCGTAAAGATAGCTTAGCAGTTCATTATAAATACCACTAATAATAATAATAACAATAAATACCTGTATTCTTTATACAGCAAAAGTAATTCCTAAAGAATCAGGTCTTTCTAGAGCACCCCACGTCCTGTCACTAAGGCTGATGTATAGTCTCTGCTCTAACAACAGCTCAGAAACCAAATTATAATTTCTACCGGAACACACAGTGACGTCATAACGTCTTTCTATATAACTGCGTGCAAAACGCGTTCGTTACAGTCATAAATCATACATAAGCAATAACAATAGATTTATGTTATATAATTATGTTGTTCTATTAATTTTTGTTCATGTTATTTCATTTATTTTAATTTGAAGTTAATCTGTTTATAATTTAATATTTTGTCTAATATCACAGAGGTGAATAGACGTGAAATTAAATAAATAAATACTTAATGTTAGGGCTAATATTGTACACTCTCATGGTTGCCCACAGAGCTGCATGCCAGACTCTGTCAAACGCTTTTTTGAAGTCTAGACACATGATATAGATGTTGTTGGTGCTGTAGGTATTTCTCGCAGATTATTCTGAGGTTGAAAATCTGTTCGGTGGTACTTCGCACTGCCCTGAATCCTGCTTGTTCTTCAGCTATGATTTGTTCATTTTGGGGTTTCAACCTGTTGAGTAATTATTTTCAGGAGGACTTTGCTGGGATGGCTGATGAGGCTGATGGTGCGGTAGTTTTGACACTTGTGAAGGTGACCCATTTTTGTGAAGAGTGATAATATGCGCCTGGGTCGATGGTGTAGGTCACTCCCCATTCTGCCAGATCTTGTTACAGATACTGGTGATTGCGTCAATCATCGCTTCTCCTCCTGCTTGAAGCAATTCTGCTGGTATGTTGTCCACTCCCGCTGACTTGCCCTTCTTCAGCGATTGCACTGCTGTCTGAACTTCTTCTCGGATAATTGGGAGGATTTCTTCTTCTTCTCTGTTCTTGGGACATGCTAGAACTGGGAAGGGGGGGAGGGGGGGGGTCTCCGTTTGGTGTGTGGTTGTAAAGGTCCGAGCAGTACTCTGTCCATCTGTTTAAGACTCCTTGCACTTCTGTAAGGCATATTCCAAACTTGCTTTGGATCGTGGAGATTTTGAGCTGTTTAACACTTGTCAGCTGCTTCAGCCTGGTAGGTCTTCTTGCTGTTGTTCTTGTTCAGATTGTTCTCTATTTCCTGGCATTGATCTTCTATCCAATTCTCCTTAGCTGTGCGCATGCCTTTTCGGATGTCACCGTTTGTTTTTCGGTAGGCACCACCTCCCTGTGAGGTGTTGTTTTTCTTCTCTCTTCGTTTGTCACATAAGTCCAAAAGTTCAGGTGGGATCCACGGTTTCTTCTTTGGGCGTTGCTTGCAAAGGATCTCAGTGACGGCATCTGCCACAGCTGAGTTGAAGGCGGTGACCATGGTGTTGGCATCTACTTCACCAGCTCCCAAAATGAGCAGTGGTACAAATTTCCCTCCAGTTGAGGCTTGGAATATTTCTGCCACCTCCGGGTCTTGTAGTTTGTCCACAGTCAATATATGTAGGTCTACTACGTCGGTATCATAAAGACACCATGCATTTAGATGTTTATATTAGGAAGATGCCAGTCCCAAATTGCAAACGCCTCAGTTGCTAGGGCGGACCGAGAGAGTTACATTGAAAAATAATTTCAAATAATTTTTGAAATTTATAGTAGACTACCAGCAAATAATAGTACATAGATCATTCGCCTGTAGACCTGTCAACATCTTAGACCTCTGAAGAAGTTTTCTCCGAAGGCCAGGTTCAAGGATGGGCAAGTAGCGAGAGTAGCGACTACATTTTGTAGTTTCACTACTATTTGGAGTAGTTTGTAACGATCCAAACTACATATTGTAAAAAAGTAGTTGTAAAGCAGCGAACTACTAATTTGTCAGTAGCGAAGTAGCGAAAAGGTGTTTTTCGCTACGCTACTTTCCTTGCCGTGTGACTTGCACTTTCAGTCAAGCCGAAGCGACTGCTGTCTCGCGCGAAATTGATCGCTCGCTCAGCGAACGGAAGCATGATTGTGATAGGCTGAAAGCAAAAGCCAGCCACGTGACTTTCAAAAGCACGCGTCAGTCATCTCAGTCTTTGTTCAGCAAATCAAGCACAGAACGCACAAATTTTAGACCGCAGAAGATGGAGAAACTTCCAACTTTGTTTAAACCATATGTAGAATTTTTTCATTTCAAAGAAGAAACGGACAATGCATTTATATTTAAATGCAAGTACGGATGCAGTGAGTATTCAGCGAGCAAGACGACAGCATCCAATCTAAGGCTTCATCTCAAATTTTGTAGTCTAAGGAAATATTTTGTATCTTCTTTTTTTGTGTGTGTGTAATCTGATGAAGAGCATATACCATTAAAAGTATTTCTTTATTGTTTTTTTTCTTTTCCTTTTTTTTAAAATTTACTTACATTTAAAAAATACTTAGCAGTCCCAGTTGTGATTACAGTAAAAAAAAAAGTAGTTTGAAAAGTAGTTAGCTACTTTTTTTAAAGTAGCTTAAAAGTAGCGAACTACATTCCTTCAAAATGTAATTGTAAAGTAGCGAACTACTTTTTTAGACTAATGTAACTGTAGTGTAGCGGACTACTTTTCAAAATTAGTTTGCCCATCCTTGGCCAGGTTTTATCCATTTTCATTAAGCCCTTTTTTCGCATCATAGCCTTTTCAAGGATTTTTGTTGTTTTTGCTTGCAAAACAGCCTCGACCTCAACGTGGGGAAAACGAAAGAAATGGTCACAGATTTTAGAAGATCCGGAAGTGCGCCAGAGCCGTTGACAATCGGTGACCAGGTCGTAGAGCAGGTGGACGAGTACAAATACCTGGGCGTCACCGTCAGCTCCGACATGTCATGGACCAAACATGTAGACAAGGTAGTCAGCAAATGTCACTCCAGGCTGTACTTCCTAAGGAAACTGCGCCAATTCAAAGTCAACAGCGAAATTCTGACCTCCTTCTACAGAGCCAGCATAGAGAGCGTGCTGAGCTTTAACCTGACCACGTGGCTGCATGGATGCAAAGAGGAGGACAGAGACAGACTGAGACGGGTGGTCAGGCAGGCGGAGAGGGTGGTGGGGTCGCAACTGCCCAGTATCGAGGAGCTGGAGTGCAGCCGCACTGTTATAAAGGCTCGCAAGATAGCGGAAGACGAGCTGCACCCACTGCATGGCGAGTTCCAGATGCTCCCCTCTGGCCGCAGGTACAGGGTTGCCAAGTGCAGGACCAACCGTTTCCAGCAGACGTTTGTCCCCTCTGCAATCACGCTACTCAACGAGCAGTTAAAATAAATCTCCATAGCATTTGGGCATGGTAAAGGGGGTGGGGGTGGGTGGGGGTGGGGTAAGACAAACTATAACTTGTCTCAATAAGAGCTACTTTCATCAGTCTCTTTCTATTTACTGTATGCCGTATGAATGTGTGCGAAAATTATCGATTGTGTGCGAATAATGTATACTCACTAGTCATGTAACGTATTATTGGTGATGATAACAATTGCGCATTAGGCCTATGTATCTACTAGTCATATTGTGTACTAGTCATGATAATTTAAATGGAATCTTTGTCCATCAAGTGCTGTATGAATGTGTGCGAAAATGTATTGATTGTTTGTGCATGATGTATACATTGACTATTAATGTAATGTGAACTGTGAGGCGTTGTATGTTGGTTTAATCAATTACGTATAGACTGAGATGTGGGTGCTTGACGCGATTAGGTGACATGATATATATTGACAGTGTTTGCGGTTCTATTTTGTGATCTGATTGCCTGATGTGTGATGTCTGATTGTTTACTTTCGATAGCCTATTTTGCGTAAATTTAAGAAAGCGATGTGTCTGCTTCACTGTGCTGTAATGTATTGTATTGCGTATGAACTTATAACCTATATTCTGATGTATTCCCATATGCGCAAAACAAATTCTTCACATGAAGTCAAAAAAACTTGAATCTTGAATCTTGAATCTTGATAATAGTACAGTTGGTGACGCACAAATGCTTATTCGCCTTCTAACTTTAGACATTATTTTGGTTAAGTGTTGCTAGGAAAAGTCGCCATTTATGCCTCACGGAGCTCACAATTATCTTATATTGAATTATGTTAATTTCACGTGACTTCTCTTTATCTATGTAGCAGCTGTTTTGATGCACACCATCTGATGTTTGTATTGAAAGGCAGGTAGCGAGGCAGTCTTTTGTTTGTATTCACCGTCTCCTTTTGACACAGCGATCAGCACACACTTAGCCAAACAGATAAATAACTAACCACATTCTCTGTGCATCAGGGCTGTAACGAGTCACAGGTAAGACGCGCGACATAACCTAGTAACAAGTGTATTCGTATGACTCTCAACCTCTAATTAAATACATATCTAGGCATTCGACTCACGCACGCATACGTGCGCGCTCTCACAGCTAACGGTGGATTATCCATGACGCCCAATGGTGATGGTTGGCATCGCAGGGAATGTGGGATTTGGCTAGGTTAACTACCAGTATTCTTTACAGTCCTACTTCAATGCTTCGTGTTGGGAGTGTTCCGAGACCTCCAGCCTGCTATCGTTTTCTGCCTCATTGGTGTCTGTTGTGATGTTTATAGGCCTCAGCAACGTCGGGTCTCTAATAAAAGAGAGAGCTAGAGAGAGCGAGGGGAGTGGGAGGGTAAGGGTCCTTTCTGGTCACACACTCATTGCACGTGACATGGTTGGGTTAAAATCTAAACATAATAATAACTAAGAACATAAATAGAAACATACATCGATAATAACTTTAAATATTAACAGGACAGTAACATCAGCCGCAACTACTGCAATAATAATAATAATAATAATAATAATAATAATAATAATAATAATAATAATAATAATAATAATAATAATAATAATAATAATAAAAATAGATTCAAATAAATTAATTAATCAAATAATATTAAAATAAATTAAGAATTTTTTTTAAATTTATGAAAATAATAAATACATGATTTAAATAAACAGGTAACGTCGGGATAGCAAAGTACAATATACAGTATTAACCAACTGCTGAATACGATAGCATAGTAAGATACACGATGATTTATTGTTCGCATTTGACATGTGGGCATGAACAAAAAACATGACAAGGACCATATCATATTCAATGAAGAAAACATCAACATTCAGTCACATAAACATTCTCAGGCACCCCAATAATCACTTTTAAGAAATAAAATGATTGCAACAATAAAATATGCACAGTGATATAAATAGCGCGCGACCAAATTAAGGCATGACTAAAATGGAACGTTAACAGTGGAATATATAAGCTAAGGCTCGAGGAAAGATTAGATTCAGATAAAATATCATTTACGACACTAATTAAAAGTAAGGAGACGTTAAAGATTTCATTCGAGCGTGCCTATATTGTAATATTTATAATAATTAACATCCATAGTACTGAGAAGGGGTGGGGTGTGAGGGGGGTGGGGTCTTGATCTTTTGCGTATAAAGGACCCACTTTGACCACGACTCAACCCCCCTCGGTAGATCCTTTTAACATTCACAGTGAGTGTTGTCCCACTGAAAAAAGTAAGCTTAAAAGAAATAAATAACTCGGAGAGCTGAAGAAAGGATCGTCCTCCCTTTTCGTTTAAATCGCCGACATCGCCACTTCATGTTTATTATCATCGCAGTTCTCATCTTGGTTCATCGGTCGTCTAGGTCGACATTGCTGTCAGAAATAATTGGAAGCCGACAACGCTGTAGTTACTTTGAGAGGGCAGAGTTCTAACCCTTTGTAGTGGCGTGAAGGAAGGCAAGGCCTACCACAACACGAACAATCTCATAATCATCGTCGTCGTCATAGTAGTCATCATCGTCATCATCACCGCCATACAAATCATCATCATCATCATCATCATCATCATCATCATCATCATCATCATCATCATCATCATCATCATGGTCAGCGATTACATCACCATCTTCATTTTCACTTTGTATGGTATCCAATATCTGTTGAATGAGTGGTTGTCCGTTCGTAAGTAAAGTTTGTTCAATATTTAATATTGTGTTTGCGTCAAATCTGTCAAATTTTGTTGGAGTTCCTGATGTTCTTTGCATGAAAAAACAGGTCTTACATTAACTCTTAAACACGTGGGACGCGACAAAAATAGTGCAAAAACAGAAGAAAAAAAAACACCAAAAAAAACTACTTATCTTTTTTTTCGGCGCAGGGAGGGGGGGATGTTGGGGGGGGGAGGAAGGAGAAGGGGGGGGGAGGGAGAAGACATAACCTACTCCCCATGGCACAAGGAGCCCCCGACCTACCCTATCCAAGATGGTATTAACAAGTTTGACGTAACTTTCTGGGTCTACTTTGTATTACAAGGGAAGTGACTCCAGCTTGCATTACGCGCACTTCATTGGGGCCGTTTTGTCCCCTTCCGCTGTACTACTACTATTACTACTACTACTTCTACTACAACTACTGCTACTGCTGCTGCTGCTACTACTACTGCTACGACCATTACTACTTTGTTTTATTACTTTTTGTTTGTAAAGCGCCAATTCAAACTGAAAGTTTGGTCTAAGCGCTCACACATATTCACGCGCGCACGCACACACCCACACACACACCCACACACACACACACACACAAACACACACACACACACACTCTCTCTCTCTCTCTCTCTCTCTCTCTCTCTCTCTCGCACGCATGCAAACAGTAGTTTGTAGATTTTGATACTAAAACAGAAACGAAGTGTACACGTACCGTTAAGACAGCGAAATGTACATTTTGACCATACCAAGACAAATTAAGTTATATGAATGGCTTGGTAAAATAAAATGATGTTTACAAAATTAAGATGTAATTATCGCTACACGCGGACTACTCTCCATTTTGAAACCTCAGAATTAAAAAAAATAGAAGTTTTATTCGATTTTTACAATAGGAATACAAAGTTAAAAGTTGGATGAGGTGCATGCGAATTGCAAACTTGTTTGTGTGGCAGCTTGCGTTCGTTCCTCTTTCCCACTGCCATTTAAAAATGCATGAGATTATTCGCAGAAACACTGCATGCGCAGCAGGAAAGGACGCAGGTATTGTGTCAAATAATAACATTTAGCAATCCTGAAGGGCTGATCAAACTTGTACATAAAATTCTTATTTCCTAACATTGAATTAATTAGTATTTCTTGTGCCTTTTGTTTATGTTTGCCAATATGCTCGAACTGTATTACGAATGTGTGACGTAGCAAATCCTCTGTCGATTAGTGACGTAAAACGTACGCAGTGCAATATGGCGTTCACGTTGCACTATTTGGAACAAAATACATTTGTATGAATCTCACTAAGTGAAAATCACAGTAAGGAATTAATCTAAATAAAAAAAAAAAATTAAACTAAGTGCTTTGAAATTAATTTGCCAATTAGGCATAGTGCGGGAAAAAATGTGAACGTGTTGCTTTGGAACATAAATCTACCATAATATTCGTTTGCAAGAACTGCAGTTTAGTGGCTTATTAGCCATTAGGCCTACCCCGTACTTGTCATGAATATTTCCGAGGGTGTATCAGCTATGGCACATATCTGGAGTAAGAAGGGTTGATCTTCACACAGCGAATTCCATGGAAACTTCTAGAAAGTACACGCGACCAAGCAAAGGAAGGACTCTGTCAATTTCAGAATCAGTCGGTGTTAACGAATCCAGTGCATTTGAACTGCCCCATTTGCAAAGGCCTGTTGTTGGACCGAAGTTCACAAACATGCTACCAGCGCCAGGGAAACCCCGCGTTCCTGTAACCCCTGGGGTTCGAATGCGAACTGTAGGGAAGAAATGTATGACAATATCAGAAAGCACAAAAAGCAGTGGTTATCACACTAAGTCGCAGAATAGTCAAGACAACAAATCAGCTTACAGTTCATTAACTATTGAGTTGTCTGTACCAGTACGAAAGATCGGAGATGTTTACAGCGAAAAGTCCTCTTCCTTGACGACAGACTGCCACCCGAAAACCTGCACAAGAAGTAGACACGCCGAAACGGATACAACTGCCAAACGTTGCAGGGAGGATACCTTTTATGATGCCTGGGCCCAAAACGCAAGGCCGGCTAACAGAAAGACAAGATCACATTTTCGAGTTCGTCGGGCTCCACAACGCACAGGAACAGGTCAAAATACCGCTAAGAAAGTTCGCATTGTTGCTCAACAGAAAAGAAGGCTCACTCCTCCATCTGCATATTATGCTCACAACGTGGATTTACAGCATCCCCCATTGCGTCATACAGCAAAGGAATCGATGCAAACAGCCAAGTCAGATGTGAAGGCTGTCCGAGAGCACGAATCACACCTTGTTTGTGAAGCTGACAAAAGCGCACCCGGTCCTAGGGGTAACATTTTGGAATCGGAAACTGTTAAAACTTTACATCTTGCTGTCGAGCACCCACCATCCATGAATTCTACTAGATCTTCTGCAGCACAGAAGCATAAAAGACGTTCCACTGGAGCATTATCATCAGAAACTAGCAGTAATGGTATGAAGTATAAACCCAGTCCTCCAGGCTCAATCCCCAAAAGAAATGGCCTTCAGAGACGTCACACTTATACCCCTTTGACATCTGAAATGCCTTTCATCAGTCCGTTATTTGAGCACATATACTTCGGCATTCCTCCGCAAGTATCTGATAAACGATACAAAACTAACGTGTTGACTAAACAGAGTTTCTCTAAAGAGGAAAGCAAGAACACCAACGCAGTTCAGCCCACTTCCAGTTCTTTTTCAGATACCCAAAATACAGGAGATATTCAGAACAAATTTCAAAAGCATTGCCAGATAAATTCCCGTAAAGGTCATAAGAGTTACACCGAAGAACAGAGCAAAAACACAAACGCACTTCCTGACACAAATGAAAAGTCGCTAAAGCCAACGTCTGGCCAGAACATAAAGAAGAAAAGATATAAAGAACCAACATTTAGTAAAACCCATTTAACTGCGGTCGTGAAACAGCTGATTGAGAAAACAGAAACGGACCTGGCTGACATTGCCTTTCCTGATCAAGACCAAGCAAAGGAAAACACAGACGAAAGAAAAATCTCTGCCGAAAGCTTGAAGCTGTTGGATCCCAAAATGGAAGCACTCTTACTCACTTTAAAAACGACATCCGGTGCAGCCACAGAAGACGACAGAAAATCGCGGCTTCGGAAGAAGGTGGAAATGCATAAACAGACAGCAATGAAAAATGTATTGATCGCTGTTCAAATGAAGGCAGGCAGTAACATGAAAGAGCATGAAGGTGAACAGTCTGAAGCCCACATCACAGAAAAAGACGAAAATACAGTACTTTTAAATAAAACGAAAGTTGAAGCCTCTCAATTGTTGACAGAAGAAACAAAAGAACAGACCCCCAAACCGGTTTCGGATATGTGGGAGACCGTCAGCAAAAATGTAGTGACAGTACAGAAAGACCAAGGTTTGGATTGTTATGCCCATAATGCGATTATAGCCGAAAAACTTGCCGTCTTTCACTTGCTGCAGGCTGGCACAGCTCTTAGAGAGGCGCAGAGGCAGGAAAGAATGGAGGGAAAGCTGCAGCAGCCGCAAGTCCTGGAGGAAGACCAAGGCCAAGACATTTCAGAGGAAGTAAGTAAGCTGAGGAGTCCGTCGACAACGAGTAAGGCATCGATGACGAAGGAGAGGTCCTTAAAATTAGATGACAAACTTGTTTTACGCAAGAAAGGCCGGCGAAGAGGGTCTATCAAACATGGGAACGACAAAACAACAGCTGGCGCAAAAACTAAGGAGGTTCGCAAAAGGACATCAACCACTGATGAGTCTTCGTCAGTTGCGTCGAGTGTGCCGGGGATTTCGGCAGCAGGCCATACCAAAGAGACAGCAAAGATGGGCAATGTAGAAGAGAGGGGCAGTTCTGATGTTAGTGAAACAACGGGAAAAGGAAGGGCCGACGGAGTTGGACCTAGGAGCCAACAGGAAAGCACAAAAATTGAATTTCATGAAAGTTCTTCTTCCAAAGAAGACGAACAAGAGCAAACCAGAAGACGCAAGATGACTAGGAAGATGAGCGTATCCGTGACAGAGCCGAAAAGCGACGAAAAGAATGAGAAGGTGAGCGGCGAAAAGAGAACCATCAGGAGCGTTGATGATCCCGTATTCAGGCGCAATAAGAATAAAAAGATGTCTATTGGAGAGGATCGTAGCAAAGAGATGAAACGCGCAAAAGAAAAGGCAAAAAGACAACGGACAAGTAGAAAGGCGACTATGACTTCTGATGGTGAAACAGACAAGGAGGCCTGGAGCCAAAAAAGTCGCCCGACAACCGAACCGGAGATCGTACCCGTCGAAGAAATGAAATCCGTTGTGTCTTCTTCGTCATCTTCTAGTGTACGTATTTATTTTGTATCGTTTATTGATTTATTGTTGCTTTAGGTCCAGCGGACTCCTCCGAGCCAAATCAGGACCGGACAACCCCCAATCCGCATAAAAGATCTGCTGAAACAACCCTAGTGGGAAAATTGAACGCCCTCCACCGGCCAGTCACTTTACAATAAAGACATCCCACGCGGGGGACGGCTGGGGTTTACCTCAACTACGCGAACCCCCGGTTACAAAAACAAAATAGAATACAACCATCATTACAAATCATCAACGAAACATATACATATAAAATGCCTATATTGCTAAATACTAACATCATAGGAAGCCCTAGTGACCACCCAGCAGAAAGCGTCCAACACTCCCAAGCTGATCCAACAGACCTCATACACAAACAAGGAGTCTTGTCCAGGAAGAGTTTTCAAGAAAAAAGGTAGGTCATTGATCTAGCGAAGAAGAAGATAGTATATAGCAGAGTGATAGGACAGAGCAGGAATGGGAAAGAGTATATGAGGAAGATAGCAAAAGTGGGAATTTAAAGCACTAAATTTCCATAAAGTGGGGATACTATTTATACTGAAACCCCCGGCACTCCAACGGGGGTACTGTTGCCGCAGTTATTTTGTATCGCCTATCTCTAGTAGGCCTATTCCATAATACGAACTTGTCAACTTGTGTTCCTTCTCATGCACCCTGGCACTTTGGCATTTTTCTTTTGACACACGCACGGTCCGAAATATTTTTGACCTTTCGAAATATTTTACCCCCTTCAATGCTTGCACAGAGCGCCATAGAAGAAACTGCAGTAGGCAGTCAACTGTGGTGTTTACGTTGTCTCTGAAGAGTCAGGCTGGACTAGTATTGTCATTATGCTGAATGCAGCAACAATTAAAAAACTAAAACAAGCGCTGGACCCTATAACGGGTGCTAAGTTCTCTTGCGTGCGCTTAGCAGTCTGGGGTCATTTAGAAGTTCATTTGTTACGTACGAAATTTGAGATCCGTAAACATAATGTTTATTTATAACATTGATGCACCCAGTAATGTTTTCTTGTAAAATACTATGTTACAAAATATAATAAATCATTACGTCACCACGATCGTTTAGATTCAGGGCACTTTAATTACATATAGGAAATTAAAATTTAGTACTACATTAAGGGGGAAAAAACGGTAACCAAAAATAAGACCTTAAAAATGAGGGCATTATGTTGACATCGCTCGATTTGTATAAGGTTTGTTTTATATTGAAAGTATCCTGTAAAGTGTAAGTACTTTTGACAGTGTGTGTGTGTGTGGGAGGGTGTGTGTGTGTGTGTGTGTGTGCGTCAGCCTACCGTAGGTTCCCAAGTACTTGGTAAGTTTTTTCACCGGGGTTCTGAGTTACCGTTTCGTTGTGAGTTACTTTTTCCTATGAACTCACAACGTCAAACTCATAAATCACGTAATCAGATCGTAACTAACGTCGCCATGCAAATATTTCAACTAACTCAGAATAACGTCAGAGTGTCATTCATACACACACACACATATACACACACTTCGAGAGCAGAATTTTCATCTCATAGCTCTCTCTTCAATTGCCTCATTAAGTTTTTGACCTTTTGTGACCTCAAATCTGATTGGTCTTCGTATGGAAAGACACGAGCGGCTAAACCAATCAACAGAGTTGTCCAACACAGAATGCCCGCCAAAGTTGTCACGCCACATCGTGATCTAGAAATCCGTGCAGCGTGATGCTAAAGGTAAGAAGTCATTTTTCAGACATTTTTTTGCTTTGACTTTTAACGAATGGCTTCTATAGTGATCTATAAAACCGTTTTCCGAGTTGGTTACAAAAAAAGGCTGGTTGCAATCTTATTTGAATGTAAAACTCAGCTCCATGTGAAGTGAGTCTGCACTGCTAGCAGACTGAATGGGGCTGCCAACATATCTGACATTTTGCTGTGCCATGACAGTTATTTTAGTTGTAGCCATCCTTGTAGTTTACAAACTATGAATGGTGGGGGCAAATCAAAATTGCTTTCGGCTTACATTGAAAAATGTGTAGAGTAACTAGATGAACAGCAATTGCTACGATTAATGAAACATAAAACGTCGGCAGTCATACATGCCGCTAGATGTAGAGGAGATTTTGACTGTCGGCAGTTAATAAAAGTAAAAATGACATCCTGAAATTTTGTAAAAGCTAGCGCGATCCCAGTTTAACCTCTGTAAATTATGCAAGATTCTTATAGTAGATTAATCTTTTATTTCTGAGCAAGGAGGTGAATGCGGGAGGTAATGTGAAGGTGACAAGCATTTTGAGTACCACTACCAGTCCAAATACGTAATTAGATCTGGCTGAAAGTGACAGGCCTATCGTTTTGTTTTTATTTTTGGCACCCCGGAACTTTTCACATGTGTAGCTAATGATACATTTTCTGAAAGTGAGCCTAGATTGAAATTTCAAGATGAATATAGTACATGAATTTGATTTGTATTTTGTGAAAATTAAATATACATTGTTGTTAACGTCTTCTTAATAATAGCCTTGTGATAATGATGTATTTTATGAGCCACACTTTTCCTTCGTTCTCTGAGCATCGGGAGTAAGAAGACGGTAACAACAATGTATATTTTCACAAAATACAAATTATTATAGTATCATATATTATAGTATTATACTGCTTTCCACATTCAAATCGAAACAGCCAAGTTAATATTATTTACACAAAAACAACACAGCAGACTAAAATTTACTGCTATAATGAACGATTGCTAGCCGTGCATCTTTCACACTGTCCCAATAAACCACTGGAAAATAGATCAGATTCCGTCTGGACGATAAGTTTGTTCATAGATCTATACAAAGCCTGTGAATAACCGGTTTCGTTCTTTTGGAGCAAAATCCGAGACTATTTTCGTCAGATCAGCCCCCTTCACCTGTTTTGCGCGGACATGCAGGGCAATAGATCGGCCCGATCGTCTGTTAAAAAACAGAGAAGAATTCAATGAAAACTAAATTTTAAAAAAAGGTTTTGATTGAGAATGATGATTATGGTAAAATGTAAATAAATGTTTGTTCTTATATAGCGCACATATCTCAATCAAGAGTAACTCGAGGCGCTTTTTAGTACATTGGTCACCGATATAGGAACCTTCACATAAAGTTAGCTTCTGCCGAGATAAGAATTTGGGACCCCTGGATCAAGAATCCGATGCTGTGCAAACTAACATGACAGCCCATTTGTAAAATAGAAGAACTGAGTCTGATCATAATCTATTATGCAGAGGTGCCAACCAGCACGGATTGACCGTATTTAATTCCGGCGAAGTGAATTAAATACGGAAATACGGTAGCTTTAATAAAAATACAACGGGTCCGGAAATACTGACAAGAAGATTAGGGGGTTGGCACCTCTGATTATGAAAGTATTGAAACCTTACTTTCTTACACCCCTCCCCCCCACCCTCTCCAAACCCTATGTTGCTGGGATTTTTTAAAACTTTGAATAATGCAATTTACTTGCAGAACATGTCTGTCATCAGGCTGTGATAATGCCAATGGGTCAGGCTGTGATGACAGTGCTAGTGGGTCAGGCTGTGATGACAGTGCTAGTGGGTCAGGCTGTGATGGCAGTACTAGTTGGTCAGGCTGTGATGACAGTGCTAGTGGGTCAGAATATGTCCCCGATACCGAGGACGGTGACACAGACAGCGACACATTCTTGCGTAAGATTTTAAAAAAATTTTGGTACCTGTGTACTCCTTTTAATTTTTACTGTGTATGTGTAGATGGGGGAGGGGTGTTAATTTGCTTTCTCTGCCCAAGCAGGTAGTCTGATGCTGAAAGTGTCGTCTGCATGCAGTCCTACCTCCATAAATATACTTATTCATGATTCAAGTCCAGTGTATGTGTGGGAAGGGAAGGGTAACCAACATATATATATAATGAGTCAGCTTCCTGGAAGTTTTGTTTTCCTCCCAGTTATCCATGATACTTGTAGGGTGAGGTGTTTGGCAAAACATTATTCACAGTTCTGATAGATCATATAGTGCACATTTGCTCAAGCTCATCAGTTGTGTTCCTTTTTATATTTCTGTGCAGTAATATACTTTTTCAGTTTGGCAGCTTTTTTCTTTTTCTTATTTTTTTTTTTGGGAGGAGTGGGGTGAAAGGGGGGGGGGGGGGTTGTCTCTCGAATGCATGCAAACATTGTGATTATGTAATGTGTGTGTACGTGCTTTGTTAAAGATTATTATTATTATTGTCATTATTTGTTTTCATTTAGCTCTAACCGATATCAACCACCTCGCAAAGAGAAAGTGGCGTGCAAGCTTGAAGAAGGCCTCAAGTTTTCCAGGTTGGTTTGAACCTTTTTAAAATAAAAAGAAGATAAACATAATGTAACAAGCCATGTTGAGTTTAAGAATATATAGTATACTAGCCGAATTACCCATGGGGGCCCCACCAAATTAAATCCATGCCAACTCCCTCTCCCCCCCTGAACTGAAAGCCTCACACCCCCCTTCACCCCAAGCACCAAGTAAAAGAATACAATGCACTATAGGTCCCAATCCCCCCTGTCCTGGGTGGCGGCAGTTACGATTCGATTGAGACGCGCACAATTGTTTCGATCATTTTGTTTTATTTTGATTGGGTGTTACTGCGTCATACCCCCGCCGAGGTGCCGGGGGTTTCTGTATAAATAATAACCCCACTTTCTGGAAATTTAGTGCTTTAAATTCCCACTGTCGCCGTCTTTCTCATTTGTTCTTTCTCATTCCTACTCTGTTCTATCAATCTACTATACTATCTTCTTCTTCGCTAGACCAGTCACCTATCTTTTTTTCTTGAAAACTCTTCCGGGACAAAACTCATTTGTGTGTGAGGTCTGTTGTATAAGCTTGGAAATATTGGACGCTTGCTGCCAAATGGTCACTAGGGCTTCCTATGATGTTATTATTTAGCAATGTAGGCATTTTATATGTATGTGTTTTGTTAATATTTTATAATGATGTTTGTATTCTATTTGTTTTTTGTAAACGGGGGTTCGATAAATTAGAATATAGCCTCAGCGTCCCAGTGTTACAACTGGAGTTGTTTCAGCAGATCTTTTATGCGGATCAGGGGTGAGTCCTCTTTCAGACAAGTTGTGGGCTTGATTTTGTGGTCCTGATTCGGCTCTTTGCAGTCCGCTGGACCCTGTAAGCAATGAATAACTAACTACTGCGTCATTCTGGAGCATTCTCAGACATTCTCCATTTTTGGGAGGCTATAAAAATAGTGCACTGTCTGCTTGAAGTAAGTCATCTTCAGAAAGAGATCTTGAATGCAGTTGTTGATATTGCTGAATAAAATTGGAAAACTTCATACGACGACTCCTGCCTTATTCAAGTTATTGCTGAGTGAACAGGTTGCGTGGATAAACGAATTAGAGTTACACGAGATTCAAGCATCGGGGCTGAATCTATCATTGATCAATAATCGTGTAACAGCGGCGCTCTGCATCGTAATCCCCCCCCCCCCCCCCCAGTCCATCGCAAGGGGTTTTAAAAATCCTGATGCTGATGTCCATGACGGGTGAGTGCCAGTTACACCAATACACTGTACATGCACCTAGGACAGTGCAGTACTCCATAACAGCGTCATCGGGAACTAGTTCAGAACAACAATCAGTGTGCGTCAAGGATGCCTACTCTCTCCAACACTCTTCAACATCTTCCTAGAGCACATCATGTCAGATGCTCTTGCAGATCACGAAGGCACAGTCAGCATAGGGTGTAGAGCAATCTCCAATCTTTGTTTTGCGGATGACATTGATGGATTGGCTGGAGAGGAACAAGAACTTGAACAGCTGGTACAGAGGCTTGACACCACCTCCAGAGCTTATGGAATGGAAATAAGTGCAGAGAAGACCAAAATGATGACCAACAACACCAATGGCATCAACACGGACATCAAAATCCAAGGCCAATCCCTCAACACAGTGCATAGCTTCAAATATTTAGGAGCCATTGTTCAGTCAATGGGTCCCGACAGGAAGTCCTCTCCAGGATCACACAAACAACTGCTGCCCTGACAAGGTTGAAGCCCATTTGAAAAGACAGGACCATCAGTCTACATTCCAAAGTAAGACTGCTGCGCTCCCTTGTCATCTCCATCTTCCTATATGCTTGCGAAGCATGCACCATCACAGCAGATCTACAACGAAGAATACAAAGCATGGAGATGAGGTGCTACAGAAGACTTCTGGGCATTTCCTATACCCAACACATCACCAACGACGAAGTCCGACAGACCATCACGCAAGCCATTGGACAACACGATGACCTGCTCACAGTGGTGAAGAAACGGAAACTCCGATGGTATGGCCACGTCACCAGATCATCAGGCCTTGCAAAGACCGTTCTGCAAGGCACAGTGCAAGGAGGTAGAAGAAGAGGGAGACCGAATAAGAGGTGGGAGGACAGCATTCGAGAATGGACTGGTTTGACACTGAGCGAAGCCATCAGGGCTGCTGAGGACAGAGAGGGATGTAGTATGCTGGTCAAACAATCATCTGTGGTGCCCCTACGACCTCCGGGTTACGGACCGAGAAAGCAGCCTGAAGTTGGGTATTGCACCAATACACCCATCATGCACATATATTCCCCCTGTCCTGGGTGATGCTGCTTGCACGCATTCCATAGCACGGACTTCACACACTCTTGTTTAACTTTTTCACTCCCTCATCTCCCCCCTCCCTCTCTGCCTTCCCCCTCTGCCTTCCCCCTCTGCCTGCCTTCTCCTCACTCACCACGTGTCCTGGGTGCCGGCGCTGCTCTGCGGCTGCCACACTTTCTGTGAGAAGGCAGGCCGAACTTCGGCCACATGTGTATAACATGAATACATCCAGCATGCACCATAGGTGCTAATCCCCCCAGTCCTGGGTGGAGCTGCTCGCATGCAGTCTATCGCATTGACTTATGTGTTAGCGTTCATTATCATCCAGCGCCTTGAGCAGCCCTTGTGCTGGTAAAGCGCTATATAAGAGCAGTATAAGAACACCTCTTGACTACCGAGAAAGAGCCATCTTCAACTAGACCAACATGGGAACTGTCTCAAAGGCAACTCTGAAAAGTTCTTAAAGATGGGCGGAGCGCGTATGGGCATTCCCGAGCGTTGAGAGGTCATTTTGAACAGAACAGAACTGAACTTAGACCCGTTTTGTGAGAGGTCCTGATTCGGCTCATCATAGTCCGTTGGACCCTATAACAAATCAATAAATAGCTAACTAAAGTGGTGTTAGTGCAAAAGTGTTCACAGTTGTAGTATACATGTATCAAAAAGCTAAATCGTGTGTAAAGACAAAAAAAATTGCCTGTCTGCTTAGTTTACGTGCTATGTCGGGGTAATGCAAGGAGTAAATTTATCGCCGATACTTTTTTTCATTGTTTTAAAATGATTTAAAGTTGTTTCTGGAACAATATGGTGACGGTGTAAAGTTGCCACACTGATTAATTAAATTTTTCTTAAGTTAAAGATTGTCCATTTAATTTTGCTCCTATATGCTGATGACCAGCATTACTTTCGGAAACAGTTGAGAACATGCACAAATCTTTAGACGGCGTGACATAGACCATGAATGCATATCAACTGAGAAGAATTCAAGCAATGGAACTGAGATGCTACAAAAAGATCCTTGGCATCTCATTCCTCGACCATGTCATGAACGAAGAAGTTCGCAGAATCATCACAGTGAATATTGGCCCATACGAAGATCTCCTTACAACTGTGAAAACAAAAACCAGGAAACTCCGCTGTTACGGCCATGTTACAAGATCCAATGGCCTGGTAAAGACTATCCTCCTGGGAACTGTCGAGAAGAAGAGACACAGAGGCAGACAGAAGCAAAGATGGAGCAACGACATTGAAGTATGGACAGGGAAGCCATTTGGAAAAACCCAAGCCCTGGCTCATGACCGTGAAAGATGAGCAGCAGACTGGTACACAGCTCATCACAGTGGCGCCCCAACGACTCCACCCAGAGTTAAGGGATCAAGGCAATGCAAGAAAAAATATGGTTTGAATATTAACATTGCAAAAACTAAAGTGATGATGTTTTCAAGAGACATTTTTCCAGATCTATGTTGATAATTTAAAAAGCTTGTGAGTCGTATAAGCTTTGACCTACTACTTGTATTTAACATTGACTATGTTCGTGTTCAAAGGAATCAACTAGTTTTTAATGCGTAGTAATGATTTTTTTTCCCACAGCCACTGACCATGCAGTTTTATCATCGTACACCACAACAGATCGCACAGCTATGTAACGCATCAAGAAGAGACCAGGAGATGGCTTCTACATCATCTCGAGAAAGCGAGCAGTCGTCAAAGTCGAGATGGAAAAGGTCAACAATTAACCAGAAGATGGTGTCAAGATCATCTCCTAAAAACTCTAAAAAGATGATGGCAGAGACATCATATGTGAGCGAAACGTCGAGAAACAGGGATTTCTTGTCCGCAGAACATAAGCAACTGATTCAGAATCACTTCAGGAGCCATATTCTGGAAAGAAGTTTGCCTGGAAAGTCGGAGTGTGAGGAATTCAATTGATCGAATGACTCATTCAAGCAAGTCGTGGCAAAAGATCAAAGGTACTGTTAGGAATGAGATTGAAAAAACAAGACGACAAATTAGAAAGCTGCAATCCTAAACATGAGTTCATTCAGTTAAGAACATAATCACTCAGTCTCTTCTACATGACACTTCTGGAGTTTTTGCTTTCTGTTTTAGCAAACATGTGTCTATTTGATCATCTCTTACACTTTTTTTTTTGGTGGCGCTAAACTGTTCGTGTTTGAAAAATGGTTTGTTTTAAAAGTGTGTAAACGAAATGCTTTTAAAATCACACAAGCAACACGTTTATACAATTCTTAGCTTATGCATAAGAAGTATTTCAAAATTGTTCTATACAATTGTAGCCTGATGTGCTACATCTGTCTGCCCTGTCAGTCAATTAAAAAGCGATCTTGGAATGTGTTGACAAATTGAGCGATAATTTTGGGTGCCCCTTGGCACATCTTAAGCATTAAATACTGTAAGATAGTGTGGTAAGTGGGGACAATTTACCGTTTCTTTGTTTTGGGAGAGATGTACAAAGTTTTAGTTGAGATAACAGGTGTAATTTGATGTTAATATTATCACCCTGAGAACAACTTCATAGACCATGCCTGTCTTTTTAAAAATATCAATCGCTAACATGTAATGTACACATGTACAAATTATTTATTTATTTGGTATGATATAGATATATGTTGCGCTCAACGTGGATAATTTTTTGTATGTTATTGTAAACTGCATAATGTGAACATTAGGCAGATGACTTGCCTAATGTTAAAAATTGTCAACATTAGGCAGAAAATTGACTAATGTTCACATTATGCAGCTCCATTTTGCCCGATATGAACAGGTTTGCCTAATTTGAACAATCATGTTTATTTGGAGAGAGCGAACGAAAGAGAGAGAAGCAGATAAAGTAATAATAATAATAATAATAATAATAAATGTAGATTTATATAGCGCCGCATCACAGCCACAAGTGGCTGTGCTCTCCGCGCTTGACACATTCATACACCATTTATACTACACAACAACAGTAGGTATATAAAGTCTGAATAAATTCACTAAAAATGTACAACATAATGTTAAAAACATTCAATAAAAACATTACATTTAAACACAAAAAAAAGGCAACTAAAACTATTATTAACTTGTAAAAGGCAACCAACACTTATAACAATTATAAAAAGCGAACACCATTAAAAAGCGAACACCATTGCCCGTGCCTGGAGCGCCACGACATGTGTGCATACTAGACTGATGATGAGATTAATTCATGTGTGTTATTGAGAAGGAGCTATAGAAGGTGTTTATGGAAAAGATATGTTTTGAGTTGTCGTTTAAAACGCTTGTTGTGTTTGCGCATGGCGGATATTGTGTGGAAGGGAATTCCATTGAGTGGATGCACAGAAAGCAAAGGTGCGTTCTCCATAGGTTTTTGTTTTGACAAGTGGGATGATGAAGGTGCGTTGGTCTGATGCGGAACGGAGCTGTCTGCGTGGTACGTAGGGTATGAGCATGTCAGAAAAGTATGCAGGGGAAGTGCCGAAGAAAAAAGTTGAAGCAGAGTGTGGAAATTTTATATTCTATACGTGCAGATATGGGCAACCAGTGCAAGGAACGTAGTAGGGGAGTGACATGATCTCTTCTGCAAGCCTTGAGATCAAGGCGTGCAGCTGCATTTTGTACTTTTTGAAGTTTGTAGAGAAGATCTTGGGAGCAGCCTGCAAGAAGAGAATTGCAGTAATCCAGTTTGAAAGAACAAAAGAGCAAACTAAGATGATCGTGGTTTGTTGTGAAAGACAAGAGCGAATAGAACTGATTTTGCGAAGTTCAAAATATGCAGATTTACATGTGTTTGAGATGTGAGTGTCAAGAGATGTGTCAGATGTCATAATGAATCCTAGGTTACGAGCAGAGGTGCTGAAAGGAACGTCGGAATTGCCAATTTGTATTGAGTGTGGTTCACCATCTGAAAGAATTGTGCTCTTTTTCTTTATAAACATTGCTTCAGTCTTGTCATCGTTCAAGCATAGTTTATTTTCTATCATCCATGACTTGATATCAGACGCACAGGTCTGAATGCCTTGGACAGTGGTTGTGACTTCAGAAGGAGGACAGGATTTTTGAAGCTGCGTGTCGTCAGCATATGATTGAGTAGAAATAGAATGAGATTGGATCAGAGACAACAAAGGTTTGGTGTACAAAATGAAAAGAATGGGGCCTAAAACAGATCCTTGGGGAACACCATAAGAAAGAGTTGCAGGTGCGGACAACTGGCCATCGACTAGCACGGTCTGGGTCCGACCAATCAGGTAAGACTCAAACCATGCCAGCGCTGACCCAGAGATGCCGTACAGGTTTTGGAGGCGTTGAAGAAGCGTGATATGATCGATCGTATCAAACGCTGCTGAGAGATCAAGGAGAGTGAGGAAGGACACGTCACCACTATCCAAGGCATACAGAATGTCATTCATAATCTTGAGCAGTGCGGTTTCAGTGCTGTGAGAAGGCCTATAGGCAGACTGAGTGTGTGGAATAAGATCGTGATGGGTCAGATAGGAAAGAAGTTGTTTCAAGGCAAGCTTTTCGAGTACTTTGGACAAGAAACTGAGGTTTGAGACTGGCCTATAACTCTTGAGCGTGTTGGAATCTAATGAGGGTTTCTTCAAGAGTGGTTTGACTATGGCAGTTTTGAACAGGGAGGGGAAAACACCAGACGTTAAACTGTGGTTGAGAATGTGAGTGATTGAGGGCAGCAGCATGTCAAGGCATTCCACGAGCAATGGCGTAGGCATGGGGTCCAACGGACAGGTTGTTGGCTTGGACATGAGAACAGTCTTCTTCACTTCTTCTTCACAGACTGGCTGGAAAGCAACAAACGATTGTCCTAAAGACAATGGCTCATCACGCGCCACAGCGCTGGAAACTGTCATGCTGTCTAGCTCATCACGGATGTCCTTCACTTTCTTAATGAAAAAGTTACTGAAGACCTCTGGAAGCTGCTTGAGGGGAAAGATGGTGGGGAGGGGGGACACAGTACAACGACCCATCAGCCGGCCACAAATGTCAAACAGCTTGCGGCTCGACTTGCAGTTACTGATTTGATCACGGAGGAAGGTGATCTTTGCATTGTGCACGAGCGTGGTGACTGCGCGCTTGGCGGCTTGGAAGATTTGCTTGTGCACAGTTAGCCCCGACCGCAGCCACGCCCACTCCGCACGCCTCCGCTCTCGCTTGGCAACGCGCAGCTGCTGGCAGATCTCGGAGTACCAGGGCGCGGACTTCTCAGGGCGAAGGCGACGGCGGACGATAGGCGCGTGAGCGTCGAGGGTAGTGCGGAGCTTGGCATCCAGTTGATGGGCGGTAGGGGACTGCGCGACGCTGTCCTGAAGATCACGTTTGAAGGCAGCAACGTCCATGCAGCGTAGGCAGCGGCCAGAAGTAAACATCGGCGCCGGCGTCGGACGCCCGGCATGCAGCTGCAATAGAACGGTGTAGTGGTCGGAAACCAGGGCCTGCGTGACGGCGATGGACTGCACGATGGGGGTGTCAGGACGTAGAAGCAGAAATAAGACTAGTAGAGTTATCTCGATGGAATAGCAATTTATTCAAAAGAGAAGATAACAAGAAAAAACAAATAATAACTAACTGAAATGCAAAGAATAATAAGATACAGCAGATACATGTAGAAATTTATTTCATCATAATGCATGTCTAATTTACAAAACTCACAAAATACATTAGAATACTTCAAAGATACATTTTAAAATCTCTTGCAGGGAAAGAAACATACAATAATGTGTGTGGCGTATTGCTGAAAAATAGAAATAGGCAAAAATTGAACAGATAAATGTTTTTACAATTTGATCTCAGGGCCTAGAAATTGTTGCATGATCTGCCAGGGTGACGGCGGCAGTTACACTTAATTTCTTTTTTCACGCAGCTGCATCGTCCCGATGTACACTTAGTTGTACATTGGTGTAAAATAAAATCTTCAATCCATTAAAAAAAAACACACTGAACAGCACTCAAAATATGGAGAGAAAAAAAAAGAGGTGAGAAGACAGGTGAAGGAAGAATACTCAGTCCTTAATGAGAAAGAAAACTACACAATAGAAAGGGAAATAGAAAAATCTAAGTGTAAAATAAAAATGTTGACCCATTCTCTCTCTCTCTCTCTCTCTCTCTCTCTCTCTCTCTCTCTCTCTCTTTCTCTCTCTCTCTCTCTCTCTCGCTCTCTCTCTCTCTCCAAATAAACATGATTGTTCACATTAGGCAAACCTGTTCATATCGGGCAAAATGGAGCTGCATAATGTGAACATTACTTAATTTTCTGCCTACTGTTGACAATTTTTAACGTTAGGCAAGTCATCTGCCTAATGTTCATATTATGCTGTTTGTTGCCTAGTGCTCACATTAAAGGCAATTGTCCACATTGAGCGTAACATTTATATTGCTGGTATACAGAAAAATGCATATGTATTTTACAACATCCTCTTTTTTTAAGTATATGGTCAGTGTTACCACATTTCTGAAAAATGATCTGCTTTTATCTGCAAACCATTAAGGAAAATGATTTTGAATTTAGGTTATGAACTATTGCGTTGTTGTTTCCCCCGTTGAGGTGCCGGGGGTTTCAGTATAACTCATTTGCTCTTTCTCATTCCTGCTCTGTTCTATCAATCTGCTATACTATCTTCTTCTTCGCTAGACCAGTCATCCACCTCTTGCCACTGTAGATTGTTCTAACCTATAAAGGGAAAAGTGAAAGCCCCAGTTGAAAACCTGTCTTGCCTTTGTAGGCATGACTGATTCACTGCGGCAACAGTACCCCCGTTGGAGTGCCGGGGGTTTCAGTATAAATAGTATCCCCACTTTCTGGAAATTTAGTGCTTTAAATTCCCACTGTCGCTGTCTTCCTCATTTGCTCTTTCCCATTCCTGATCTGTCCTATCACTCTGCTATACTATCTTCTTCTTCGCTAGATCAATGACCTACCTTTTTTCTTGAAAACTCTTCCTGGACAAGACTCCTTGTTTGTGTATGAGGTCTGTTGGATCAGCTTGGGAGTGTTGGACGCTTTCTGCCGGGTGGTCACTAGGGCTTCCTATGATGTCATTATTTAGCACTATAGGCATTTTATATGTATGTGTTTTGTTGATGATTTATAATGATGTTTGTATTCTATTTTGTTTTTGTAACCGGGGGTTCGAGTAGTTGGGTAAAGCCTCAGCCGTCCCCTGCGTGGGATGTCTTTATTGTAAAGTGACTGGCCGGTGGAGGGCATTCAATTTTCCCACTAGGGTTGTTTCGGCAGATCTTTTATGCGGATTGGGGGTTGTCCGGTCCTGATTTGGCTCGGAAGAGTCCGCTGGACCTAAAGCAACAATCAATCAATCAATCAATCATCCACCTTTTTCCTTGAAAACTCTTCCGGGACAAGACTCCTTATTTGTGTACGAGGTCTGTTGGATCAGCTTGGGAATATTGGATGCTTTCTACCAGGTGGTCACTAGGGCTTCCTATGATGTTATTATTTAGCAATGTAGGCATTTTATATGTATGTGTTTTGTTGATAATTTATAATGATGTTTGTATTCTATTTTGTTTTTGTAAACGGGGGTTCGATAAATTAGAGTACAGAGCGTCCCCTGCGTGGGATGTCTTTATTGTAAAGTGACTGGCTGGTGGAGAGCTTTCAGTTTTACCACTAGGGTTGTTTCGGCAGATCTTTTATGCGGATCAGGGGTTGTCCGGTCCTAATTTGGCTCGGAAGAGTCCGCTGGACCTAAAGCAATAATCATGTAATGTAATGTACATGCATTCAATTAGATGTGTAAAATAATTCAGTAAGAATTCATGAACAAATTGATTACATTTTATTTTTCAAGTGTTCTTGTGGAATCATTCTAAATGTATTTTTGTATTTGTATATGTGTGTTTAGATCATAACCATGTTTAAGATCTTGTAAGAGTGTAGACCAGTTTCGTGAGAGGTCCTGATTCGGCTCATTGTAGTCCGCTGGACCCTATAGGCAATGAATAAACTAACTGCATAATAAACTGCAGTTCTCATAAATCCCCACCACCCTTGTGTTTATAAATAATAATTTGTGCATTTGTTTTTTTTTAATTCATTAATTGTGCATGTGTACTTTTTCCCTTAAATATGCTGTAAACACTTTGTAATTAATCAAAGGCACTCCATGTGGGATAGTTAATCGTTGCTTAAAAGGTCCAGCGGACTACAGTGAGCTGAATGCACCTCCCGTCAGCACGACTTAGTTTTATTTACTTTGGGATGTGGTAGAGTAGTCATAATATTATCATCAAATTGTATTTTTGTATTTGTATGTGCATGTTTTTGATCTTGTGAGATTTTAGACCCGTTTTGTGAGAGGTCCTGATTCGGTTAACGTAGTCCGCTGGACCCTTATAAGCAATGGATAACTAACTAAATGAGCAGAGTCAAGACCTCAGTAGTTGAAATTTCACAAATCAATACGACACATTTTGGTGCGGAAGTTTATATAGTTTTCTCATCACTATGGTTTTATTTGTGTGGTGACATGCGTTTTTTTTTTTTTCAACATGGTGTTGACATGGGTTAGATGGTTGTAGAGCATGGTTGTTGTGACTATTGTGTTTACTATAGTGCAAGGTAGGTCACGGTCTCGACACGTCACGCAGATCAAATCATTTCACGGTGTTGATCTAAACTTATCGTTCACATTTAAACCAAAACCTCTTTTTGCAGCAATAGCTGCAATCGTAAAGTACTGCACACTTTTCCCCTTTGTGTTTCTGATTTTGTAAGAAAAATATACCCGTTTCATGAAAGATCTGTTTCGTGAGAGGTCCTGATTCGGCTCATCCGTAGTCCGTTAAATCCTGTAAACAATGAGTGACTAATTAATCCCATACCCCCCCCCCCTCCCACCTCCCCTCATATTACCTTGTAGCTGATGTCCAACGGAGTTGAAAACGCTGTCCATCGCTTTCTGCAGTGTCCGTTTTTGTGCTCGGGACGCCGTCGTGCTCTCGTTATTGGCTTCCCGCAGCATTTTGTTCAGACTAGCACTTTTTAACACATCAGTTTTAAACCAGATTTTTTTTTTAGAAGTTGACTGTGTAAAGATCTTTTAGTTTTTAAGAGATGTTGGGTTGTTTTTAAAGATTTACGTAGTATTATAAAGTTTTCATTTCATTATTTTTGAGGTCCTGATTCTGCAATACTTTGTGATTGTGGACTATTGATGGTAGTTGTGGTGCATGGACTGAGCAAGGTATTTGGTTTAGGTGTGAACAATAAGTTTAGATCAATTCCGGGGTTGATTTGTGCTCTGCGTGACAGCGCTCACATATTGTCTACACTTTGTACGATAGTAAACACAGAGTAATACTGGAAGCTGAAAGTCAACAATCGGCCATCCCATGTCAAGCGCCTATGGTTTCTTCTTAGCCAAGCATATAAAGTAATGAATGTTTGCACAAAGCATGTTTTAGTTTTATTCACGTTCACAAATTGTTCATTTCTTTTGCAATTATGATGGATTACTTACGTGAATACAGAGTTACATGTAAAAAGGTAGGTAAAGGTAAAAAAGGTAGTCCCATAGCCTTGTGGCCGTAGGGGAGCGTGATGTTGGAGATCACACTTATCTTGGGCCAGCGTAATGAGGGTGATGCCCAACTCTCTCCCTCGCTGCTTTACCTTCCCCACCCTCAAGAGAGTAGGTACTCAATCACAGTTGAGTCAACTGGGGGCGTTGTTGTTTGTCGCTTCACACCTTAGCGGTCACCCATCCAAGTGCTAACCGCACCGGACGGTGCTTCACTTTCGACACAGTAGCGAGTGCTCCAACCACTGCACTATCCGACACCCCAGTTACATGTATATAAGATTATATTCATTTTCAGTGGCTGCTTATTGTTCTATACACCCGTGTGAATACCGGGGTATCTTTCATTATCGTGTCCATACTTTCTGAAAATTTAGTAAGACCAGTTGTGTTGGTTTTCTGTTGTGGTTTTTTTGTAATTGAATAAAACTTTTCGTTTTAAACCTATCTTTCACTGGCGTGTTCTGTGTATACTATTGATGTTATAGTCTGACCTTTCTATCACTCCTCCAGTTTGCATGTGACTTGTATGTTATAAGTGCACACATAATCATGGTGAGTAATGATTTGACTTGACTTTGACTAAAGTCCTGCTCTGCCATAGACAGTCTCGGGAAGAAGGTTATAACTGGAGTGTGTAGAAGTGCAGGTGGATAAAAATAGTAAACAGAAAGGCGAGTCTACAGAATGATAAGGGCAATTATTGAAGCAAACATTTCTACCAAGTAAAAGAAGTGAGAGGGTTCCGGTGAGAAGCGGACTTACAAATACAGCAACTGATATTCAAAGTACAATGAACACTTCAACAACAAAAAAAATCAAAAGACGTAACTTCACGATGTTTTGCTCTTTATTTACATTTGTTTGATGAAGGTGCATATGTCAAATGTTCACAAAGCTTGGTTCCACTAAGCCAAAACAAAGACCACGAGTTTTTCCCCCACTGTATACAATACAGTCTTTATTGATAATACTTTATTTCTGCAATAGTGAGTAGAGGCGGGTCTTATCTTTTTTATCCGATCATTGTATTAATTAACCATTGTTAGATGTAACAAATTTTTTAGTTATATTTTAAATCTGTATGGTGAATCTTATTATTATTTAATATGCCATTGTATTAATATTTTGTTTGTTTGTTTGTTTGTTTATTTTGCATGTGTATTGCATTGCATATGTTGTTGTTCTCTTGTATGCCTTTGTGAGTACGGTTGGTGTGAATGCTTGCATACCCTGTTTTATTGTTTATGTTTGTTCTAAAGATATATCCTATGTTAAGAGCGGTGAGCCCAGCCCTGAGCTGGGGTACCGCGCTATATAAGCCTACTTTATTATTATTATTATTATTATTATTATTATTATTATTATTATTATTATTATTATTATTATTATTATTATTGCATCACGAACGAATTGTCACAGGTACAAGATACCATCAAAGTAAATTAACAACAGTCAAACATTTATTATTAAAAACTCTTCTCACCCAGAATTCTTTCTCCATCCAAACCTCACTCCAACCAAAGTTTATTTTTGTGTCCTTATTCCATACACCCTTCTAACTCTCCCCTCCCCCCCAGCACTCCCCTCCAGCCCTCACCACCACACATCCTTGCTACAATTAACTATCTAAAACATTTGAATAATAGTAACAGTCATTAACGTTTTACCAATGATAGAAGTTATGCAACATACATTTCAATTTATTTATTTATTTTTAAAATTCACGCCTGTGATATTATACGAAATTAAAATATAAACAAATTTAACATATAATTAATTAGGTAGTTCATTAACGCTAGTCCCATGCGGGAAAGCGAGATCTATGCTGAAAATAACGTTTTCAATTTCCGACAGCTTTCAGTATATGGCATATTATTGAAAATGGAAACTTCAGAAATGAAGTTGGATTCTTTGTCTTTTACCCCATGCCATTTGTTTGCAAAATATGCTTGGATTGAATGCGTGTGCGAGTTATTTTCTGTCTTTTGCCGTACATGTGATATATTTGTTTCCAACTAATTATTACTCCAATAGTTTTTGTTTCTCAGTTGTTTTTTTAAGGATTAAAAGGAATAATTGTTCCTTTGCTGAAACCGGAAGTGCAAGACTAGGCCTAGCGACGAGTAGCGTAGCTTACACTGCTAACCCTTACGCATCATCATTCCTTCTTCCTTCCCCCTCCCCCCCCCCCCAAGTTAATCCGAGTTTATGGTCCATTAAACTAGTGTGATTACTAATTTGTTTCTCATGACAAGCAAGGTGATATAATAAAATTATTGTATTATAATAATAAATATTGTAATTTATTGTAACTATTGTAAATAGTCTCAAGTCTGTACCTTTACTGTCCCGTCTTTTGGTGTGTTGTAGCAAAAGTGATTTTTTTTTTATTTTTTTTTTTTTTGGGTGAATAAATTTACGTCCCCGGACACATTAAGCGTATAGGGGACGGGTGAAACACCACTTAAGTGATGTTTCATCGATTGCATGTATTTATATGTAATGACCAGGGCCGGATCACTTACTCTTGGAGGGGGGGGGGGGGTTCCAAAAATTTTTTAAGGGGTTAGGGGTGACAAAAACGTGTCCGCTCGAGGAACTTGAGTAGAATGAGGAACGTTTTACTTACCACCAGTGTCAACTAAATTAAGAGCTTTAAAAAAACTCCATATATATTTTTTTTTCTGACTGAGTGAGTACATCGAATGGCCAGGGGGGGGGGGGGGTCCGGATCCCAGGAACCCCCCCCCCCCCCCCCCCCAGATCCGGCCCTGATGACTATGTAAAGCGTGGTGAGTCTGGTCATAGGCTGGAGTACCCGCTATATAAAAAATCCGTTATTATTATTATTATTATATTATAATGAAATTAGAAACGAGTTAACAATAATAAAAAAACAAAATTTTGTTTTGGGACAATAAAAGTAAAACTGAAAGTAAACAGGCCTTCATAGTATTCTGAACCTGGTTCTGAACAAGAAGTCTTGCTTCTTGATTGTCACAGGCACACCGCTGGTATTGTACAACCGCCTGTGGCCTCGTGGCGCAGTGGATAAGTCGCCGGTTTCCTATGCCGAAGGTCGCGGGTTCGATTCCCGCAAGGGGCGAACGTATGTGACTTAGGTACGAGACTATTGAGGTCACCCAGGGTTTTCTCCGGGCACTCCGGTTTCCTCCCTCCCTTCAATAATGGTACAGGACGCAGTCAATATAAAAATTTCAAAAATAGAAATTCAAATTTCTTTCCGTCTTCTAATAGCGATCTCCCTGACTTTACACCACCTGTTTGCGTGATGGATGTGTATTTGGTGTGTGTGAGGGTGGATGAGACAGGTGAGCGTGTATGTTGGTATAGATCGCCGCGCTTTGAGCCTGATTGATTTGGGGAAAGGCGCGTATATAGCATCCTGTATTATTATTATTATTATTGTTATTATTATTATTATTATTATTACTTCGGTGCTGAACCACTTGAGCAGCTACCCAGTCTTCTTCCTGAAGAAAGGATGCAGCCACAGGGCAGGAAGCGGTTGCTTTTTGACACTCAGGAGGAGGAGTATGAAGATCAGGACAGAGAGATCGATTGTGAAGAAGGCGGGAGTGAAGACATTGACTTCGACTTTAAGAACTTCAAATTTGAGAGGGTCGGATAAATCATAGCAGTGTACTATGTGGAAGGTTACTTTGTTGGGGAGGGGACATCAGTTTTGAGTGAGGAGGAGGAGGGGACAGTGAACTTTGTTAAAAGTGCAAGAGGCACTGAGGATGTGTTCCGCTGGCCCAGCTGGTCTGACTGCTGCCAGATTCCTGCATCCCTTGTTTTTGGACGCAACATTGTACATGCACCATTTTCTTCTTCTGTCAGAACATTCACAGTCGAATCTCCAGCAAACCTGCCTGCCATGTACACCTGTTTGAAGCAGTACTTGACTGACAACTTTGTTTGACTAACTTTGAAGAAGGGGTATATGCATTTGACTGTCACTTCTCATCCGACTGTGCACTTTGCAAGAATTTAGTTTTCTCCAGAGAACTGTGAACAATGTTAGTAAATATCTTACTTGATTGAACACATATTTGTGAAGTTAAAATTGTAATCAATCTAAACACCAAAATTCATGGCTGTATTTTCAGTAGTTTTTTTTTAATATTTTAATCTGAAATGTGCTCCCCTCTAAATTTCCTTTGGTTTCCGCTGGAGAACCTGGAGGTTGTGTCCACCTTTTTTGGATTATTTTAAACATTACACTGAATTTTACTGATGTCTGTAAAGATTGTACTGTCATCAATCTACAAACCAAAAATTATGGTTGTATCTTAAATAGTTTCTGAATTATTGGCATTGAAGTGCGAGAAATTATAACTTTCCCGTTTTTCTTCTTGACAAATTGAGTTTTTGTTGTTTGTTGTTTGTAGATTATAGTCACACGACACTTTCGCATATAGGTGACTACTGGACCGATTTATACTGACACCAGCGGGCCAGTTGTTGGTAAAGGGGAAAATAATATGATCACACGTTGACCAATCCGGGATTCGAACCAGCGACCTTTCGGTTACTAGCAATACGCTCTTACCAACTGAGCTACCCGGCCCCACTGATTGAGTTTTTTGTCATTGTTGAGGCTCTTATACTCCAAAAGTATTGAACTAAGCTGTCTGAAAAACTGGCCATGTTCTACACAAATTTATTTGGAATATCTGAAAGTTTCAGGCAGCTGCTATACATATTGTGTAACTTGTGATGACCCAAAGTTGCCCCCCTCCCTCCCCCTCCCCGTGCAATGTTGCGATGGTTTCAATTGTGTTTTTTTGTTAAGTTTGCATGCTTGCTGACAGAAGCCATATGAGATTAGAGGGCTAGAACTATGTGTTTTTTCTATTCCTGGTTGCTGATAAAGTTGCCCTATTTTACAGTTTTGAACATAGTTGCGACAGCGTATATACTAAACTATCAATATCTCAGGAACTAATAAAGGTATCCACTCACTTTGGTGTGTGGTTTGCTTGTACTTTATTTTTCCTTCAAGACATCACAAAACATACACTCTCACTTCAAAACCAAGTTTTGACTGCCGCTACCTAAATTAATAGAAATAAAATAAACTTAATTTACATTAAATAAAATGAACAAAAATAAATGAAATGTAAAAAAAACCAGAAACAGCTACCAAGAATTGAAGAATAAAGAAATATCGCAAAACTTGAAACTTGTTCCAATTATAATGGATATAAAAACAATCAAATGTATGTTTTGACCCTGGCACCTGTGCTAAAACTTTATGAATTTGTAATTTTTTTAATACATATAGCTTTTTAAATAACCAATATTTCTCTCCTTTTCTCTTTCTATGATGATTGTCACACGTTTGAATGGTTTCTAGTTTAGCATATATTTAAATTCTTGGAAAACTAAATTTTGTTAAAATATCACATGCATTTGTAATGAAAATATAACCGTTCAACACTTGCTAGTACAATGCAACGATATAAAGAGATATTTACTGAGCAATTATCATAAATTGAATAACATTCAAGATTTTAGATAAATTTCAATATTTGAAATTATTGTCACAAAACGGTGTTGTCACAGTGACATTAAATACATACAAAAGGCAAAAAGGAAATGTGTCTGTAACATAATAAACACAGGAAGTGTGTATGACTCGCTGCTCATAACTGTCTTTGTAAGTTACTTCCTCATGAATATTCATGTATTCATACCTCACAAACCCTTTGAAAAATCAACTATTGAAAAATGAGCCTTAGGCCTCAATAGTCTACAGGGCTGAATTCAACACTTCCTTCTGATCTGTTAACAATGCCCAGAATGTACTTGCTTATAATGGTTATCATAATATCACAGGAAGTGTGTATAACTCGCTGCGGTGGTAAAAAACATCATAACTCACAATGATGGGTAGACGGGTATGTGTGTGTGGGTGTGTGTGTGTGTGTGTGTTTTGAGGGCATCCGTAAAGTCCAAGTGCATACCAAGTTTTAAGAGGAAAGGCGATTAGAAAAATAAAAACAAGAGCAAGAGGTGACTATGATGACGTCATCTGATGTGCAATAAATTTGTGTCAGCTGGTATTCATCTTTTGTTCTAATTACTTACAAAGTTTCTAAAGAAATCCGTCCGTTAGTTTCAAAGAAATCGGCGCACGGGCAGACGGACAGACGGACGGTGCCAAAAAAACAATCATTGCCCCGCTTCGCTCGTTATGCACGAAGGGGTCTGGGGATCATGTAGAGAGTGAGAGGGGAGGTCGGGGGTGTTCATCTATTACGTTCGAATCCCGTAACCGTAGTGTATATTACGTTGTTGCAATAAATAAATTTTTTTTTTTGGGGGGTGGGGGGGGGGTGGGGGGGGGGAATGCAATGCAACAGGACAGGCTAACACAGGTCCGCTAGGCCTAATACCATTATCCTGAAATATTGGAGCTTCGGTTCCAATTTGCCCTTTTTTGAGCACATACTATTGCTGGCTACTAATATTATAACGGCTGTGGCAACACTTTTGTTATTATGAAAGGGGACGGATCATGCACAAAATGTATGTATTGAAGAAAGAATGCAATTGACCAACAAAACAGCATAGAAAACAAATGATGACGTCACCAAACTATATGCATAAGTTTTGTGGAAGGCGTATCTGCAAACTCTAATTGCATGCCTATTTTAAAGGAAATATAAGACAAATTATGAGATCACCACGATGACATCACATGATATGCATACGTGTTGTTTTAGGTTGAAGGCATATGCAAATTCTAATTACATACCAAGTTCAACAGTGGGTGGGGAGGGGTGGAGGGTGGTGGCGTAAGTTGTGAAAATACTAAAATGTTGACGTCACCGTGATGTCGCTCGGTTTGAATAAGTTTGGTTTTATGTTGAAGCCATTCTGTACAGTTTAAGTACAGACCAAGTTCATCCGAAGGTAGTTTGTGAGAAAGAGCGATGAAAAAAAAAATCACATTGTATTAATGGCTCGGTGTGAGACAAATGAAGTTGTATTGTGCTGTAACGACAACAAATGATGGCGTCACCATGATGACGTCACCATATACGCATACATTTGTGTCGGCTAGTAGGCATCTTTTATTATGTTCTAACTACATACCAAGGTTCAAAGAAATCCCTCCATTAATTTCAGAGAAAAGTGCGTACAGACGGGTGAACTTCTGGAACTAAAAAAAAGAGAAATCTAGTGTTCTTTAGCTTTCCAACGATAATTAAACATATATTTTAAGCTTTGCTAATTCTCAGGCCTCACTCTCTTCAACGGCATTGTCAGAAAGCGAATCCGACCATGAACCGGCCCCTGAACCACGAAGTCCTGCTTCAAGTGTGGAGCAACTGAGAAGGTTTGTTTGTAACTTCATATCTTTTGTCCACATTCTGGTTAAAGTTTTGTAGTGTGCATGAAGATGTTAGTTAGGCCTACTATGAAACTTGGATACTGAAACTGAAATTACTTTGGCTATTGGTTTTCCGTGTGTGATTCAGATGATAACTTTTCGATATTTTTGGTAATAAAAAAGGTTTGTAGACTTTGCTTATAGAAGAGAGACCGATAACACTGTGTCCCCAATGAAAGATTTTTGAAACGACCACCTTATACTGACCATCTAAGTACAGGCAGTTGTGATACTGTCAATTTCGATAGGAAATCTTTCTTGGGAATACGCGAGTTATCAGTCCCTCTTGTAAATTGTTATCCAGTGTTAAGTAAATAATCTACATTTACCTACACGCTGTTACGCTTGTCCTGGCTGGACCGCACTGATGAAAAATCGACCCAAATTCCATTGAACAATATAAATTGACGTTTTGTTTGTTACTCTGTTCGTTACTATACAGAGAGCTAAGGAAACTGTCCCAGATGTCAGGGAGGGACGCGGACAGGGCAAAGATTTCGGTGGTGCACGAATTTATGCAGCGGCGATTAACCCGTGGTCAGTTATCAGAGGGATCCCCGAATCAACTTCAACGCTCAGCCTCTGTACCCATACAACCGCGGATGAGTAGCCTCCTGGAAGAGTGAGTTGATGGGGTGGCATGTTGCACAGGTGTACAGCGCTGCCATCAATGCCTAAGTTTTCAATGCCGAAGGGTGTCGCGGTGTGCCTGGCCACAACCATTCGCACAGTCTTGCATATATAAACAATTGTTCACACAATCAAATGCCAGGCGTAGGACTACCTATAGTCGCTGAGACGAGAAAAGAAGTTGACAAACCGTGACGAATAATGAAACACGCAAAGATGACTTTACATCCAATCACGCTTTAATATTCACATACCTACACACGCACACACACACACACCCGCGCACACACACACACCCACACACACTCACCCACCCACACACCAGTAAACGATAATACCTTTAAATCAACATTCAATCAATACAGTCTTATTATGGGGAGGAGGAGGGAAATGGAGAAAGTCTTGCAGACGACGATCATACGTGACGTGGTCCAACAAACGGAAAGAAGATCGTTCCTGCAGGTACAAAGGTCGTTCCTGCAGATAGTCAGTGACGCAATCTCGACGCTAGTTAGTGTCCACGTGGGTCGAGCCGAAGACAGACGCGCTCACATGCCCAGTCCAACGATGATAAAGATGGTGTCTCAAAGGACGATGACTAATGACGACAGGAAAGGAAGCCAAGCCCGTCAAAGAAAAAGAAGAAGCCTGAAAAAAAAAAACCATTGTTTCCAGGATACAGTCACATAGCCATGCGTCCTTCTCCAACTATCCCCCACCCCCCAACTCCTCACCCCCATCGTCCTCGCTCCTTGTTCATCTAACTCCATGCTCAAGCCTGTTACACACAGTCGTCTAATTATTCACACGACTGCAACGCCGCCCGTATGCTTGAGTAAATCTTATTCTCAAACTTAACACTTTCTCATCCAAATCAATCAGTTACTATAGCATAGTCTTAGAGCCAATCAACTGCACCACTCTACCGTGACGTAAAGGAACAGCCAACCCTGGAGAGCACCGCCACCATTATAACATTCACCACAGTAGCTAGAGAATTCCGCTGACAAGTACCCATAGTCCAGAAGGTCACTTTCACCATCTAGTGTTAAAGCTATTCTCCTCTCTTCTCTTCATACAACAATCATCCTGCCAGGCCACTAAACCAAGTTTGATACACACTGGTATATAAGTCAATACACCAGATGCATTTCGCGAAGTCCCCTATATGCTTATGTGTCTGGGGACGGTACTCTACAAACTGAACCGTTTCGCGTGTGGGGCCGGGTAGCTCAGTTGGTAGAGCGCCTTTAAAGTAACCGAAAGGTCCCTGGTTCGAATCTCGGATTGGCCACCGTGTGACCAAATTATTTTCCCCTTACCATCAACTGGTTCGCTGGTGTCAGAATAACGTGACCAGTAGTCGTCTATACGCTCTGGTGTCGTGTGACTATAATCTACAATATTGACCTTTTTCTGTTTGGCGAAAATAAAGATTTAGAAGGTTAGTTCCTCTTACTTCTAAAGATATTCTTATTCAACCCAACACACGGTTATATCTTTGCCCACGTTGGGGTGCTGGGGGTTTCAGTATAAATAGTATCCCCACTTTCTGGAAATTTAGTGCTCTAAATTCCCAATGTCGCTGTCTTTCTACTTTGTTCTTTCTCATTCCTACTCTGTTCTATCAATCTACTATACTATGTTCTTCTTCGCCAGACCAGTCACCTACATTTTTCTTGAAAACTCTTCGGGAACAAAAATCCTCATTTGTATGTGAGGTCTGTTGGATCAGCTTGGAAATATTGGACGCTTTCTGCCAGATGGTCACTGGGGCTTCCTATGATGTTATTATTTAGCAATGTAGGCATTTTCTATGCATGTGTTTTGTTGATATTTTATAATGAAGTTTGTATTCTATTTTGTTTTTGTAAACGGGGGTTCGATAAATTAGAGTATAACCTCAGCGTCCCCTGCGTGGGATGCCTTTATTGTAAAGTGTGGAGTGCGTTCAGTGTTACCACTAGGGTTGTTTCAGCAGATCTTTTATGCGGATCAGGGGTGAGTCCTCTTTCAGCGAAGTTGTGGTCTTGATTTTTTTGGTCCTGATTTGGCTAGGAAGAGTCCGCTGGACCTAAAGCAATAACCATGTAATGTAATGTAACGGTTATATCTTTACTCTGGCTGTCTACTGCCATAACCATTGTGCATGAATCACGTGCACGACTTGCCCCAACGGTCGTCATCCAAACTGCCAGACCCCCCCCCCCCCCCCCTCCAGACTCTCAACACGGACTATCTGTGACTATTCTAATCTCTCGTTCCGCGAAAAAAGGGTATGGGTCTCTGGCCCTGCCGGGGCGAAATATTGAACTTCGGTTATGAGACTTGTCAAGTGACTAAAAGTTTGTCTTGGGGTATTCCGGTTTCCTCCCTTCTTTAATTATGGACCTACGTACAGTCAACCTATATATGAAACACGAGATTTCCTTTTAGTTTTTTAAAATTTCTTTTTATTTTATTAAAATTTTTTTATTAGCGATCTTCTTTGATCACCGCCGTTTGAGCTCGATGGAAGGAAATGCGACTGTAGAGCAGCATTTGGTGGCGTAGTGGTGTGGGCACAATCGGTAAATGTTTAATTAAACAACGTTGATCGCGGTTAGTAAGCTTACTTAGAGGGTGACCATACATGGAAAGCAAAACCGGGATGACACAAATTTAAGACTGAAACAAGAGCACCACACATCCCCCAGCTGTGAATCTGAATCGAAGGGTATCAGGCTCTGTTTAGAAACGGAGAAGGTTAAGCAGCGAGGGCGAACAGATTGGCACGGCCCTCATTAAAGCTGGACCAACGAAAAGAGAGGCCCCAAAGCGCGTCCCTCGGCAACGACCGACAAGTTGGGGGAACACATAAACCTTTACCGTATCAGCAGCATGCATACGATTACATTACATTACATTATTATTGCTTTAGGTCCAGCGGACTCTTCCGAGCCAAATCAGGACCGGACAACCCCCGATCCGCATAAAAGATCTGCTGAAACAACCCTAGTGGTAAAACCGAAAGCTCTCCACCAGCCAGTCACTTTACAATAAAGACATCCCACGCAGAGGACGGCTGAGGCTTCACCCCAACTTATCGAACCCCCGTTTACAAAAACAAAATAGAATACAAACATCATTATAAATTATCAACAAAACACATACATTTAAAATGCCTACATTGCTAAATAATAACATCATAGGAAGCCCTAGTGACCACCTGGCAGAAAGCGTCCAATATTCCCAAGCTGATCCAACAGACCTCATACACAAACAAGGAGTCTTGTCCCGGAAGAGTTTTCAAGAAAAAAGGTAGGAGATTGGTCTAGCGAAGAAGACGATAGTATAGCAGATGGATAGAAAAGAGCAGGAATGAGAAAGAGCAAATGAGAAAGAAAGTGACAGTGGGAATTTAAAGCACTAAATTTCCAGAAAGTGGGGATACTATTTATACTGAAACCCCCGGCACCCCAACGGGGGTACCCCTGTCATGGTCAAAGAACACACTTTAGTCGCTATTCTGTACGTTCATAGCCAACAACGCACGTTGTTACAGTTGCCTATACAATTAAAAAAAAAAAATTAGTACTAAACTGATAACAACACACTTATTAGCTACGAGAATCTCGCGAGACGAACGTATTACAAACTACCGCTTTGTCACTTTAATACCATGTGCTTTTTATTGGAGTGTGTACGTGTCTGTGATTCTTAATGGCTGCATATTCATATCTGAAATCGCCGTAATATGCTTTTATTTGAAGTCAGGCTTACTGCATATTAAAAAGATATATTTAACAGTGAAGCCATCTTTAAGCCGGTAGTCCTGCGTTTCATATCGTGATGGGTATTCGTATTTATCTGATGTATTCACTCAACAACTTTGTTCACTTTTTCTCCCATTGTTACCCACAGGGGCGTAACTGACACGCAGTCTATGTCTGGATCACTCTTCAGCTTGTTGGGTAGTGATTTTTCACTCTCTGACTTGGACACCTTTAATGATGACACCGACCCGATTGAATATGCTACCAGGATGTGGAACGCGCTCATGGAGAAAATAAAGGTCAGTGCGGCGTCTTTTTTTTTGGAATCAGAACGAGACAAACGTCGGTCCGTCGGCTTATCGCGCCGCCGCACGTCATAAGTCTAGAACCACCGGATAGCCTTTTATTAAATGTCTTAGGACCATTACATGGGCTAGTGGCCTGCCTCGGGTGTCATAATATTTGCTCTACTCCAAAGAACAAGATCACTGATATCAGTTCCTTGCTTTACACGTTTCGCTCTTATATCTCAAAAACGGCTGAACCGATTTTGACTACAATATTGCTTATTCTGGGAAAGGGGGAGAAAGAGTTGAAACCAAATTACATTTCTTGACATTGTATGCATTGTGCTGTGTTCTTCCCACAGATTAGGAAGAAGCGGGAACTTGAAGAATCGACAGTAGACGCGAAAGAAGTGTTGGTGTCGAAGTCTCACCAGCAACAGGCACGCAGATCGTCCACAGCAGCATTGGATCGAAAGTGGAAGGTCTTTGGTTCCGTGCGCCTAAGACATGTTTTGTCCAGCGTTCAAGATTTGAACAAGTGAGATTGGAGAGGTTTTTCACCACCGAGAAAGCTTGTCCTCAGCATAAAGCGGGGCTATGTACATAATAATAATAATAATAATAATAATAATAATAATAATAATAATAATAATAATAATAATATCCATCATATCCCGTAACTATGAGGTCGTAGGGGCACCACAGATGATCGTTTAACCAGCGTACTCCCATCTTTCTCTGTCCTCAGCAACCCTGATGGCTTTGCTCAGTGTCAATAATAATAATAATAATAATAATAATAATAATAATAATAATAATAATAATAATAATAATAATAATAATAATAAAGAGATGGTTTATTATTGATTTATTTCATCACTTTTACATAGCGCTTAACCAACTCAAGAGCCGCTCAAGGCGCTGGCCGATACAGGATCTAACTCAAACCGCCCGAGGCGCCCACTTGCAGCATTTGGGTGCATAGACTAACTCCCAGACAACTGAGCACAATCCTGGGGGACCGAGGATGGGCAGATGGGGACCTAGTGCGTGCTGGGTATATTTGTGTAGCCTCCCAAGGAGCAGGAGCGCATTGTCTCAGTACAGTGGAACCTATCTACAACGACCTTGAAAATGTTTACAAAAATAGGTCTTTATAGAGAGGGGTCTTTATAGAGAGGGGTCTTTACAGAGAGCATAATGGCCTTTTCTTGAATCAATTTGCCAGTGATCGGAATATTCTTTCTTCTAGCATCCAGAAACCAATCCCAAACTTTCTCATTTACTTCCGAGTATGTTGTCTTCCTCCGTTTTGATCGCGTACGATCGGCATTATCACCACTTTCCCACCTTTTAAGAATGTCATCTTTGTCTCGGATAATTCCTTGAATTTGTGTTTTTCCAATATCACAAAAAATGAGAGACTCTTTGCGATCGCAATGGCAGTCTCTCCTTTTTTGTGTCTGTTTACAACATTAACTCGATCTTCCAGAGATAAAAATTTTCTTTTCTTTGTAGACTCCATCATCCCATCACGCTTTCTTTGCTTCTTCTCAGTGCCGCGCTCGTGATGTGAATAAAGTGAAATGCAAACCCCAAACGAGTAGAATCTAGAATGTGACGTTACAATATGACGTCAAACTTATAGAAGATTACTTTATCGGCTGGCGTGTCACATATAGGTACCTGTCTGACTGTGCTGAACAAGATCGTAGACAGTTTTTATTGTGCAGTCATGCCGAGAAAGTCGCTATACGGTCTGCAAAGATCGGTCGTTAGACGTTATAGCGAGGGAGTCGCTATACTGATGACAGCAATATAAGGAAATACATCGGTTAAAATAAAATGGGTCGTTGTAGCGGGGGAGTCGTTATAGAGGGGGGGTGGGGGGTCGTTGTGAGAGGTTCCACTGTATTTTGTATTTTCTTCCCACGCCGTTAACGGCATTTGAACCACGACCTTGTACAGGCAGCAATGTTATCTCCTGACATTCGGGTACGCGCTGGTTAGTAAAAGAGTTATCCAACCCGTCATGTCATCCCTAAACATACAGTTTTATGCCGTTTAAATGTTAGCTTCATTTCCTTTGTGCATCTTAGAGTGGAAGTGCAGGAAGCTTACAAGAATTCGCAGTCCTACCAGATCTTCAGCCTGGCACGTTTGCTCGTCAAGCGCTCCGAACAGGTCAAAAGTCGAAAACTGTGGAACAAAGCCATACGGCTGGTGCTGGATGTGCTGTACTTCTCCAGAAACATGTATCTGTGGTGAGCCTCTTTAGACTGATCATGTTGCAGGTTTCAGTCAGTTTCTGTCACCTGTCGGCGCCACCCCCACAGCAACTAACCTTGCTTGCTACACTGAGAATATGTTACGTTAAAAACAAAGACTGTTTATTGGATTGTTTACATAGAGCGCTTTTCCAGTTGAAGAGCTGCTCAAGGCGCTGGCCGATATAGAATCTAACTGTATTTTATATTGTTTCTTCATAATACCTTTCCCTTTTTGTTGTATTTCCAGACTAATCTCAATATACTTTCAAAAAAAAATAGTCGGGAATTAGAACGAGGCAAATGTCGGTCCGTTCAACGCCAAATCTCAAGCACCACTGAAAGGAATTTGACCAAACGTCATAGGAATATTACCAAGGGTAGAGGCCTGCCTCCCGTGCCATTATATTTGCTCTATCGCAAAGGTCAAGGCCACTGGAATCATTTTGTTGCTAAAATGTGTTGCTCAATAACGGCTGAAGCGATTTGGTTGAGTTTTGGTATAGAGGTACTTCAAATCATGTGTCCACCTTCAGTAGCAGTCCAATGGTGGATCATTTAGTGGGTCCGTCGCTACGAATTTCACTTTTTGTTCAAAACACTTTTTTTTTTTGGGGGGGGGGGGGGGGTGGAGGGGGGGGCCTTCTCAAGAATAATTGAACCAAATTTCCTCATTTGTATTTCCAGGGTTGTCTGCAAATATTTTGAAATAGTCGTGTTCACTTTGTGGATACATTAACTACTGCTAAATATGTTTTACCATTTGTATTTGTGCTTTCTAAAAGGGCAAGGTCATTGTGCTTCGCCATGTTCTGAACTCATTTTGCGTTGTATTTAAAAATGGGCTGAGCCAATTTGAATGTTTTTTTTGCTTGCAGATATTTCAGATAGTGAGTGACCTATCATTCCATGGTTCCCTTTTGCTTTGTTAGGATAAACATTTTTTTTTAAAAATGCTTATTTTTTAGTATGTGTGCGTGAATGTCTGGAAATACATTTTATTGGCTTGCCATCATGTTTCGTTTTGATTGGTTTTATTTTCATTCGTTTTCGCATTATTTTGTCAAAGAATGTATTTATGTGTGCATTTAATGCAACCGTGATTGCGCACATAAAGTAGGCTATTTTGTTTAAATTGGGAGGTATATGAATGTTTGCATTGTTGTTGTTGTTGTTGTTGTTGTTGTTGTTGTTATTATTATTATAATTAGACACTTTCATTTTACTTGTAGAATATTGTGAATAATTTCTCTTTGGAGCTTGTGAGTCACGTGGATTCTGCCTTATTAGTTCTAGTTTATTTATTTTCCTTTCATGTTTTTAACATTCTGCGGCATTGTATGTGCATTTATGGATGAAGACAGTGATCTGGCAGGTCGTTTGCGCGGACAAAGGATTATCCAACATTCATGGACATCGGCGATGAAGCCATTTTTGCGCAGAAGGGTTTGCAGAATAAAGACCGACCAGCAATTAACCAAGATTTGTTTAAGGTAAGCATTGGGTTTCAGATTCTTATACTACGAAGTGGTTAGTTAGTTAGTTAGTTAGTTAATCAATCGTTGTTTACAGGATCCAGCGGACTAAAAGAAACCGAATCAGAACCTCAAATGTATTATATTAAAATGTTACAATTTAAAAAAAAATCCAGTCTCTCTTAGGAATTCAAACATATTTCTACCATCAGCTTCTCTTTAAAAAAAAATCTTGTTTAAATTTGATGTATTACAAATTTGTTCTTTTCGTTTAATCAAATCCGAACACTCGGTCAAGAAATGATGAACTGAAAATAGCTTACAAGGTAGCACAGGCAAAACACACCAACGCGGTTTTTCGTTCTTGAGAAGAAAACTATGTGTCACGTACATATTGAGTCGCGCTATCACAGTTTCTTTTTTTTTATTTTTTTTTTCGTGTAAAAGCCAAGTTAAGCAACGCATGAGACGGAGCTGGCTGGGTTTGAACAAGTTTCTTGTTGGTTTGACTGGATCATTCTTTCTGCCAAAGTCCTTTTTTTTTTTTTTTTTTTTTTAAATACTGTAAGAGCGAGTCAAACTGCGAAGGTTAGAAAAAAAACAACAAAGTGAAAAAATTGAGAAAATTTTAGGCCATAGTAATGATGTATGGGATCAAGAGCTTTCAGGTAGGATTTTCTGGCGGAGTCATTGACTATGCACCTCAACGCCCAAAACCGTTCTACCCCCACACTGGTTGATTTGTAAGCTATTAAATCTGTTTATCTCACATTCGACTTTCGCGTCATATTTCTACACGTTCCAGTCCGAGAGACAAATGACCGGGTTCACCCTCCCTCCCTCTGAGCTCAAGACGCTGCGGATGCCGCCCCAGGAGCGAAAGGAGAAAGATATCCAGATGCTGGTCTGCAGCTTGCAGTGTATCGAAAACTTTTGCAACTACCCTCTGAAAATCCAGCACGAGTTTGCGCGCTGTGCAACGTACAGCTGCCTCCGCACCAACCGCACAGTCATCCGCGAGGGCCAAGTTCCTGCCTCCTACTATTTTATTCTTTCAGGGCAAGGCAAGTGATTAGGACCTTTACGTTTTGTTTCGTTTGTTTTCAACATTTTTTATTTGGGTATTTTGTTGAATTGAATTTGCTTATCGTATTCAGCACTTTCATGCCGTTAAGTTGTGCCGCATTTGCTCTGAAAGCGTGCAGTGTTTAAGATTTGCTACGTACTGTATAATGTTTTACTATTACCATTTAGCATAGAAAATTGTTTCACTTTGAAAACTCGTTGTTGTAGAAGGAAGAAGTAAGGTTAATAAATACTGTAACATGACATGTTTTAACCAAAAAAAAGAAGCTACAGCATTAGCACTGGACATCATGCTTCACGTTGACAGCGGTGGTGTCACAACTTAAGGAGACCGCAGATGGACGGATGACGAGGCAGACGATTACGATGTTGACCACTGGCGACGGCTTTGGTCAGGACGATCTGTTACAGCCGGGAGCGCTACGTGAGGTCACCGTCACCGCCAGGTTCGAACTGCAAGTACTTGAGCTTACTAAAGAGAACTACATTAGCATCTTCATGCCCGACATGCTCACCGATGAGGTAAGAATAGTTTAACGTATTTTCTGTTCTCAGTAGAGATTATTTTGCCAAACATTCTTAGGAGCGTGTATTTTAAAAGAGCGTCTAGGGCAAGCATTACCTGTCTTACCAGTCACACATGGAAGAGAGTTGCAACCCAATAAGTGAAATCCACTTTCAGTTTTCTCCAAGCAGAACATTAAAGTTCAGTAAAGCGCATGCAACTTATGCTGCTGCACACTGGAGTTGGCATCAACCTGTTTCTTATAATGCAGGTGTTATTCCTCTCTTGTCTGTGGGCAGCTGCCAGAGTACTTAAACTTCCTAGCCAAGCAGAACTGGATGTCGGAGTGGCCAGTAGAGAAGCTGTACCGCAACCCTCACAAGTGCTTCATGCACTATTATCGCCGTAACCGCGTGGTGGTGGCAAACAGCATGGCCAACGACTACGTGTTTCTCGTTCGCTCCGGAATCTGCCACGTGGTCATGGTACTAGAGGTGCCGTCCACGTCATGTGACTTGCAGAAGCTGCTTAAGGATGATATAGTCACCCCCACCATTGAGTACTTTGGTTAGCTCGCTTTTGTTCTCTTCTCACGCCTATTTATAGTCCACACAATATGTATCAGCTAAAGTAATCCGGTTACATTTTTGGCATGTTCATATGCAGGGTTTCATTTCTACGGGTTCTTGTTACTGTAGATATCGGAACATTTTTTTAAGCTTCCATCCTAAATGTTGCAAAATATTTTATTTGCAGACAGCATCAAGACGAACGCATTACAAAATTGGTAAATGGATTTTATTACAAAGTACAGTTTTTACCTTGAATCATGAATGTAGGTCCTTTGCTCTCATCATTACTGCTGCTCATACTGGCGATTTGTGTTTGAATGCAGAAGACGCCATCATCAAAAGCAAGGTGAAAGAGAGTTGGAAGAGGAAAAGCTATAAAAAGCCCTTTCACAAGGCAATTTCCATGTCACAGATAGGACTGCGCCACTACCACAACCCCCAACGGAAATTCACCGACAGCACCATGCGGGCCCGCAATCCTTTCTCCAGAGTAAATCCAGTTTTGATTCACATGCATCGAATTGCCATTGTTTCTGTCTTTCTCATTTGTTATTTCTCATTCCTAATCTATTCTACCAATCTATCTTCTTCGCTAGACCGATCGCCTACCTTTTTTCTTGAAAACTGTTGCAAAACTCCTAGTTTGTGTGGGGTTTGTTGGGTTAGCTTGGGGGTATTGGACGTTTTCTGCCAAATGGTTACTAGAGCTTTCTATAATATTATTATTTAGCAATGTAGGCATTTTCTAGGTATGTGTTCTGTGTATTTTGTTTTTGTAAAAGGGGCTTCGATAAATTAGAGTACATGTAAAGCCTCAGCGTCCCCCCGCAATGGATGTCTTTATTGTAAAGTGACCGGCTGGTGGAGCGCCTTCAGTGCTACCATTAGGGTTGTTTCAGCAGATCTTTTATATGGATCAGGGTGAGCCCGCTTTCAAGCAAGTTATGGTCCTGATTCGGCTCTACGCAGTCCGCTGAACCCAATAAACAATGACTAACTAACTAACTCACATGCATAGCAATGTGAGTCTATGTACTTTGTGATAAGAGGCCAGATTTACACAGCACTATAGCTTCTCGCCTTACTTAGTCAGCTGTAACCTTAGTAAAGTAATGTTGCTCTCCAGAAAAAGACAGAAGTCTACTGTGGGCTACACATTTGTATGCTGACGATGGCCCAGTTAGGCAATCACCTCACCCAGCTTACGTATAAGCAGTAGTACCGCCACCCACGCGAGAGGGCGCTTCTTGTAGTTTTAGTTTCCCGGGCGTGCAGCTGAACAGAGAGATAGAGAGTCATTCTGCGTTCAACTTGCATCCAATAAGGAGCTTAGTTTTAAGGGATCTCTCTACTTGAAGACAAAAAGCAGGAACTGGAAATAAGTCCAGAGAACACCAAAATGATGACCAAAAATACCAATGGCATAAACACGGACATCAAATTCCAAGGCCAATCCATCAACACAGCTTCAAATATTTAGGAGCCATTGTATCAAAGAATGGGTCCTGACTGGAAGTCCTCTCCAGAATCGCACAAACAACTGCTGCCCTGACAAGGTTGAAACGGCCCATTTGTCAAAGGCAGGACCACCAGTCTACACTGCTGCTTTCAATGGTCATCTCCATCTTTCTGCACGCTTGCAAAGCATGGGCCCTTACAGCAGACCTACAACGAAGCATTCAAAGCATGGAGATGAGGTGCTACAGAAGACTTCTGGGCATTTCCTATACCCAGAACATCTCCAACAACAAATTCCGACAGACCATCAAACAAGCCATTGGACAACGCGATGACATGCTCAAAGTGGTGAAAAAACGGAAACTCTGATGGTTTGGCCACGCCACCAGATTATCAGGCCTTGCAAAGACAATCCTGCAAGGCAAGGTGCAAAAAGGCAGAAGAAGAGGGAGACAAAAAGATGTGGGAGGAGAACATTCGAGAATGGACTGGCTTGACACTGAGCGCCGCCATGAGGTTTGCTGAAAAAAGATGGAGTATGCTAGTTAAACGATCATCTATGGTGCCCTAACGACTTTTGAGTTACGGGATAGGATACTACAGTATCAGTATTATCTGGTTATTGCTTTTGATTAGTGTCATTTTCATGGATATTAGCGGGTGCGAGAATGACAAATTGAATACGGGGTCTGGACGTCTGAACTTTGCCCGGTGATTGTACGTTCCGGGGCTTGAAAACGTTATGGGATGGGGTGGAGAGTGTACTGTTCGGGGAAGGAAGGGGGAGATACTGAACGCTCGGGTTTGTCTGTAGTTGAGCATGGAGCTGAGATGAAATGGATGAATGGATGTTTGGTGGTGGTACCTGCTTTTATGAATTGATTTTGTTATTCTATGCTGACCGTTTTTGTTCCCCCGTTGGGGTGCCGGGGGTTTCAGTATAAATAGTATCTCCACTTTCTGGAAATTAAGTGCTTTAAATTCCCACTGTCGCTGTCTTTCTCATTTGCTCTTTCTCATTCCTGCTGTTCTATCAATCTGCTATACTATCATCTTCTTCGCTAGACCAGTCTCCTACCTTTTTTCTTGAAAACTCTTCCGGGACAAGACTCCTTATTTGTGTATGAGGTCTGTTGGATCAGCTTGGGAATATTGGACGCATTCTGCCAGGTGGTCACTAGGGCTTCCTATGATTTTATTATTTAGCAATGTACTCATTTTATGTGTATGTGTTTTGTTGATAATTTATAATGATGTTTGTATTTCTATTTTGTTTTTTGTAAACGGGGGTTCGATAAGTTGGGGTGAAGCCTCAGCCGTCTCCTGCGTGGGATGTCTTTATTGTAAAGTGACTGGCTGGTGGAGAGCTTTCGGTTTTACCACTAGGGTTGTTTCAGCAGATCTTTTATGCGGATCAGGGGTTGTCCGGTCCTGATTTGGCTCGGAGGAGTCCGCTGGACCTAAAGCAATAATAATGTAATGTAATGTAATGACCGTTTTTGTGTGAATGTGACTCTCGATGATTGTTGTACACTGCAAATGTCCTTGCATTTTGTTGGGGAAATACATTTTCTGAATCTGATATGTTGCGACGAGCATTGGAATAAATAGCATTGATTACATTTCCTCCATCCCCGACTCTGTATTAATTGAAGTTGTTTCTTCTCTGATTTACAACCAGCCAGGCAGTTCGTTGGTCATCTGAAAATCTGGGACTATCTCTTAGAACGTTACATCATGTTGATTTGTTGCAGTCGTTCAAGTTGTTTGGATCAGCAGACTCACTGGACTCTGCACTTGCTTCAACGAAAGACAAAGGTAAGCTATGATTTGAAATGACACCTCATTTTCTTTTAGGGTATAATTTAGTCTTTGCTTTAGTGAAATATGTATTATACGTGTTAGATGACGTAGCCATGTTGTCAAACGACTGCTACAGGGCACGTAAGAATAGCATTTGATACCCAACACAAGAGTGATGAGGCCATTGTGTTTTAAAGATTTGGGCGAACGTCAAAGCATTTGAAATTGTGATGAAAAAAAAAGCTCTTGATCAAGGTGATGAGAAAGGATAACTTAAACATACAGATTTGAAAAGTGTGACGAACCAAAACATTATTTTGTAGTAGGAAATAAATATTAATGTGACTTTGTGGTTTTGATGCTGCTTAGCGTTCACGTAATGTCGCAGCTTGTCCATCTTTCGACGTCATGTCGTTCAATGTTATTTGCGTATCTTGAAAAAAAAAAAGCAAAATGCTTTTTGTCTGAGATTGTAAAATATGTTTCGTCTTTTCAGCTGATTGACTAGGCCTCTACAATTCTTGGACATTATACTAATACAAAGTATCATCATTTGATGTCATAAGAAAAACAAATAACCACGTTAGACATAAAGGACGCACAAGCCATTGTTATTTTTAACAGCCAGGAAAACCCCACTAACGGAAAAAGAAATCATCAGCGAGAATAATATAAAGGTATTTAAGAAATCAAAAGAGCTGAACTGAGCTGACACAGGCAAACTAGCGATAGAGATAGAAAATAGAGATGCCATTTGGAATGGGTTCTATGCACAAGTCGGCGGCATGGTCACGTGGCGCGGGAATAACAAAGCGGTCACGGCTTTTTTTTTTAGCTCGCTCACGTGTACTCCAATGCTGCTTACAAATTTTACATTTACCGACATTTTGGGATATTGTGATGTTTTGAACATAGCACATTCGTGCAATAATGATTACAGAAAAATTATTATCAGGGGACATGCGTTTTTTAAAGAGCGATTTGTCACTGACATTCAGTTTAGAGTTCATCAATATTTCATCTTTCAGTGGAAATCGATGAAAGGAAATGTTCTTTTCTTTGCATAAAGGTTTACGTCGGAGTTAGGGCTTCCAAACGCAGCACAGTACTTCACCATTTTCAAACTCGAGCACGCTGTGTTATTCCTGCAGCACTTGACAAAAAAGAATTTATGAACAAAAACAAATATTACCTTTGTAAGGCGTCATATACGATCCCACTTTATCTCGGTCTAGTAAAACACTTAGCAGTATCTCGGGTAATTTCCGTTAGCAGAAGGGAGGGGAAAATCCGTTACAGTAGTTTTAATCGCCTGAAGGTATGTGGGGAGAGGTGGTGGATGAGCGCTGAAACGGGTGAAAGGATGGAATGGAAGGATATAAACGATGTCTTTTGTAATGTCCCTGATTTCATTTTCCACCCTGATAGCATCGCTTTTTTCAGAATGACATTGTTTCATCTGTGTTTTCCAGTTTAGCAAAGACTAACGATCGTCGCAGAGTGTTTATAAGCTTCCCGTTCTAACTTGTAAATGGCGGCAGACAAATCCTCACTTATTGAAACTCCTTGTAGTTGGCGGCAGTCAAATCCTCACCTATTGAAACTCCTTTTCCCTTCAGCTTTCTTCTCTCAGCCAGAACCTTTTCCCACAGCCTGCCATTCTGGAAGCGTACAATGACCGGCCTGGGTTGCTTTCTTCCCTCTTCCTGCCTGACCATCCGATGTGCAGCTTTTATGTCTTCTTCCTTTGAAGATCTGGAGGCAGCGTTTCAGGCAATCTTCAGAGTTCTGACCTCTCTTCCCATGCATCTTATACGCTCTCAGATTCCATCAAGGTCTTCCCAAGGTCAAGGTCACTGAAGGCCAAGGTCATCCCAAGGTCACCGTTTTTTGGGGCATAAAACAACTTTTGCTATAGTTTATTTGATAGTACATGAGAGTATTTGGAGCCGGAGGTTAAGTTCATCGCAAAGGTCAAGAGATCAAAGTCGGTATTACTTTGTATTTTAATGCCACCGTTTAATTTTGTTTTTTCTGGGCACTCGTTTTCATGTTAAATATTGCGAGCTTCATAAGGAGAAAGTGAGTCAGATGGGCTTTGCCCTTCTAGTTTCCCGGGCACTCATTTTCATGTTGAATATTGCAAATTCCATAAGGAGCATGTGAATCTTATGGGCTTTGCCCTTCTAGTTTTTCTTTCCGTCGAAGGCGCACAATCAACTGAACGATTATGCTTGTACCTAAAATTGTGATGACTGTTGTATTATTTCTGTCAACAGGGGAGGGTGCTCGTCAGGTGATGACTCCCAAGTCCTTAACAACAGGAGCAGAATACACAGCAAGTGGTGATGGCCACTATTTGATCGACTCTATGACTAACCTGCATCACTTGTCTGAAACATCTGATGCCGTCCCCGAAAGGAATGTGACGGTCAGACATTTCATTCCCATACACTGCACTCTTTGTCCACCCATTGTTTAGAACAAAGGAAAGCAAATTAACAAGGCAACACTGATGGCCTTTCGTTCCAGTTTTTCGACTTTGGGTTTATTATAAACGGGGTATAGAGTTTGGGCAGGCAGTATATTTGGTGTTTGGCATCTCTAGGCACATACACAATATGCATTTAGATTATTCCAGAGGTGTCGGAAGATATAAGAGAGATTTGTGAGAAGTCGCCAAGAGATCATAATGTCGATGTTGATCTCTATAATACTGTAGACATCACAACCCATATTGTAACTGGTCGGAACGCGAACAAAGCATTTGATGTATGACTCTGATAATGTGCTTTCTGATAAAGTTTTATAACATTATAGTTTATGTTCCTTTTATGCACGTATAACATTTGTCTTTATGACGTGCAGGGCTTCTTGGAAAAGGATTGCATGTTGCAATCTAGCACGGAGCTCAGTGAATGGAATCGCATGAGCTCTATTGATCTCAATTTAGAAGTTCGTAAATCGTCAAGGTCTACTGTTGTAGAGACTTCACTATCTGATTTCGTGGTAAGCCGCCAGGGCAAATTGATACCGACAGTACTCAGTGTGTCATCGGTCAGTTCCGGTACAAAGACGCTCCATTCCTCCCTCAGCCAGGCCTTGGTCGATCCAGTGTTTGCTAACAAGGACAGGATAGGAAAGCTTCTGTCCAGAATCACCGGCAGTAGTAAGAAAAATTATAACATAAATGCCAGCAAAGACTTCAACACCAACACTAACATTGACACCACCAGCGCCAATTCTGTATATGGTATGGATGAAGACTTCAACAGTTGTTCTAAAGGCGTTGGCAGTAGCCAGGACTGTGTAGATACAAGTTACACACAGACAGACGACTCACATGCCGTGGAGACAATATACGAGTTCAACCGTCCTAATCTCTATGACATCGAAGATCCCTCTACAACGGACTCCAACGACTCAAACAGTTTAGAAATCAACTGCAGTGATTTACCTCTGAAGCGACACTTTCGAAAGCATCAGGAGGAACACAGTATCATTACCGGCAATTCAGACGAATGCCGAAATCGGAACGTCGGCCTGAGAAGTGCAAGGAACATGCGGACGAATAAGCGGATCGTTTTTAGGTCAAAGAAGAAGAAAAGGAGCCGTATCTACATTCCCACCGTATTGAAATTCCCAATATATATCAGAGACCCGAAAAACAATGTCGGCAGGCTGGACTATGCTGACAATATCGAGACGCTAAACAAAAACAGCAACGCTGGGAAAACTAGCTTCAGCCCGAAACCTTCCATTTCCAATGTAATGCTTCGACGTAAAAAACTGGTCCAGTCAGCAACACCCCTCCTTCTTCCGTCCGTGGTAGGAGGCTCATTCAAACATGACGACAAACGAGTAAATCTGAACAATCAGTCGCTGACCCATCGTAGGAAAAAGTTAAAGAATGAGAGCTGTTCATTGGACACCAGCGAGTGTTCAAAAGTCGACGAAATGTTGCAATCTTCTGAAATAAACATCTCTGCTGAGAGCAAATCCTCTGCCGACAGCACAATCCATGCCTCTACTTCCGGGGATCGACGTTTTGCAGAAGAGCTTAGCAGGTTGATAACTCGATTGATTTTAAGGACTGGTTAGTCTGTGTATGTTTGTTTCTCGCAGCCGTCGCAATTCGTCTTGTCATCATCATCATCATCATCATCATCATCATCATCATCATCATCATCATCATCATCATCATCATCATCATCATCATCATCATCATCATCGTTGTGACGGTGAGTCTATTGTTGCTGGGCTCTGCACAGTGGAATGCTATTACCCACTCGTCTATCATCTGCGGGGCTCGGATAATGTAATCACCCTATGACTAATCTTAATACATTTATAAGTTTAGCTCGGTCTGTGTTAGGATGGGGTTACAGAGATAAGGAGAAAAGTGTAAAGATTCACTGACACACTAGCTCTCACATGGCTATGAAACATACGTAGTCCAGCCACTTGTTAACAGTAAATATCACACATTTATTTCCTCTACTCTGTACAAAATCTTCTAATCTCTATACTAACTGAAATGTCAAAATTTCACTTGAGTAGTTTGCTCCTTGATGGGTCTATGCAGCTACTGTTCTCGATATTTGTTACTGTCTCCTCATTGGGCTTTGAGTTCTTTCTGTCCTATTATTCGGTTTTCTGGACGAGTAGACTATCGTAGATCAGTGTTTGGGCACGGTTTCGGAGGACTTAAATTTCTAGTCGATGTGCAGTGTTGTTGTCTCTTCTTCTTGGTTGTTGACTACGGAGCTAGTGGAGCCCAATGCTCTCGCTGCTCAAGGTTGCAGGCCACGTGTCAGGGTTGCCTCTCTGTGGAGTTTGTTCCCTGCCGTGGACCAAGATACCTGCTCGTCTGCAAAATATGAGACGATTTTCTGCAACTCCTTTTTTTTTTTTTTACAAAGGTTGTGCAGAGCGTTTTACTGTTGGCAGAAATAGCTCTCAGTAAGATCATCTCCACTTATATAGTTAAGAGATGAACACTTTTCTAAGTCCGTGGTCCACTGGAATCTCCAACATAATTCCTATACATTTATACACATATCATGGGTAGAATAAACACCTAGAGAAGTAATTAATAATATACACATTCTCCGGTACAGCCAATGGTCTGCAATAATACACATAGGAGAAACAACAGTTGGACAGTGGAGGCTACCTCGTGGTGTCGAAACCGGTTGCGTGTCCGCCACGTGGTCAGCAAAGTTTTACTAACAATCACAATTCTAAACCATGTCAAAACTTTACAAACATAATCCAATACACATATCATATAATCGCAATGAAACAAACGATTAATCATTTACCTTCTTGACAATGTCAGGCTCTGGCTATGCTGTCGATGAATGCTTTTCATCCGTCACCTGCCGAGTCTTCCGCTAAAGAGATCTATCAACGTGCGTCTTGCTACGATGATGTTCGGACAAAGACTAATTTCCTTCCCACTGGGGTCGGCTATCGTGCGATATCTACGAGAATAGTGACGCCACATAGTGGGGGTTGTGGTTGATTGGTCAGCTGGATGAGGTCACGGCTTATCTTAGTGAAACTGTAGCCTACACATGTGTAGAACCACCGACTTCGGTTGTCTGCAAGTTAGCGACTTAACTTACATAGGTCAAAGCAGACTGAACGTGTAGGCATGAAGCTTTAGTGCTGGGTTAGAACTAGCTTCTCGCGACAATCATCATCATCATCATCATCATCATCATCATCATCATCATCATCATCATCATCATCATCATCATCATCATCATCATCATCATCATCATCATCATCATCTCTTGTTCCATGTTAGGCTACATCATCATCACCTTCGGCAGCAGCAGTAGGAGTAGTAGTATCATTGATGCTGGTAGTTTATTTTGTGCCTGTTTTTTGACATGCTGCTAGAATTTTTCTCAGTTTGTCTTTTCGTGTTTAAAAATTATGCCTCCTCCTGTTTAGAAAACTGGAACAAAAACACACTAGGAGGCTAGTTAATGTAGCACGTGTTTGTTTTACTATTTCTAATACATGTACCACTATTTTATAAAAATGAATTTAGTTCACATATAAGACATTCAAATAGAATGCCAAAGTGACCATTTCCAGATGTGGAGTAGAACATGTCTATGGCATATCAGTTTGATGACATGTGACCATTATTGTAACCATTGAACCACTTTTGTTTTTTAACAGCATTATACGGAAGAAAAAAACGAGCCAGGTGCGTGGAAAACCTAGGATTAGGAAAATCACAATCCTCAGGGATGCTACAAGTGCGAGCAAACGAATTGCGGGACGTCAGTCGAGGGCTGGCACACCGACCTGTATCCAAAGGCCAGAACAGCGCCTCTCGTTCTTACCGCCGTTGCCCGCGCAGATTTCCGCGCAGAGACTTCAGTCCGTCCACACTTTAGTGCACAGTCCATCCGGCCGCAGTTTAGGGCAGCTTGCGTCCGAAGAGGGTTTTTTGCCGAGTTCATATACGAAAGATTTCCTCCAATGTGAGTCCAGCCAAAGCTTGATACTGAGTCCATCCGCCCTGGCAGACCTGAGAGTAGACACACCTCGTAAAAGGGTCCATTTGATAGATTTGGAAAGAAGTCAAAGCGTGAGTTAATATTAATTAAATTGCATTGACCTTAAATAGAGTTAGCATGTGATATTATAGACCCACTGTATCGTATACTGTAAATATCATAGTGAACAGTTTTGCAAGACTTACTCGCCGAAAGACTTACCTGTTGTAACTTCAAGAAAGGCAGTCTTTAATAATAGTATTACGAGGCTGTGCTGCCTGAACGTGCACGATTGTTAATGTTGAATATATACTGCTATGCTGTTACTGTTGGTGAACCAATTTTGGTACGGAGAAGTCCACTGTCGGCTGAACCTGAAATGATGTCTTGATTTTATTCAGGATGGTCAGGAACGGCTGCGGAAGCGGTTGAAATATAAAATCCCTCTTGCCTGTAGACCCAAACGACCACCGCCAATCTCACCCATTCCCCTTTCAACGCCTACTGTTGTCTGCGTTTCACTGCAGGAGTTGAGAGAAGGAGATGTGTTTGTAAGTCACCTTTCAATCTATACCAATTGCAGTTTTGGACAGCTAAACTGATTCCCAGTGAAGCAAATGATAGACTTTAAAGTGCTGTAATTGTGAAGAACGTGAGCTTAATTTCAAGACGTAATTCCCCTCCACGACTCATCAAGGCAACTGTGGCACCAATGAGCAGTCATAAAAAGAAGCGATTTGGCTTCCGCGGGTTCTTGTACCATGGTCCCCAGCTCTGGAATTCGTTGCCACTAAATCTTATGAATTTGGATAGCCTAGTGGTCTCTAAGAGTCATCTAAAGACACATTCCTTTGATTTTTCCCGCTGCTGTGCATCAAAATCCTTACCCCATTCTTCACCCAAGTTCCAGTTTTTCCCTCTCCTACCTGCTCCTGCGCATACTGCTAGCATTTACGAAGCTGCGACGTACAGTCATCATCATCACCATCATCATCATCATCATCATCATCATCATCATCATCATCATCATCATCATCATCATCATTATAACGAAAAGGAATATTTCAGAATTTGCGTGTATTCATGCGTGAAATCTGCGTGTTCTCCCGTCTCACAACTTCTCTAACTCGTATCACTAAACTGCCGCATCCTCTATTACGCAATAAACATAAATCGACACAATAGCATAAATACAAAATCAATAAGAATCAATTTGGAATAATTAAACTGCTTCTACTCACGTCATTTCGCAGAATAAATCCGTTGAAACAATAAATAAATTCAACTCACAAATACACACAACTCCCAGTCACCGCCGCCAGAGAGCGAACGAAAGTTATAAATAGCCACCCTGTCGTTATGTTCGATCTCTAGTCTCTTCTCTGCCTACGCCATAGTCTTTCTCTGCCCTTCAGTCTCTTCAGTCGCACTCTCCTCCTCAGTCTCCCTTCTCTCCTCCTTGTCCTCCTCTTCTTTATCCTGCTTGTCCTCCTCTTCTTTATCCTGCTTGTCCTCCTCTTCTTTATCCTGCTTGTCCTCCTCTTCTTTATCCTGCTTGTCCTCCTCTTTTTTCTCCTCGTTGTTGTTTGTAGATTATAGTCACACGACACTTTCGCATAATAGGTGACTACTGGACCGATTTATACTGACACCAGCGGGCCAGTTGTTGGTAAAGGGGAAAATAATATGATCACACGTTGACCAATCCGGGATTCGAACCAGCGACCTTTCGGTTACTAGCAAGACGCTCTTACCAACTGAGCTACCCGGCCCCACTTTTCTCCTCCTTGTCCTCCTCTTCTTTATCCTCCTTGTCCTCCTCTTCTTTATCCTCCTTGTCCTCCTCTTCTTTATCCTCCTTGTCCTCATCTTTTTTATCCTTCTTGTCCTCCTTTTCTTTCTCCTCCTTGTCCTCCTCTTTTTTATCCTTCTTGTCCTCCTCTTCTTTATCCTCCTTGTCCTCCTCTTCTTTATCCTCCTTGTCCTCCTCTTCTTTATCCTCCTTGTCCTCCTCTTTTTTATCCTTCTTGTCCTCCTTTTCTTTCTCCTCCTTGTCCTCCTCTTTATCCCTCTTGTCCTCCTCTTCTTTATCCTTCTTGTCCTCTTTTTTTATCCTCCTTGTCCTCCTCTTCTTTATCATTCTTGTCCTCTTCTTTATCCTCCTTGTCCTCCTCTTCTTTATCCTTCTTGTCCTCTTCTTTATCCTCCTTGTCCTCCTCTTCTTTATCCTCCTTGTCCTCCTCTTCTTTATTCTCCTTGTCCTCTTCTTTATCCTCCTTGTCCTCCTCTTCTTTATCCACCTTGTCCTCTTCTTTATCCTCCTTGTCCTCCTCTTCTTTATCCACCTTGTCCTCTTCTTTATCCTCCTTGTCCTCTTCTTTATCCTCCTTGTCCTCCTCTTCTTTATCCACCTTGTCCTCTTCTTTATCCTCCTTGTCCTCCTCTTCTTTATCCTCCTTGTCCTCCTCTTCTTTATTCTCCTTGTCCTCTTCTTTATCCTCCTTGTCCTCCTCTTCTTTATCCACCTTGTCCTCTTCTTTATCCTCCTTGTCCTCCTCTTCTTTATCCACCTTGTCCTCTTCTTTATCCTCCTTGTCCTCCTCTTCTTTATCCTCCTTGTCCTCCTCTTCTTTATTCTCCTTGTCCTCTTCTTTATCCTCCTTGTCCTCCTCTTCTTTATCCACCTTGTCCTCTTCTTTATCCTCCTTGTCCTCCTCTTCTTTATCCACCTTGTCCTCTTCTTTATCCTCCTTGTCCTCTTCTTTATCCTCCTTGTCCTCCTCTTCTTTATCCACCTTGTCCTCTTCTTTATCCTCCTTGTCCTCCTCTTCTTTATCCTTCTTGTCCTCTTCTTTATCCTTCTTGTCCTCTTTTTTATCCTCCTTGTCCTCCTCTTCTTTATCCTCCTTGTCCTCCTCTTTTTTATCCTCCTTGTCCTCTTCTTCTTTATCCTCCTTGTCCTCCTCTTCTTTATCCTCCTTGTCCTCCTCTTCTTTATCCTCCTTGTCCTCCTCTTTTTTATCCTCCTTGTCCTCCTCTTCTTTATTCTCCTTGTCCTCCTCTTCTTTATCCTCCTTGTCCTCCTCTTCTTTATTCTCCTTGTCCTCCTCTTCTTTATTCTCCTTGTCCTCCTCTTCTTTATCCTCCTTGTCCTCCTCTTCTTTATCCTCCTTGTCCTCCTCTTCTTTATTCTCCTTGTCCTCCTCTTCTTTATTCTCCTTGTCCTCCTCTTCTTTATTCTCCTTGTCCTCCTCTTCTTTATTCTCCTAGTCCTCCTCTTCTTTATCCTCTTTGTCCTCCTCTTTTTTATCCTCCTTGTCCTCCTCTTTTTTATCCTCCTTGTCCTCCTCTTCTTTATCCTCCTTGTCCTCCTCTTCTTTATCCTCCTTGTCCTCCTCTTCTTTTTCCTCCTTGTCCTCCTCTTCTTTATCCTCCTTGTCCTCCTCTTCTTTTTCCTCCTTGTCTGCCTCTTCTTTCTCCTCCTTGTCCTCCTCTTCTTTTTCCTCATTGTTCTCCTCTTCTTTATTCTCCTTGTCCTCCTCTTCTTTATTCTCCTTGTCCTCTTCTTTATCCTCCTTGTCCTCCTCTTCTTTATCCTCCTTGTCCTCCTCTTCTTTATTCTCCTTGTCCTCCTCTTCTTTTTCCTCCTTGTCCTCCTCTTCTTTATTCTCCTTGTCCTCCTCTTCTTTTTCCTCCTTGTCCTCCTCTTCTTTATCCTCCTTGTCCTCCTCTTCTTTATTCTCCTTGTCCTCCTCTTCTTTTTCCTCCTTGTCCTCCTCTTCTTTATTCTCCTTGTCCTCCTCTTCTTTTTCCTCCTTGTCCTCCTCTTCTTTATTCTCCTTGTCCTCCTCTTCTTTATTCTCCTTGTCCTCCTCTTCTTTATTCTCCTTTTCCTCCTCTTCTTTTTCCTCCTTGTCCTCCTCTTCTTTATTCTCCTTGTCCTCCTCTTCTTTATTCTCCTTGTCCTCCTCTTCTTTTTCCTCCTTGTCCTCCTCTTCTTTATCCTCCTTGTCCTCCTCTTCTTTATCCTCCTTGTCCTCCTCTTCTTTATTCTCCTTGTCCTCCTCTTCTTTATTCTCCTTGTCCTCTTCTTTATCCTCCTTGTCCTCCTCTTTTTTCTCCTCCTTGTCCTCCTCTTTTTTCTCCTCCTTGTCCTCCTCTTTTTTCTCCTCATTGTCCTCCTCTTTTTTCTCCTCCTCGTCCGCCCTTCCTCCGTCTTCTTCTTCTTTTTTTTCAGCGTTCTCCTTTTCTTCCTCTTCTTCTGCTCCCCGTTCTGCTTCCTCTTCCTCTTCTCCGGTGTTCTGTTCTTCGATATTCTCTTTTTCTGCGTTCTCCTCTTCTCCGGTGTTCTGTTCTTCGGGATTCTCTTTTTCTGCGTTCTCCTGTAATAGCTGATGAGTCTGAGAATCGAACGAACTTGACGTTTGCTTTTGGGAATAGTTATTTCCAACATTTTTTCTTCAATTTTGAACTCTCAGGTTTCAATGTACCAAGACCTACAATGTGGCCTAAAAAATTCAAGTTCCTGAAAACCGGCGAAAATTTTGAACGGTCTAGCGGTAAGAACCGCAGCATGCATATTTGAAAGCACACCTCGCACATGTGTGAGATGTTCGTTCCATGTAGTGCTACTTGTCAGAATGTCATACAAAATGGATGGACGACATTTGTCAAGCTTCAACAGTCGCATCATGCGTGCAAACCGTAGCAGGAGTAGAGGCTAAGCCAAAGGGCATTCTAATCCATTGAAACAAGCAAAAATGGGTTGCGAATGCAGTTTTTGGACGTTCGAGTGGGTTCACAAGAATCTGTCAATAGCCGTTTGAGAGGTCAATCTTTGCGAAGTATGTACCATCAGCCAGTTGTGCAAACAATTCATTAATGTTAGAGATTGGCTCTTCATCAAAGACTGTGATTTGTTGAGCTGCATAGTCTATGCAAAATCTAGTTGAGCCATTTTTTTCCCCAACTAGGATAACTGGAGATGCGCATGGGGAGCGTGAACGTTCAATAACCACCATTTTGAGCATCGACTTGAATTCTCTTTCAGCTGTCTCTTTAGATGTTAAAGGCAAATCATAGAGTCTAAGCCTAACAAGCAAGTCTGATGTAATTATGACGTCATGAAAGTGCCTGGGGCAATGGCAAGGATATCCCCCCAAAATCTGCAAAAACACCACGAAGTTCTTGCTTCTGACTTAATATCAATTTGTCATCAAGGTGATCTATATTTTCAGTTTGTTTAGATGACACAGTATGTATGTATGATGTCATCTGATTCAGCCTCTGCTGAAATGACGGCAACAAATGTTATCTGTACTGAGTCTGGATAAACTGTGACATGAGGCAGATGGTTGGATAACGTTCGAAAATACGTTGGGTAACTGATCTGAAACAGTATCAATGTGAACTTTGCTAGCACCTTTGCCGGGGCATATTCTGTCAGAACTTGTCACATCCAGGGCAATCTGAGCAGTAGGCTGACGTCTAAGGTCCTTTTTCAAGAGATTCGCATGGAAAACTTGTTTTTTCCCTTGATGAGAATTTGGTAGTCCGGATGCATAGCTTTGCTTACCCGGAAGGGACCTTTCTATTCCATGAACAGTTTATTGGAATCCGTAGGAAGCAACAACAGCACTTCATCATCTTCCTTGAAAGATCGAGGTAGTGTTTGTTTTTGGCTTCAGCGTTTTTGATGTTTTCTTGATTCAAAAATGCAAAGAATAACTAACTGTTACAACTAATTTCTAAAGTATTAAACACAAACAATTTTAAATCAAAATTATGTGTAAGTAAAATGTATAAATAATGTGTTTTTAAAAATAGCAGTTGAAAATACCACACCAAGTAAACAACCAAAACAGCAAAAGTCAAAACACAACAAAGAGAGAACATAAACTCCAAACTAATATCGGTAGAATAGAATACAAGAAATCTATACAAAAGTAACTAAGTTCTACTGTGGCTAGAGAACACAGGAAATTCCGATAAAATGCCAAAAATAAACTTTAAAAACACCTACAACAACTAAAATGAGGATGTGACAACTATAAATAATGAGACAGGATACTATCAGTGATCGTCATATGGATTTGCAAAACCCGTAAGACGTCACAGTAAACAAACCCACTCGAACGCAAACCGGTAGGCCAGTCACGGAAACCGGTATGACCCATAGCAAAGCTTAATAATGCGTCACTATTTTATATAGTTTAGTTTAGTTTAGTTTAGTTGGGAGGGACTTGTATAAGCCTTGCGGCTTTTTGAATGTCCCTTTTATTTTGGGCATTTTTACTTGTCCGGTTCCATTTGCGGTTGTTCGGGGAATACTAAAGATAATATGCTAATTAGTCATCATACTCAAATTTTGATTTCTGTATGGAAATTACCTTTTCCAGAGGATTTTTAAAAGTGTTCAGGTTGTTAGATCTTTTAGTATCAACTGGTAATTTATTCCATATGGGCGCAACTCTGTAGGAGAATGAGTATTTTCTTTTGTTTGTGCGGCAATGTCTTACAAGAATATTGTCCTGTGAATTTCTTGTTCTAGAGTTAGTATTCAAATGAAACAAAGTGTTAACATCAATGTTGTCAATCCCATTAAAAATCTTGTAAGTTTGGATCAGGTCACCTCTCAATCTTCTAAATTTCAGAGAGGGCAAATCCAAAACTCTCAATCTCTCTGAGTATGGCAATTGTCTCAGCGATTTAATCATCCGAGTCGCTCTTCTTTGTACTCTCTCCAAGGCAGATGACTGCTTCTTAAGATACGGAAACCAGATCGCATTCGCATATTCAAGATGTGGCCTTACATGCGATTTATACAGGCGGGTTAAGGTATCACTATCCAAGTAAGTAAAAGATCAGCGTATGATACTGAGCATTTTATTAGCCTTGGAAATTGCATTGTTTATGTGTTTATCAAAGTAGATGGCGACTCTGTTAATGCACTTTCTGTTTCATTAGAAACATATTCGTCTTCAAATAAACTTCTTTTATCGCCCCTCTCCCCCTTAGCAAAAAATGAAAAAAGAGATTTTTGCTTCTTCATTATTACTAGCCAATCTGCCACTGTCACAATACATACTGACAAGCACGAGGGAAGAAAAAATCGAAAAGTGCGCGAGTTTAATTTATCCGTATTCACGATAGCCTTGCGCCCGCCAATGTTATATCATTCTGTATTAATTACCTCAAAGAATATGGCAAGGCTACTGAACACATTCGCAGGCCTCTCGTCTACACTCCCTAAACACATAATCAGCGTGGCTGGCTGGCTGGCTGGCTGGCTGGCTGGCTCTCTCTCTCTCTCTCTCTCTCTCTCTCTCTCTCTCTCTCTCTCTCTCTCTCTCTCTCTCTCTCTCTCTTCATTTCTCTTGTTTTTCTTTCTCTTTTTCTTTATTTTTGAAACCAGTCAAACAAAATAAGAACCGGTAGGCTCTACCGGCTACTGATTTTTCAACCGGTATTTTTATTCTCAAACCGGTAATTTCCGGTTAAATCCATCCCTGATACTATTTAAAAAAAAGAACACAGAAGAGCTGAACAAGAATTAGACAATATATACAACAGGAAGAAAAAATGAAACAAAGCCCTCTGATCCCAGAACTATACAAAGAATCAAACCCATAAGGAAAGAATCAGAGGCGGGGTACAATCTAAACAAACACTAAACTAACAACAACAAAAAGAAAATCGGAACAGGTCAACTACAACAATACACTACTACTGTACCTCCTAGCTTACTAACAAATTATGCTCATTCAAAGCTTGTCATCACCCTTCTAAAAACAAGGTAACCTTCAGGAGTGTGAAAATTACCGCATCATCAGCCTCATCAGCCATCCCAGCAAGGTCCTCTTGAAAATAATACTCAACAAGTTGAAACCCCAAGCTGAACAAATCATAGCTGAAGAACAAGCAGGATTCAGGGCAGGGCGAAGTACCACTGAACAGATTGTCAACCATCTATATTATGTGTTCGCAGACTTCAAGAAGGCGTTTGACAGAGTCTGGCATGCAGCTCTTGGACTACCATGAGACTGTACAACATGAGCTCTAAAATCAATGAAGTCATCAAAAGCCTGTATGACAAGGCTACCAGTGCAGTCCTCCATAATAACGCCATCGGAAACTGGTTCATAACAAAAATAGGTGTGCGTCAAGGATGCCTACTCTCTCCAACACTCTTCAACATCGTCCTAGAGCGCATCATGACAGATGCCCTTGCAGATCACCAAGGCCCAGTCAGCATTGGGGGGGGGGGGGAGGGAAAGAGCAATCTCCAATGTTCGCTTTGTGGATGACTGATGGATTGGCTGGATAGGAACAAGAACTTGAACAGCGGGTACAGAGGCTTGACCCCACCTCCAGTGCCTCTGGAATGGAAATATGTGCAGAGAAGACCAAAATGATGGCCAACAACACCAATGGCATCAACACGGACATCAAAGTCCAAGCCCAATCCCTCAACACAGTGCATAGCTTCAAATATTTAGGAGCCATTGTATCAGACAATGGGTCACGACAGGAAGTCCTACCAGGATCGCACAAACATCTGCTGCCCTGGCAAGGTTGAAGCCCATTTGGAAAGACAGGACCATCAGTCTACATTCCAAGGTAAGGCTGCTGCGCTCCCTTGTCATCTCCACCTTCCTAAATGATTGCGAAACATGGACCCTCACAGCAGATCTCCAACGAAGAATACAAAGCACGGAGATGAGGTGGTACAGAAGACTTCTGGACATTTCCTATACCCAGCAAATCACCAACGACGAAGTCCGACAGACCATCACACAAGCCATTGGACAACACGATGACCTGCTCACGTGGTGAAGAAACGGAAACTCCGATGGTATGGTCACGTCACCAGATCATCAGGCCTTGCAAAGACCATCCTGCAAGGCACAGTGCAAGGAGGTAGAAGAAGAGTGAGACCGAAAAAGAGGTGGAAGGGCAACATTCAGGGTTGTTGAGGACAGAGAAAGATGGAGTATGCTGGTTAAACGATCATTTGTGATACCCAACGACCTCCGAGTTACTGGTTAGGATAGGACAGGAAACTATAAAACACCCTTGTACTCTTCAACCTATTCAATCAACCCCAAATAAGCTAACGGACAAATAAATAAACTAAACCCCAATAAAACTAACTACGGGTCTCAGGGTCACCACTGTAACGAAAAGGGATATTTCATAATTTGCGTGTATGCATGCGTGAAATCTACGTGTTTTCCCGTCTCACAACGTATCTAACTCGTAACACTAAACTAAATTGTGACACCCTCTATTAAGCAATAAACATAAATCAACACAATAGCATAAATAAAAATCAACAAGAATCAATTGGAATAGAATAATTGCTTCTACTCACATCATTTCGCAGAATAAATCTGTTAAAATAATAAATATACACAACTCACAGATGCACACAACTCCCAGTCACCGTCGCAGTGACCATTTGGCAGAAAGCGTCCAATATTCCCAAGCTTAACCAACAGACCTCGCACACAAATGAGGAGTTTTGTCACGGAAGAGTTTTCAAGAAAAAAGATAGGTGACTGGTCTAGCGAAGAAGAAGATAGTATAGTAGATTCATAGAACAGAGTAGGAATGAGAAAGAACAATGGAGAAAGACAGCGACAGTGGGAATTTAAAGCACTACAATTCCAGAAAGTGGGGATACTATTTATACTGAAACCCCCGGCACCCCCACGCGGGCTATCAGCTTGGGAATATTGGACGCTTTCTGCCAAATGGTCACTGGGATTTCCTATGATGTTATTATTTGGCAATGTAGGCATTTTATATATTATGTGTGTTTTGTTGATATTTTATAATGATGTTTGTATTTTAATTTGGTTTTGTAAACGGGGGTTCGATAAATTAGAGTAGGCTATAGCTTCAGTGTCCCCTGCGTGGGATGTCTTTATTGTAAATTGAGCGGCTGGTGGATTGCCTTCAGTGTTACCACTAGGGTTGGTTCGGCAGATCTTTTTTGCGGATTAGGGATGAATCCCCTTTTTGCGAAGTTGTGGTCTTGATTTTGTGGTCCTGATTCGGCTCTTTGCAGTCCGCTGGGCCCTGTAAGCAAGGAATAACTAACTTTCTTTGCCCAAAGCAAGCGCTAAAGTTTTTAATTTCTATGTCTGTTCTGATAGGGAGTGATTTTCCCTGTTTAACGGTACACTAATACGATAGCCGTGTGCCCTTTGACCCTATTTCTGAAGGAATATCGCGGCTTTACGAGTGTGTCTTGGTGTCTGGGGTACCGGGTAGGGTAGGATCTATTGTATCAACCGAAAACGAAAAACCTCCCGGGAAATATTCTTTAAAATGGTTTCTACCTCTTACCGGCTTTTGTAGATGCTATTATTATTATTATTATTATTATTATTATTATTATTATTATTATTATTATTATTATTATTATTATTATTATATTTTAAAAAAAATATTATTTTAATATATTTCTTTATTTGTTTAAATTTTAATTTTATTGTATTTTTAAAAATGTTTTTTAAGCTCAAGAGGGGTAGCGAAATGTTGTTATTGTTACAATTGTTACATTTACAGTTTGGAGGGGTATTAATACGTTTGTTGTGTCACCAGGGCTTTGACCAACTGGAAATTCCCAATCGTTCGGAGCTGAAGACACAACCAGTTAGCTTGGTAAGCGAGAGAAGGGTCAAGGAACTGATTACTATAATGGTTGGCTTTTAGGCAGATGGAATGGTCACTTAAGATATCATACTCTATCAATGTACGCAAGAAAATAATCTTCAAATGTGTATACTGTTGCCATTACTATAGAAACCAGTACAAGGATGTTGTCATAATACGGATTGTTGGGTTGAATATGAAATGGAGTAGCGTAGTTAAGGCTTGGTAAATGGGCCTGTGTTGCTCTGTTCTTTTGTGCATTCGCCACTGAGGCATACAGCGTAGCAAACCTTTCAGATCCCCTCACCCCACCCCACCCCACCTCATTCCCGCCCCACCCCCTATTTAATTTCCACTGACTATGATGAGAGTCATACTGTAATAAAATAATAGAATTGCTTGAGGGTTTTAGTCACGTGTTATCTCGCTTGCCTCGTATTGTAAAGAAAGAAGGCGCTCTTTGGCTCACGTGTGGTCAAACAATAGGCCTCTTTATGACCGACGGAGTCTGAATAGGGAGCGGGCCTCAAAGGCTGAGCTACGCTGTATGCTTCTGACGTTGACTGGGCAGGTGAGCTACGGGTCCGAATTGATCGCGCTGCACAAAACCTTCCTCCTGAGGAACGCCAGCCTGAACACGCAGCAGAAGTGGAGCATGCTTGCACAGGGCTACCCTACCCCCGACTGGGTGGCGCGTCAGATCCGTCTCAAGATGGCCTTAACGTTATACAAGGACAAGATTGGCAGAGACTTCATGGACCTTGTGCAGAGCAGCAGGAAGCACTGCGGCGTATATTTTCATGAGGGTCCCAGCTGCAATCCGCTGGCTAGTGTGGGCATTATTGCAGACACACGCTGAAACTGCAGAGAATCAATTAATAATAAATGTTGTTTCAAAGTTGTGGAAATTTTTCTTCGAACAATCGGGAGTATCCACAATATCCTGAGGATAAACAACGGATGTATTGTTTTTTTTTTCTGTCACCCATGAAGCAGAACATTTCTTGTACCAAGCATTATAGACTGTACATGTGAAAGACATCGAGAAAACATTTAATAGCATAAATCTACTAACAATTTACAATAACCCCGGTTAGTAGAGAGCGTCTTGATGAGTGGATGAAGTCAATGCTACTGATACTATACTCTACTGATGAGATAACCTGACTGAGCAATTTACCACTGCCTGTAGTAGCTGTAGTGCAACTGTGATATTTGTATTTAACTTTATTGAAATAGTTGTGTTTTGTGTGCCTCGTTTAATGTAGTGAAACTTGGTAAAGGCACACGAACCTTTTGTTGCTCTGAACACCTCACAAAATCTTCAAAGTATTGATCCGTGAAGCTACTGCTCGTTGATATTTTCACATTGATCTTATTTATCAGTAACCAATCTTTGGCCTGATTAGCCTTTGCCTGGCAAATGCTTTATTTTTGGGCAGACGAGAGTGGATCTAAGTGCGGATAAGAGTTTAAATATGCTTAATACATTTAGTCTATATGATTGCCTGAAAGGCGTATATTTCAGACCCTACAAGCCAGATTTTTAAAGAATATTGCATTTTTTAGGCGTTAGCACCACATTCCAAAAAATATTTCATTATGAAAATAATTTAATAATATGTACAAAGTATTTAAATATTACAATGTCTCCTATAAGTTCTTTATTAGCGTTTTTCACACATACAGTGTGTGTTTGCATTTTTGGCATGGTGTTTGCCATTTTGTGTTCCCGGATTTATTTAGGGAAACAACTTTAGTTGTCCATGTTGTTGTTGATAAAATATTGAGCCAACAATTTTGCCTTTTATGAACACTTGCTTATTTTGTAATTGCATGGTTGTTCTTGATGTTGAAAAAAAAATCAAAAATATATTCGCGATTTTACCCTGCATGTTGTTTAGGTGTTTCCTTATTTTATTTTTTATTTTTTAGTTAAAAAACAAAACAAAACTAACAATTATAAGTTATATTATTATTATTATTATTATTATTATTATTATTATTATTATTATTATTATTATTATTATTATTATTATTATTATTATTAATATTATTATTATTATTGTATAGACTGCATTTAGTACATTATAATGTAACTATACAATGTCAGACAAAAAAATATATATGATTTACTTACTGAAAGAAGTGTTGACTATTGTGTGAGTATTGTATTACTGACGTGATGGTTATTTTTCTAGCGCCTCTTAGTATTGGCAAATGACGTCACTCTGAACTTTACGTCATTGGCCTACTGACGTAGGTTCTTTCAGGGCTAAAACTAGTCTCAACTTTGTCGAGAGACAGGTTTTGCTGATTATACACAGCAACTTCATAGTTTTGCTTCTCATTTTGAGGAACACTCCAAACTAAAGGGTGTGTATCAGCGAACATTGAATTTATTTATCACTGTATGCATGTTGTAAGGCACATTATTACTTTTTGCTATAGAGCTTTACCTTCTAGAACAAATACTGGAATCTAGCACGTTGGCAAAAAGGTTGTATAATGTATTGAGTATAGCCTGGTGGTAGTGGGATGCGAGGACCGCATTGCACTGACAGGTTTTGCTGATTATACACAGCAACTCAGGACTAACTACGGGTTTTGACAGGTGAGATTCAGATAACCACAAAAATGGCGGCTCACCACACTGGGCGAAGTGGCCACAAAAAGCCTCTCGGAATTAGAAACGTAACAGACCAGCAACAGTCCAGCAAAAGCGAGGAGACATTGAAGTCAGGGACAAAGGGCTTTGGCCTCGTAACAACGCTGCACGAAATGGGGATGAACTCAGGGGCTGGCAGGATGATTGGAGACACAGCCAGCTTGTGCAGCGGAATCGGTAGATTGGTCAAACGCACTGGCGATGTAGAAAGTGGAGTTGGCACGATGAGTATGGCCGTGTCAGGCCAGTCTCCAAGGCTCTCCCAACAATCGATCCCCACAACTGTCGACAGATCAAAAGGCAATAGCGTAGTGAGCCGGAGCAGCAAAAGCTCTGGCCTGCACACCACTACTACTGGCATTACTGACGTTTATGGAAAGAAACATAGCTCCAGCTGGAAACCTCTCAGACGACCGCCAAAGGCTCCTGCAGGTGAGCAAACGGTGTTTAAGAAAAGTAAGCGTGACTCGCGAAAGCAAATGGTCAGTCCTGACACTAGGAGTCCTATCCGCGCTAGTGACAATCGCCGAACTCAAAACGGCTTTATGGTGTATGACAATGCCACAGGGGTACTGACCAAGGCGGCTGTCAAAAGCCTAGTCTCTAAGGCCAGACAGCCGCCACATTCACCTGTAAGCACTTCGCCCTCCTCAGACAACAGTTTCAGACGTGGCAAACGGTCTTCGATTGGCAGACAATCAGATTTACCGTCGGCTATGAATACAGAAGGATCAGTGCCATTCAGGTCAGCAGAAATCTCCAGAAACGCGATACCTGTACGACGCAGACCTTCCAAAACGAAACGTCGTAACATGGGTACAATATCACTGGCTAACTCGTTGATTTCATTACAAAAGAACACCAATGTTAACGCTTCGGAAAACGAGGACTCCGGTGTTCCTGATAGGGCGTCTGGTTCAAAAAAGAGCATCCCCAAAACGGAGGATCAAACTGGTAAGAGCTCGCCCAAAAAGCCTTCAGTGAAGAGCACTAACATTTCTGAAATGCAACCAATAATGTCTGTAAAGAGGCCGGATTTAATTGTACCAGATGACGTTTCATCCCACCTACTCGAGGATCAGCGCCATTCGAAAATGAGTACACTACTTAAACCAATCACAACAACTACCAGATATAGTAGTAGTTTGACGAGTATTAGCAGTGGAGGTTTTGATGTTAGGGAGAGCACCTCTCAAGAGCAAAAACTTGAAAAGTTCGAACTACCGACTAAAATAATGTCCACGGGACCGTCTTCGTCGGGGCAGATCGCAGACACGTCATCAGAGAACACTCTCAGCACATCGTCTTCATCTACAGACACATCTCGAAGCAGGTAGGACAAATAATTTCCCGCTTCTTACCTCACCTCCTTCAAATCGGATGGTTGCTCAAAATTGTTATCGTTAGCATCTATATCGTCATCGTCATTAACATCGTCATCAACATTAACATTAAAGGGCCAGGCTTTCACGGATGTGTTTGTTTGTTTGTTTGTTTTTAATTATTAATTTTGTATTTTTTGACTCGTATTACAAAATAAAAATGTGTCCATCTGTCCGTCCGCCGTCTGGACTTGCAAAACGTGCAAGTGAATTAGTCTCTTAGAACCTATTTTAACTATCACAATTAAACTTGGTCCTTATTCTCGAATGTTATCCTCCAACCTCGTTTTCTGTCTCCCTCTTCTTCTGCCACAATGCACCATGCCTTGCAGGATGGCCTTTGCAAGACCTGACGCTGGAGTGACGTGGCCAAACCATCGGAGTTTTCCGTTTTTTTTTTTTTTACCATTGTGAGCGTGTCATCGTGTTGTCCAATGGCTTGTGTCTGTGACGGTCTGTCGGACATCGTCGTTGGTGATGTGCTGGTTATAGAAATTGCCGAGAAGTCTTCTGTAGCATCTCATCTTCATGCTTTGTATTCTTCTTTGTAGGTCTGCTGTGAGGGTGCACGTTTCACAAGCGTATAGGAAGATGGGGTTGACAAGGGAGTGCAGCAATATTACCTTGGAGTGTAGACTATTTGTCTTTCCAAATGGGCTTCTTCAACCTTGTCAGGACGTCAGTTGCTTGTGCTGTCCTGGAGAGGACTCCGTGTTGGGACCCATTGCCTGATACAATATTTGAAGGTGTGCATCGTGTTGAGGGATTGGCCTTGGACTTGGATGTCGGTGTTTATGCCATTGGTGTTCTTGATAATAATGTTGATCTTCTCTGCATTTATTTCCATTTCATAGGCTCTGGAGTTGGTTTGAAGCCTCTTTATCAGCTGTTTAATTTCTTATTCATCTCCAGCCAATCCATCAATGTCATCCACAAAACGGAGGTTAAAGATTGTTTTACCCCCTATGCTGACTGTGCCTTCTTCTTGGCCTTCAACTGTTCAAGGGCATTGTGACATGATGCGCTCTAGAACGATGTTGAAGAGTGTTGGGGAGAGCAGGCATCATTGACGCACGCCGATTGTTGTTCTGAACCAGTTCCCGATGGCGCTTTTGTGGAGGACTGCATTGGTAGCCTTGTCATTCAGGTTTTTGATGGCTTCAATAATGTTAGGGCTTATAATTTACACTCTCATGATTGCCCATAGAGCTCAATGCCAGACTCGGTCAAACGCTTTCTTGAAGTATACAAACACATGCCATAGATGTTGTTGGTGCTGTAGATAATTTTTCGCAGATTATTCTGAGGTTGAAAATCTGCTCAGTGATACTTTGCCCTGCCCTGAATCCGATTTGTTCTTCAACTATGATTTGTTCAGCTTGGGTTTCAACCTGTTGAGTATTATTTTCTGTAACAAGAAGTCTTGGACAGATGGACAGAGTACTGCTCTGACCTTTACAACCACACACCAAACGGAGACCCATCAGTTCAAGCATGTCCTGAGAACAGAGAAGAAGAAGAAATCTTTCCAATTCTCCGGGAAGAAGTTGAAGCAGCAGTGCAATCGCTGAAGAAGGGGAAGTCAGCGGGAGTGAACAACATACCCGCGGAACTGCTTCAAGCAGGAAGAAAAGCGATGATTGACGCACTCACCATTATCTGTAACAAAATCTGGCAGAGTGGGGAGTGGCCTACACCATGGACCCACTCGCTTGTCATCACTCTTTCCAAAAAAGGCAACCTTCAGCAATGTGAAAATTAACGCACCATCAGCCTCATCAGGGCAGGGCGAAGTACCACTGATCAGATTTTCAACCTCAAAATAATCTGCGAGAAATACAGCACCAACAACATCAATATCATGTGTTCGTAGACTTCAAAAAGGCGTTTGACAGAGTCTGGCATGCAGCTCTGTCGGCAACCATGAGAGTGTAAAACATCAGCCCTAAAATTATTGAAGTCATCAAAAGCCTGTATGACAACCAGTGCAGACCTCCACAACAGCGCCATCGGAAACCGGTTCAGAACAACAATCGGTGTGCGTCAGATGCCTTTGCAGATCACGAAGGCAGTCAGCATAGGGGGTAGAGCGATCTCCAATCTTCGTTTTGCGGATGACATTGATGGATTGGCTGGAGAGGAACAAGAACTTGAACAGCTGGCACAGATGCTTGACACCACCCACAGAGCCTATGGAATGGAAATAAGTGCAGAGAAGACCAAAATGATGCCCAACAACACCAATGGCATTAACATGGACATCAAAGTCCAAGGCCAATCCCTCAACACAGTGCATAGCTTAAAATATTTAGAAGCCATTGTATCAGATAATGGGTCCCGACAGGAAGTTCTCTGCAGGATCGCACAAACTGCTGCCCTGGCGAGGTTGAAGCCAATTTAGAAAGACAGGACCATCAATCTACATTCCAAGGTAAGACTGCTGCGCTCCCTTGTCATCTCCATCTTCCTATATGCTTGCGAGACATGGACCCTCATAGCAGATCTACAACGAAGAATACAAAGCATGGAGATGAGGTGCTACAGAAGACTTCTGGGCATTTCCTATACCCAACACATCACCAACGACGAAGTCCGACAGACCATCACACAAGCCATTGGACAAAACGATGACCTGGTCACAGTGGTGAAAATACGGAAACTGCTATGATATGGCCACGACACCGGATCATCAGGTCTTGCAAAGACCATCCTGCAAGGCACAGTGCAAGGAGGTAGAAGAAGAGAGAGACCGAAAAAGAGGTGGGAGGACAACATTCGAGAATGGACTGGTTTGACCCTGAGTGAAACAATCATGGTTGCTGAGGACAGGGAAAGATGGAGTATGCTGGTTAAACGATCATCTCTGGTGCCCTCTCTACGACCTCCGAGTTACGGGATAGGATAGGATAGGAGAATTATTTTCCGGAGGACTTTGCTGGGGTGGCTGATGAGGCTGATGGTGCGTTAGTATGGACACTTCTGAAGGTTACGCTTTTTTGGAAAATTGGTGACATGCGACTGTGTCCATGGTGAATGCCACTTCCAACTCTGCCAGATCTTGTTACAGATAATGGCGATAGCGTCAATCATCGCTTCTCCTCCTGCTTGAAGCAATTCTGCGGGAATGTTGTCCACTCCCGCTGACTTCATCTTCTTCAGCGATTGCACTGCTGCCTCAACTTCTTCTCGGAGAATTGGGAGGATTTCTTCTTCTTCGTTCTCAGGACATGCTAGAATTGATGGGTCGCCATTTGGTGTGTGGTTATAAATGTCAGAGCAGCACTCTGTCCATCTATTCAAGACGTCATGCTCTTCTGTAAGGCACAAGCCAGACTTGCTTTGGAACGCGAAGATCTTAGGCTGCTTAACCCTTTTACCAGTAACATCTTAGCCTATTGAAGAAGGTTTTTTTTTTTCCCAAAGGCCAGGTTTTGTCCACTTTCATCAAGCCGTTTTTACACATCACTGCACAGCCTTTTCAAGGCACTTGTCAACCGCTTCACAGTCTGGAAGGACTTCTTGCTGTTGTTCTTATTCAGATTGTTCTTTATTTCCTGGCATTGATCTTCTATCCAGTTCTCCTGCTATGCGAATACCTTTTCAGATGTCATTGTTGATTTTTCGGTAAGCATCAGCTCCCTGTGAAGTGTTTTTTTCCTGTTCATCTCTTTTCATTTGTCACTCAGGTTCAAACGTTCAGGTGTGATCAACGGGTTCTTCTTTGGGCGGTCCTTGCTAAGGATCTCAGTGGCGGCATCTGTCACTGCTGAGTTGAAGGAGGTGGTCATGGTGTTGACATTTATATCACAGTTCCCAAAATGAGCAGTTGTGCAAATTTCCCTCCAATTGTGGCTTGGAATAATTCTGCCACCTCTGGGTCTTGCATTTTGTCAAGGTCGAACTTCAGCTGGTGCACTTTGCTTTGCTTATTCACTTCAAATGGAGCCGGAAATACGTAATCACCAGATCGGGGTTACTTCCGAGGTCTGTTACTGGAAAAGTGCGTTTTCCGCAAATGCTTGACCATCAGTCCGGTTATGATGCCCCCCGCTGGGACTGTGGCATGTCCATCGTCTGGATATTTTGTGGGGACCAAGCGTTTTTGCCAGTACCAGATTGTTGTATCTGGCAAACTCCAAGAGTCTCTGTCATTTGTCTCGTTTTTGCAGTGTGGTGCAAACGTGTCTCCCCAGTTGTGGTACGCATCTTGGCCAACCTTGGTATTCTAGTCGCCTGACTGTACTTCCTTGCCACTTGGTCAAGGACAGCCTGTCGTCATAGTCTGATGTAGGGGCGTAGGCCTGGATGATGGTGATGTTGAAAGGAGCAGAGCTGCTATATGACGGATGGTAATGAGTCTACTGAAGACTGGGCGGCAACCCATGACAGTGGCTAGAATGTCTTAGTGGACCGAGAATGCAATTCCATGTCATCTCTCCCGCTGAAATAGAGCTTGTGGCTGTTGTCGGTCGTTGTTTCACCTAGGCCTTGCCAGTGCAGTTCACTGGTACCTAAAATGTTTAATCGATAGTGGTCCAGCTCGTGGGCCATTTCTTCTAATTTTCCCTCCGCAATTAGGGTCCTGGCATTCCAGGTTCCTTTGACGATATTGTCTTTCGTGCGGATCTTGCTAAGTTGTCCGTCAGTAACCCATTTATGAACTCCGTCCTGGTGGCCAATGGAAGGCGCGGTCCTTGGTGAACCGAGCGACGACCGATCCAGTACGGTGTGTCTTGGGCAAAAAAGACCTGGCGGTGCCCAATCCTCTTCAGGCTGTTGGCCACAGCCGAAATCCACGAGTACAGTGTGGCTCGCCTTAACCCCGAGCACGTGGTCGTTGAACCTATAGTAACGTGAGGATCCTCTGCCCTGGCGGGTGGCTTCCGCGTAATAGACGTTCGCCCATTGATGCCGTGCTGACATCACCCCTTTTAATGGCCTCTTACGACACGCCGGGAAACGTTTGGTCTATTGATTGCCACAACCCACAGGACATATAATTGAACGCTTTCTGCCAAATGGTCACCATAGAGGCATAGGCCAGGAATATTTGTAAATAAATGAATTTCCGTGTGCACAACTAGATTTACGTTTCGAATTAGTCAGTATCTTTATTTATATTTTATTTCGATCTCCATCTCTTTCTATATCACACACACACACACACACACACACACACACACACACACACACACACCCACACACACACACACACACACCCATACACACACACACAAATAAATTATACACACTAAAATTGCCAATCAATCCGTATGCTGTGTGACCCCATACGGAACAAAAAATAAATTACACATGTATGACACATTTTCTATACTAGTGGTTTTAAAAAAATTTTTTTTTATTTTAACTCAATTTATAATACACGTACTGTTTATTTCAAGCAACAAACCAATGCAAAAGCCACCTATATCACTGGTTACAGTTTAGAAAGCGCTGATAATACCCTTACGGTCAAGAGGCAGCAAGTCATAAAAAAATAAACAGATGTGCATAAAAAATAATTTCTCCATTTTGAAAAGCCTTAATTCAAACATTTTCAACAGCAAAAGGTAAAAATCGCCTTCTAAAACAGTTTTTAAAATATAATTTTAAAAAACCATATTATATTTATAGACAAGAGACTAAGAACCGAAAGCAAGCCCTTGTCACGTTGAAGGGACATAACTCCTCCACCGTACATCACTTCTCACAGAGGCGATGTCGCTAAGTGATTTCTCTCTTCTTCCTTTCTCTCTGATGGTCACTAGGGCTTTCTATAATATATATATATATATATATTTTTTTTAGCAATGTAGGCATTTTCTATGTATGTGTTCTGTGTATTTTGTTTTTGTAAACGGGAGTTCAATAAATTAGAGTAAAGCCTCGGCGTCCCCTGCATGGGGTGCCTTTTTTTTTAGCGTCCCCTGCATGCGATGACTTTATTGTAAAGTGGCTGGCTGTTGGAGTGCCTTCAGTGTTACCGTTCGAGTTGTGTCAGCAGACCTTTTATACGGATCAGGGGAGGGCGGGAGGGGGGGGGAGAGGGAGGAGTCCTCTTTCAACCAGGTTGTGGTCATGATTCGGCGCTTTGCTGTCCGCTGGACCCTATAAACAATAACTAACTAACTAAAATATTTTATTATCTGAATCTTTTTTTTCTTCCCTCCATTGATTTTTTTGACTCACATGCATAGAAATGTTAGCAGCGATTTCATAAGGGACTCCCTTATACAATCTCTGATGTTAGTCTATATATTCTTCTACCTCCTCCACCCCCCTAACAAAAAATCCTGATTTTTGTAAATCTGTGCGAGATGGGTCCGAAATTGTTCAAAAATGATTTTTTTTAAAAAAATGTCCGGACGTCTGTCTGTGCAAAACTTGCAAGTTGATTAATATCTCAGAACCTATCACAACCAAAATTCGTAAGATACCCTTGAGACCTCATAAATGATCGGTGAATGAATGACATGAAGGTCAAGGTCACAGGGTAAAAAAATCAGTTAAAAAAATGACAATTTGTCCACAAAATTTCACTTTTGTGTAGGTTATTAATATTGAACGTATGATTGTTGCATGATAGATATCAATGAGACGCACACACTATATAATTTGGTCAACCTCACTTTAAGGTCAAGGTCACTATGACCTAAAGATTGTGCATAATTCCAAAGGGTTGATTTTTGTCGCTGTGTTGTTACTCGGCTTTATCTTAACAAAACAAAAGGAAAACATCAAATGACCGGGCGTGATCTTAACTATCAGCAAGCCAAAAGTTATCAAAATAGGATCAACCAATTTTTAAATACAGCGCAAAACGTGTTTACAAAATGGAGAGTCACCATGACCTTGACCTTTGAGAAAGTACAAATGCGAATGATCTAACATGCTTAGAAGTTGTTAAAGCACACGCTAATTAAAAATTAAGAATTTCGGTTCAGTTATTCTTGAGATAAAGCAAAAACGTGGGTTTTAAACGCCACAAAAAATGGATGTAAAATATGGAGCGTCGGACCGACCCACTGATCGACAACCGGATTTCTACTGAAGGATGGCCCATGCCCTGAAGTACGCGTATACAATAGATACTCTCGAGAGTATCTATGGCGCATACTAACACTCAACAAAATCGCTTCAGCTGTTTTTGAGATATTGAGTAAAACGTGTTTTGCAATACAATGACTCCTTTGACCTTGACCTTTTTGGTAGAGAAAATATGATGGCAGGGGAGGCCGGCCACTAACCTAGGAAATGTTACTACGAAATTTGGTTTTAAAAAATATAAAGTAAATAAAATTAAATTTAAAAAAAACAACTTTCCGTGATTCTTTAGATATGGCGTTCAATGACCCGGTGTAACAGGCCGGAATATACCCCTGGCTACTTTATACCCTGGGTATAATGTAGCCTAGGCAGGTTCAACCCCCTGGGTATAGATCAGCCTAGGCCAGGTCATACCCCTTGCGCCCGGAATATACCCCCACCTAAAGAGATTTCACTCATGGGTTTGTTGTACATGACCGTTTGTGTGACCAACTCTCAAGTAACAGCCTTTATCTTGCATGTAAAAAAATAAATTAAAAAAAACTATAAAAAAACTAACCCTAACCCTATCTATCTATCTATCTATCTATCTATCTATCTATCTATCTATCTATCTATCTATCTATCTATCTATCTATCTATCTATCTATCTATCTATCTATCTATCTATCTATCTATCTATCTATCTATCTATCTATCTATCTATCTATCTATCTATCTATCTATCTATCTATCTATCTATCTATCTATCTATCTATCTATCTATCTATCTATCTATCTATCTATCTATCTATCTATCTATCTATCTATCTATCTATCTATCTATCTATCTATCTATCTATCTATCTATCTATCTATCTATCTATCTATCTATCTATCTATCTATCTATCTATCTATCTATCTATCTATCTATCTATCTATCTATCTATCTATCTATCTATCTATCTATCTATCTATCTATCTATCTATCTATCTATCTATCTATCTATCTATCTATCCGTCTGTCTGTCTATCTATCTGAGTGCATCAGAACAATTACAACACATAAATTAAAGAGTAACGTGAAGTGTTACGTTGAAACGCGAAGGATATTATGTCTGAAACGCGCACGATAGATCTAATCGTATCGCTTTGCAAAGTATTCAATAATAGAGTGTATTTACCTTTGATTTGAGTTTGCATTGTTGTTAGGAGAAGCTTTGTATAACGTTGATAATTTTTTGTTAGTCGATATTATTGGAGAATTCTCTAGATTTGCGTGTTTACTGTCGATAGAAACTTCCCGATAAATGTCGAAGTTTGAGAACGTTCTTGGAATGTATAGAAAGATGTATGTCGTAAGTCAGTGATGACGAACTTTAGTTTGATTGGTGGAAAAGCGTCATCGGGAACATTCTGACGTTATCTCGATCGAGAGAAAAACTATAAAATGGATGCCCTGTGTGTGGGTGGGGGTTGATTGTGAGTTGGAAAGTAAAAAGTTGTGTTGTTGTAAAAGTTAAAAGGCGATTGTATGCAGATGTTGATTTGTGCTGAATAAAAGTGGAAAACTTCATAGAAGACTCAGTGACTTGTATGCTGATTGAACGGGTTGCGTGGATAATCGAATCCGAACTTACACTCATCAGGAGAATTCACGCATTGGGGCTGAATCTACTACTGATAGAAAACACCACCATCAAACGGAGTGTAACATGAAGGATAAGGTCTTCCGTAGTGGGGGGGGGGGGGGTTATAATGGGCAGGAGAGGGTTAAACGAGCCTAGGCTAGATAATACCCAGGGGTATAGTCTGGGCTAGGCCAGTTTATACGGGGGCATAGTCTGGGCTAGGCCAGTTTATACCCTGGGTATACTTGAGGCGGGGTATAATCTGGCCTGCTACACCGGGCTGGACGGACCCTTAGATGAACAGAACGACATTTGTCCCGTTCTGATTCCCCCGACTACTTCAAAGTATTTCAAATTAGTCTTAACTAATATTAAAATAATGAAAACAAACAATACTAAAAAAAAAAGATCGCCAACACCTTTCTTGCGGTGCTAATTTAAGATCAACCTTAATACTACCAATAAGCACATTAACAAATCAATTTATCGATTGTAATTTTTTTAAAGTACTTTAAAAAAAATTAATATTTTTCTTAATCTTATTTTTCCCTGTGAATTTGAAAAGATTCAGATTAATGAAGTCACTGAGCATATTTGTTTTTCCTAAAGCGACCTGCTGGAGTCGACTGAGGGCGACAGAGAAAAAGAGCTGCCATCCTCAGCTGTCAATAAGCAGAGCGTAGTTCTTCACGTGGGGAAGGGCCCACAGAAAGGCTCAACTGCCAGCATAGAGCACATGGTGGAAGGGAAGAATCAGACCAAGGAGGAGATGCAGCCGCCGCCGCCGTTGTTCTTGTCTCCGACCTCCAGCCAGGCAGATATGAAACGCTTTTCGCTGGATTACCTGACGGACAAGATGATGAAAGAAAAGCAACAAGACCTGTCAAGCCTGGGTTGCGCTATTTCCGACAGTGTCTTTGTCGACAAAAGACGTTCTGGAACACGACGGTAACTTCCTATGTGTGTGGGTGGGTGCGTGTGTGCGTGCGTGTTGGGGTGCGTGTGTTTGTGTGTGTGTGTGGGTGTGTTTGTGTGTGTGTGTGATTTTAGGGTATTTATTTCAGCTTTTTGACTCTCATGCAAAGCAATGTGAGTCTATGTGCCCACCCCTTCCCCCTTCTATCCACCATTCCCCCCCCCCCTCACCCTCCCTCCGCCTCTTACCAAAACAAAAATCCAGATTTCTGCAAATCTGTGCGAGATGAGTCCTAAATAGTCCAAAAATGACATTTTTAAAAAGGCAGTCCGTCTTTCCCTGCGCCGTCTTCCGTCTGGACGTGCAAAACTTGCAAGTGGATTAATACCTCAGAACCTATTTCCACTATCACAATCAAGCTTGGTAAGATGGTGTACATATCAATGAGACCTCACAAATGATCAGTGAATGAATTACAACACATCTTTTAAGGTCAAGGTCACAGGGTCAACAAATGTTTGTCCAAAAATGACAAGTTTAAATAATAAAATTGTACTTGTTTTTAAGGTATGTATATTATATTGGACTTATGATTCCTTGATTCATGACAGATATCAATGAGACACATCCTATGCACATTTGGTCAACCTCGTTCCAAGGTCAAGGTCACTGGAGCTGTCCAATGTCAGTTAGTATAGGTACTTTGAAGTGACCTTGACCTAAACTATCAGAGATATAAAGTTCAATCTTGTTATATTTAGAGGTAATAGATTGATCTTTTATATATTTTCCGGTTTTGCGTTGATCCTGAAGATCAAGGTCATTTTTGTCCTTGCAAAATCATAGAACAAATATGTCATTGTACAGTGGAATGGCTCTATTTAACCCATAGTATGCAACAACATTGGATTATTTGCTCATACATGAGCATGAGAGGTCACCTGAATGTCAAGGCCATCTCAAGGTCAAGGTCATTAAAGACCAAGGTCATCCCATGTTCACTGTTATTTTGCCATAATACAACTTTTGCTGTCGTTTATTTTAAATGACATGAGTGTATTTGAAGCCCGAGGTCAAGGTCATCTCAAGGAGCATAGAAAAATCAAAGTCGATATTACTTTGCATTTTAAAGCCACTTGTTTCATTTTGTTTAGTTTTTCGCTGGGCAGTCGTTTTCATGTTAAACATTGCAAGTTTTATAAGGAGCGTGTGAGTTAATTATGGGATTTTGCCCTTCTAGTTATGTTTTTTTTTTATTTTGGCCAAAAGGAGAGGAGGACCCTCCCTCTTCCCCCAATCTCCTCCCCCTATAATCCGCCATGAGGAGTATGTGAGCAATATAGGCTTTGCCCTTTTAGGATTTAAAAAAAAAGTATTATTTTTTTTTAATAGTTGCTGATATTTCATGTTAATATTCCATGTTTTCCTTTTCCTTCGTTATCATAAACCCAAATCACAACACCGCCCCGAAAAGTAACACTTTTGAAAATGGTTATTTTTGTAGCTATGTGTGTGAGTGTTTGTAAATGCAATTGAATGGCTCGCCCACCTTGTTGATTTTTAATTGTAGTTTGTTTTAGTTTGTGTTATTTTGCTGTTTTATTTATAATGTTACTAGGGACTTCTGATGTTAGGAATTCACCAAGAAAAAGCGAATTTGGTTCTACAAAATATGTCGTGCTTAATTTCATGTCAGAGAAAGGACAGCTCTCTCTCATTTTTTCGCTCGCATGTGCGTATTGCTTGTGTTTTTTTTTTTAATGTTTACGTCGCCACTTATAGAAGGTGTTCTATACTCAACTATAGTGATTGCTAGAAATGGTAGTACCGAAATGTTTGCCTAGTTCTTGTGTTTTTAGTAGTACATGACATTCGCAGGAGGTGCCGGCTGGCAAAATCTGTCATGCGATTAGTAGTTTTTGTTTTCTGTTGTTGTTGGGCGAAACGTGGGAAGAGCCCTACGTGTTTTGTTTCTTGAACATGTTAACAGTAAGATTAAAAAGACGGCAACAAAGTCCCTGATGAAATTGTTCGGAGAAGTGAGTTATGCCGCACGCAAAGTAGGCGAGACTGCGTGGGACGATGATGACGATGAAGAAGATGAGGAGGAAGAGAAGTCTACAGACAAAGGGTTGGACAAGAAGAGAGTGAACTGGAGTCACATACTTCAAAAATGGCGAAAAGATGCATTTCAATCTTGGAAGGTAAGGCGCCTATGTAACTTTAGATACCCCAGACGATTTTAAACTTGGAGTCATTGTGAAGAATAACATCCTTTCATTTTTAATCGCTTGCACTTCTCTGCTTCTTTGGAAATAAAAATTATTATTACCAATGGCGCCATCTGTCACTGAGCTGCCATCATAATGCTTTGAGTACGTATCTTTGTTGAGGGTATTATAAGGCTTTTGTGATGCTTTGATTAGGTCCCATTGTTACGGAGCTGTGATCATAATGCTTTGAGTAGGTAGGTCTCTTTGTTACAGAGCGGACATTATAATGCTGTAAATTTTTATGCATGCGAGTCTTTTGGACTCGCATGCAATAATGAGGAGGCCATCGCCGCAACGGAGGCCTACTTTGCAGACCTCGAGAAAACGTATTTTTCAGACGGGTTAAAGAAGTTGGAGCATCGCTGGGTCAAGTGTATCAAACTAAAAGGCGACTATATAGAAAAATAAATCGCCACTTATTCAAAATTTTAGTTTTTCTTTTGTAGACTAAGTACTTCTCTCTCTCTCTCTCTCTCTCTCTCTCTCTCTCTCTCTCTCTCTCTCTCTCTCTCTCTCTCTCTCTCTCTCTCTCTCTCTCTCTCTCTCTTTCCCTCTCTCCCTCTCTCTCTCTCTCTCTCTCTCTCTCTCTCTCTCTCTCTCTCTCTCTCTCTCTCTCTCTATTGTCCGTACCGGCCGGGCGTTCGTCTGTCTGTCCGCCGTCTGTAACTTGCAAGTGGATTAATATCTCAGAACCTATACTTCAACTGTCACAACCAAACTTAGTAAGTGGTGTATATCCATGAGCAGTGAGAGAATTACTTCATTTCAAGGTCAAGGTTATGGGGTCAACAAATGTTTGTCAATAAATGACAATTTTTCACAAAATTTCAATTTTTTTCTAGTTTAATATTCAATTTATGATTCTTTGATGTATGATGATATGAAAGAGACACACATCCTATGCAAATTTGGTCACCCTCACTCTTAGGTCAAGGTCACTGGAGCTGTCAAATGTCGGTTAGTAAAGGCAATTTGAAATGACCTTGCACTTATTTCCATTCCATTCGCTTTGGACATGGTGTCGAGCCTCTGTACCAGCTGTTTAAGTTCTTGTTTCTCTCCAGCCAATCCATAAAGTTTTTGCTGTAGTTTATTTAATATTATACGAGTGTATTTTGAGTCGGAAGTCAAGGTCATAGGTCATCTTAAGGTCAAGAGCATAGAAAGTTCAATGTCGGTATTTGCATTTTAATGCCACTGTTTTTTTTTTCTTCTTCTGGGCTGTCATTTTCATGTTAAATATTGCACCTCCCATAAAGGTTATGTGAGGCATATGGCCTTTACTCTTCTAGTTAATAATGCTTTGAGTAGGTATCTTTTTTGTTATTGAGCGGACATTATTATGCTTTTTAATAATGCATTGTAATGTTTTGAGTAGTTCTGTTGTTACTGAAGCAGCCATTATAATGCCCTATGTAGGTATCGTCATACTGAGCAGCCATTATATTGCTCTGTGCAGGTATCTTGCTACTGTGCGGCCATTATAATGCTCTGTGTAGGTCTCTTGTTACTGAGTGGCCATTTTAATGCTTTGTGTAGATCTCTTCCAGTGAGGAGTTGCGTCTGACTGCGGCCAAGCCTACCAGCGGTGAACCCACTTTCAGCATTGTAGAATTCAAGAAGGCAATGACCAGGCTTAAGTACCACACCCAGGGACCGAAGCTACGGTTTGTTTTTTCTTACAGTGTAGCTTACATTGTGAACGTGTCTTTTTTACACTATAAATAGTATCAGTACAGTTCGGGTATTTGGACCTGAAAAATGTATTTTCATGTGCCAAATGCAAATTCCACGGCTTCTTCTTTGGTGGGTGCTTGCCAAGAATCTCAGTGGCGGCATCTGTCACAGCGGAGTTGAAGGTGGTGGTCATGGTGTTGACATCTACTTCACCAGCCCCCAAAATGAGCAGTGGTGCAAATTTCCCTCCAATTGTGGCCTGAAATATTTCTGCCACCTCCGGGTCTTGCAGTTTGTCCAGGTCGAACTTCAGTCTCGTGCACTTTGCTGTATTTACTCTCTTCAAGTGGAGCCGGAAAGACATCATCACGAGATCGTGGTCACTTCCGATGTCTGCTCCTGAAAAGTGCGTGTCCTGCCAATGTTGATGCTTGATCTGAAGCGTTTCTTGACCATGATGTAGTCGATCTGGTTGTGATGCTCCCCGCCGGGACTATGCCATGTCCATCGTCTGGAGATTTTGTGGAGACCAAGCGTGTTTGCCAGTACCAGATTGTTGTATCTGACAAACTCTAAGAGTCTCAGACCCCTGTCATTTGTCTCGTTGTTGCAGTGGGGTCCACATGTGTCTCCACAGTTGTGGTGCGCATCTTGGCCAACCTTGGTATTCCAGTGGCCTTGCATTATAACTATGTCCTTCTTCGGCACTTGGTCAAGGACCGCCTGTAGATTTTTTTTTATAAAATCCTCCACTTCGCTGTCGTCATAGTTTGATGTTGGGGCATAGGCCTGGATGATGGTGATGTTGGAAGGGGCTGCTCTCAAACGGATGGTAATGAATCTACTGGAGACTGGGCGGCAACCCATGACAGTGGCTAGAATGTTCTTGTTGACCAAGAATCCAACGCCGTGTTCATGCCTGTCATCTATACCGCTGAAATAGAGCTTGTGGCCTTTGTCGGCCGTTGCTTCACTTAGGCCTTTCCAGCGCAGTCCGCTGATACCTAGAACGTTCCACATCGATAGTGGTCCAGCTCGTGGGCCAGTTCTTCTAATTTTCCTTCCGCAGTTAGAGTCCTGACATTCCAGGTTCCTATGACGATGTTGTTTCTCGTGCGGATCTTGCTAATTTGTCCATCAGTAGCATACTTATCACCTCCGTCTTGTTGGCCAACGGAAGGCGCGGTCCTTGGGCCGGGCGACGACCGATCCGGTATGGAATTAGTGGATAGCTTCATCATGTAGTGTGTCTTGGGCAAAAAGACCATGCTGTGCCCAATCCTCTCCAGGCTGTTGACCACAGCAGAAATCCACGAATACAGTGTGGCTCGCCTTGGCCCTGAGCACGTGGTCATTGAACCTGTTTTAAACGTGAGGTTTCTCCGCCCTGGCCGGTGACCTCTGTGTAGAAGACTTTCGCCCAGTGATGCCGTACTAAAATCACCCCTGTTAGTCGTCTCTTACGACACGCCGGGAAACGTTGGGTCTATTCTATTTAATGCCCGAACCCACAGACCAAAGAAGAAAGACCAAAGAAGAAGCCGTGGATCACACCTAACTTTTGGATCTGTGTGATAAACGAAGAGAGATTAAAAAAAAAAAAAAAAAAAAAAAAAAAAAAGACCACCTCACAGGGAGCTGATGTCTACCGAAAAATCAACAATGACATCCAAAAAGGCATGCGCACAGCAAAGGAGAACTGGATAGAAGATCAATGCCAGGATATAGAGAACAGTCTGAACAAGAACAACAGCAAGAAGGCTTACCAGACTGTGAAGCGGCTGACAAGTGTTAAACAGCCCAAAGTCTCCACGATCCAAAGCATATGCCTTACAGAAGAACAAGAATTCTTGGACAGATGGACAGAGTACTGCTCTGACCTTTACAACCATAAACCAAATGGAGACCCATCAGTTCTAGCATGTCCAGAGAACAGAGAAGAAGAAGAAATCCTCCCAATTCTCCGGGAGGAAGCTGAGGCAGCAGTGCAATCGCTGAAGAAAGGGAAGTCAGCGGGAGTAGACAACATACCCGCGGAACTGCTACAAGCAGGAGGATAAGCGATGATTGATGCCCTCACCATTATCTGTAACACGATCTGGCAGAGTGGGGATTGGCCTACACCATGGACCCAGTCGCTTGTCATCACTCTTTCCAAAAAAGGTAACCTTCAGGAGTGTGAAAATTACCGCACCCTCAGCCTCATCAGCCATCCCAGCAAGGTCTTCCTGAAAATAATACTCAACAGGTTGAAACCCCAAGCTGAACAAATCATAGCTGAAGAACAAGCAGGATTCATGGCAGGGCGAAGTACCACTGAACAGATTTTCAACCTCAGAATAATCTGTGAGAAATACCTACAGCACCAAAAACATCTATATCATGTGTTCATAGACTTCAAGATGGCGTTTGACCGAGTCTGGCATGCAGCTCTATGGGCAACAGTGAAAGTGTACAACATCAGCCCTAAAATTATTGAAGTCATCAAAAGCCTGTATGACAAGGCTACCAGTGCAGTCCTCCATAATAGCGTCATCGGGAACTGGTTCAGAACAACAATCGGTGTGCGTCAAGGATGCCTACTCTCTCCAACACTCTTCAACATCTTCTTAGAGCGCATCATGTCAGATGCTCTTGCAGATCATGAAGGCACAGTTCGCATAGGGGGTAGAGCAATCTCCAATCTTCGTTTTGCGGATGACATTGATGGATTGGCTGGAGAGGAACAAGAACTTGAACAGCTGGTACAGAGGCTTGACACCACCTCCAGAGCTTATGGAATGGAAATAAGTGCAGAGAAGACCAAAATGATGACCAACAACACCAATGGCATCAACACGGACATCAAAGTCCAAGGCCAATCCCGCAACACAGTGCATAGCTTCAAATATTTGGGAGCCATTGTGTCAGACAATGGGTCCCGACAGGAAGTCCTCTTCAGGATCGCACAAACAACTGCTGCCCTGGCAAGGTTGAATCCCATTTTAAAAGACAAGACCATCAGTCTACATTCCAAAGTAAGACTGCTGCGCTCCCTTGTCATCTCCATCTTCCTATATGCTTGCGAAGCATGGACCCTCACAGCAGATCTACAACGAAGAATACAAAGCATGGAGATGAGGTGCCACAGAAGACTTCTGGGCATTTCCTATACCCAACACATCACCAACGACGAAGTCCGACAGACCATCACACAAGCCTTTGGACAACACGATGACCTGCTCACAGTGGTGAAGAAACGGAAACTCCGAGGGTATGGCCACGTCATCAGATCATCAGGCCTTGCAAAGACCATTCTGCAAGGCACAATGCAAGGAGGTAGAAGAAGAGGGAGACCGAAAAAGAGGTGGGAGGACAACATTCAAGAATGGACTGGTTTGACACTGAGCGAAGCCATCAGGGCTGCTGACAGAGAAAGATGGAGTATGCTGGTTAAACGATCATCTGTGGTGCCCAACGACCTCCGGGTTACGGGACAGGATAGGATAGGATAGGATAAATGCAAATTAGTTGTGGTGGTGGAAAAATTAAAGGTTTTACTTTGACCGTTAGTCTAGTACACACAGAGAGAGAGAGAGAGAGAGAGAGAGAGAGAGAGAGAGAGAGAGAGAGAGAGAGAGAGAGAGAGTGAGAGAGAGAGATGCACGTGGGGAAGGATTGTCGGTGATGAAATGGTGTCTATTTACAACTTTACAAGTGGTTCCATGATTCCCATACACGCACGCATGCAAAGACCACGGATACACACATCCACGCACATAACCTGAACGTTATGGGAAAACTTGTAAAGTAAAATATGTATACATTGACAGCATTGTGAACATTGTTGACCTTTAGGCGTCATGGATTACACGTCCAATCTTTGAGGACCATGCTGAATATTCCAAGCAACTGGCATCAATTACCTATCTATTCCAACACAAAGTGGATTATGAAGAGGCATCAGCATATCACCAACCGCAAGCGGTGGCTCAAAGCCTTTAGGCAGGTCTGCGACATTCTTTTCATCGCTGGCGTAATGTACAGAAGGTTGGTGGATCAGTTGTGTAGTCATTGTGCAAATGCGGCCGTTCGAGGAATTTATTTAACACTTTTGATTCGCATACGTGCAGCAACGTGAGTCGATGTGTTGTATTTAGAGATAGTAGTTTGATCTTTATTTTATGGTCAAGGTCATTCTTAGGCCTTACACAAACATGAAAATGTGTCATCATACAGTGGAATGGCTCTATATTTGATCCATAGTATGCATCCAAATTGGGTTATTTGATCTATGTGCATCAGAGGTCATGTAAAGGTCAAAATCATCCTGGAGAAGAGGCGGGGGGGGGGGGGGGGGAGGGGAGGGGCGTGACAGGGGAGGGGGTTGGGTTTTATAATACAACTTTTGCTGCAGTTTATTTGATGGTACATGACTGTCCTTTTGGAGCCGGAGGTCAAGATGAGGTCAGAATTACTTTGCATTTTAATGACACTGTTTGGTTTCAGTATGTGAGTCATGTGGGCTTTGCCCTTCTAGTTAAACTAGATAGTATATTCATAAAAGAGTTTATTAATACACATTATTGCGGTGAAAGCTGATATACTGTCAATGGTATAATATTGTTGACTAGTAGGCCTACGGTTGTGTAGCCCATCACCCTCTTCTACCCACCTCCTCCACTTCTACTTGATGTTTTGCAAAATATTGGTTACAGCAGACGATCTTTTAGAATGTTCGGACATGACATTTAGATTACATTTTTGCAAACATAAAACACTCAGAATTTGTATGGCAACAATATCAGAAGCAAATACACATCTCTTAGCATGAAGATAACATTTTATAAGTGTTTTCGCATTCTGATCCAGTGTTCCCGCTCATTTTCAGAATGATGAGTTTTGTCTGTGTAGGAAGGGAAACACTGTGTTTTAGCTACCTATTGGAGTGGTTGCTTTATATATATAGCACACTGTTTTAATGTTAAGTTATCTAATGACGTTCATCTGGTCAATTGTAGCAGATAATTGGCCCGTTTCAGTCAGTCTGGCAAAGCTAATGTGCATACCGGGCAAACCTGTTTTTCATTTCAGTCCGGCAAAAGATAAAATTCATAGGTCTGCTTTTATGTCTGTGCAGGTCGTCATACCCGCTTTTCGATTCAGTCAATCTGGCAGAGATCATGTGCATAGGCATACCTGCTTTTCTATCTGTGCAGATCGTACGAACAGACCATGGAGCACCCGACCTTTTTGGATATAGGAGATAATGCTATTACGCTTGCTGTGAAGAACCGCTTCTGGAGGAAGGAAGAGAAGACCGTGTTTGATGCTAAGTTGTACAAGGTGTGCTAAGCTCTATCCGCCAGCATATAGCGTAGTTGAGTCTTCGTGGCCTATCCTCTTTTCAGTCACTGCATACAGTGAAGAAACCTACTGCAGATTCGCGTGGACTCTTCGCGTCATCGCGTATCTCTCTGTCTCTGACTGTTTCCACTCCGTCTCTCTGTTATGACGGCCTACTAGCGCCAAAACCGAGAGTTACCATTATCACGAGATAATTGGAATTATCACGTGTTCTGTGTTATTTACAGCACTGATCTATTTTATTTAGTTCAGTGAATTTACAGAGATATCGGTAATCTGCAGTGTTAATTAATAAGTATCAGTATTTGCCACGCTTTCCTAGCGCCAAAACCTGATAATTACAAATATCAAGAGATAATTACAATTATCAAGAGATCTTTACAATTATCAAGCGATAATTACAATTACTTATCACTGAAAATTATAAATATCAAGTTGAGCATGCGCGGCCCGATGTGCGGTGCGCATGCGCGGCAGCGGCACTGTTCCCCGCACGCCTGGGGTTTTGGCCCTAGTAAAGCGTGTCCAAAACGGAAAATTAGTAATTAACACTTAGAATTACCGGTATCTCTGTGAATTACAATTATCACTGATACATGTAATTTTTTTGCAGGTTTTGACGCTAGTGAGCCGCCTTACCAGAATTAAGCATGATCGCGTGAAAATTATAATTATGAAGTGACAATTTTAATTATTATGTGATAATTACAATTTTCAGTTTGGGCGCATTTCCAGGTGGATTGATAGAGCCAAAACTGAAAATTAAACATGATCACACGAACATATTTGTAATTTTTCAATGGTAATTGTAATTATCTCTAAGTCGGTATTACTTTGCATTTTAATGCCACTGTTTCATTTTGTGCTTTTTTAAAATGTTAAAGCATGGGAGTCGTATGGGCTTTGCATTTTAAGTTATCCTTATATTTTTAAACCATTAGTCTTCTCACGACAGATACTGCTCAATCGATTCAAACAGAGTTTCATGCAAACATCCCAAGTCCTAAATATGCGCTGTCTTCTAGCCCGTTCAATTTCTTTGAAAGAGTCAAATAAGAAACAAATTTATTAAATTCACAATCAACTGACGGAAGGAAGCAACCTTTGCCCATCACTGCGCATAAACCAAAGCACAAGAGTTGTTTCCCTGGCTGCGCCGAAAGTCAAACTGTGTCAAACGCAGCGACGAACATTTTTTGCATTAACGGTAGCATTTCATTTCCTCCTATATTCAAAGAAAAAGACGATATCCTCATAAAGATTCCCTTAACTGCCTTATTTTTATTAACTCACGGCTATTTTTCACACTCATACGGGCGTCTGTGGCTTGATCATAGTCAACCGAGACTGAAGACTCCGAGGGAGTTGTTTATGGCTGGTGCTGTTGACAAAGTCAGCAGTTTGCATCGGGTGCAATACAAATGGTAACCTAACATTTGAGAGCCGGTCACATCCCGTCAAATCACAAGTATATCAACTAACAAGTTAGTATCTCGTATTACCCCCAGTCGACGTGCGGTGGTCCCGTTTAGCCACAAGCTGAGACGGGGATATCCGAAACCTAAAAATAGAATAGAGAATTCTGGGAAATCTGTTTTCGCGAAGATGTGCTCGCTGAAATGAAACGAAAGTTGGGAGAGGAACTGCATATTTCTGGTAGTGAACAAAGGCAGAAACTTGTCAGCAGTATTATCAGCGATGGAGTTATAATGGACGAAGTGCTCCATACCTATGAGGTTGCGTTTGCTCGAGCAAAGAAACTAAAGAAGGATTTGGCCGACGTCATTTCAGAAAAGGATTTCTCTACCCATAATTCCCCTGGGTTTTGAAGTTTCTAAAAAGTTATTTCAGGCCGATGACGCTTTATGGAGCTCAAAGCATGTAAAGGGAAGCAACCGGTTGTACGCGCACGTCGATAGAGACATATAAGAGAGATACTAACTTGTTAGTTGATATACTTGTGGTCAAATTTAGTCTAACACCAACAATCAAAGGGCATGATAACGGCGGAAGTACACCACGCATTATTGCTTTTCTGAAGATCAACAGTAAACAGCCACTTCATCTTTGTTGCGTGTAATGATGTTCACAATTAGATTGCGTGTTCTGTTTCCCTTTGTAACATTACAGTCCGTCCTACCATTAGGTTGCCACCCACGCCAAAGTCGCCGCTGTAACCAAGCAGCGTCCGGGAAGTGTGTGGAGCTTGGCGGTAGAAACGTAATGTTATTACTAACCCTAACCCTAACCCTAACCCTAACCCTGACAGTTTACCGTGCGGGCAGAGTGTCATAAACAAAGGCAGACATGAACGATAACTCCTAAGGTAGTACTTTTATTACTTCCCTTGCGCGCGCGGACGGAGTATAATGCGATCCAATTCGTAATGTCACACCCTTCACCGCTCTTCCACAGTGTTGATCGTGTTGTCTTTCGTTGTTGATTGTTATCATCCCATTCATTTTAAGCTCACTGAAAGGCTTTCAATCCCAGTTGTTGATTTGTGTGCGGACGATTTAGGCGTGCCATAGGAACGTCTAAACTACATCGTCACCCGCCAATAAAGCAAGAAGCCGTGCGAGTTCTTGAATAGCGAGGCTCTGTTATTACCTGTTTCCGATAGATTTAGCAAACTTTGTTCCGGTTTGCCGTAGTATAATATAAAGTATTGCTTAGCAGGTGTGGATGTTGTCTGTCTCGTTCAGATGGCACTCAACGGAGGGTTTTCCATCAGTGCTGAGACCATAAACATCCTGCACAAGAAGCCTGAGGAGCGCACTGAGAAAGACATCGCGCTGCTTATCTACAGTTTACAGTTCGTCGACACCTTCTGCAATTACCCGTTGCACTTACAGCGCCAGGTCGCTCGATACGCCGAATACAACTTTGTCCACACCAGGCGCACCATCTTCCGTGAGGGCCATATCCCAGCTTTTTTCCACATCATTCTAACGGGTCAAGGTCAGTTGCAAGGTTGCCAGTCACAGGACATCGGGGACTTCTTGAGGGAAGATTAGCACATCTATACTTTGAAAATAGCATCTTTTGTCTCTGATACTCTGTGTGGCATCTAAATATTAATCCAGTGCTGCGCTGCTCAGACGTTACATTCTGTGTAAAGTTAGTGCAATGACGAGGCAAAGGCGTGTATTAATGAATTGTGTGATGAGTGAAACAATTCCAATTTCCACTAGCTTTTCCCCATTGTCGACTGAAAGTCCAATTCGTCCTAGGACGTATGGGAATTCCAATAAACGCTATAACGATTCGAATCCTACTGGATTCCCATTCTTGCTGTGACATAGTCATCTCAGAGATATTGGAGTATTGAAAAGTAATAAATAAACTAGCAGGGACTGCAATAACCGACTACCGCCGAAATATTATAGTTGAAATTTCTGTTTTCCTAAACTCACTCGACACGATTCGTGAATTTTCACTTTTGCATGCTAATCTGCATAACTTGCTGATGTCACTCACAGAAAGTAGTTCTGAATCACTTTCACAACGAATCTCATTTGCTACTGAAAGATACCTAATTTTGTATAATACCGAATGCAAACAAGCTGTCGGTTTCATAAACCTGTTGAATTAACAGAACCGGCTTACCTTGGAACAGGTTTTAGTACTGAATTCTTTTCCTATGAAAAGGACATTTACTTAAGTACAGAGTGCGTCATGTTGTTCTTTTATGTCATATGTTTTGACTTTAGAAATAGGCTAGGTCATTTACTCTCTATCTGTCTCTCTCTCTCCCGTAGTTGTTTATTGTTGTTGGTGTTTATGTTAGTTATACAATTGATTTTTGACTCGCATGCATAGTACTCACCCCCACACCCTTTCTACTCACACCCCCTCCCCCCCCCCCATATCCCCAAACTCACAGAAAAAAAATCCAGATATTTGCAAATCTGTGCGAGATGAGTCCTAAATAGCCCAAAAATAACATTGAAAAAATATTCGTCCGTCCATCTGTTTGCCATCTTTCTGTACAAAACTTGCAAGTGGATTAATATCTCAACTATCACAACCAAACTAGGTAAGATGGTGTAGACCCACTAGACGTCATAAATGATCATTGAATTAATGACTTCACTTCAAGGTCAGGGTCAACAAAGGTTAGTGTAAAAATGACAATTTTTCACAAATTTTTTTTCTCACTAGGTTATTAATATTGAACTTATGATTCTTTGATGCACATAGATCAATAGTGCGGTCCTAGGTGACCCGGGCCACGACCGATCGGGTATGGAGTGTGTGGTTAATTTGATCATACGGTGTGCCTTGGGCAAAAAAGACCTGGCGGGGCCTAATTCTTGACCACCAGAACGGAGATGATAAGTGGGTTACTGACAGACAGCATAGCAAGATCCGCACGAGAGACAACATCGTCATATGAACCTGGAATTTCAAGACCCCTAATTGCGGAGGGAAAATTAGAAGGACTGGCCCACGAGGTGGACCACTATCGATGGAACATTTTAGGTTTCAGCAAACTGCGCTGGAAAGGCCTAGGTGAAACAACGACTGACAAAGGCCACAAGCTTTATTTCAGCGGGAGAGATGACAGGCACTAACACGGCGTTGGATTTTTGGTCCTCAAAGAAATTCTAGCCACTGTCTTGGGTTGCCGCCCAGTCTCCAGCAGACTCATTACCATCCGTCTGAGAGCAGCCCCTTTTAACATCACCACCATCCAGGCCTATGATTTCTATGAACATATGCAGGCTGTCCTTGACCAAGTGCCGAGGAAAGGCATAGCCATAGTTTAAGGCGAGTGGAATGCCAAGTTTGACCAAGATGCGTACCACAACGGGGGAGACACATGTTGACATGAGACTCTTGGAATTTGTCACATACATCCCAGCAAAGTCCTCCTGAAAATCATATTCAGCAGGTTGAAACCCAAGCTGAACAAATCATAGCTGAAGAACAAGCAGGATTCAGGGCAGGGCGAAGTACCACAGACCAGATTTTCAACCTCAGAATAATCTGCGATAAATACCTACAGCATCAACAACATCTATATTATATGTTTGTAGACTTCAAGAAAGCGTTTGACAGAGTTTGGCATGCAACCCTGTGGGCACCCATGAGAGTACAACATCAACCCTAACAAAAGCCAGTATGATAAGGCTAACAGTGCAGTCCTCCACAACAATACCATCGGGAACTGGTTCAGACCAACAGTCGGCGTGCGTCAAGGATGCCTACACTCTCCACACTCTTCTGCATCGTGTCAGGTGCCCTTGCAGATCACGAAGGCACCGTCAGCATAGGGGGTAGAGCAATCTCCAACCTCCGATTTGCGGATGACATTGATGGATTGGCTGAAGAGGAACAAGAACTCGAACAGCTGGTACAGAGACTTAACACCACCTACAGAGCCTTTGGAATGGAAATAAGTGCAGAGAACACCAAAATGATGACCAACTACACCAATGGCATCTGCACGGACATCAAAGTCCAAAGCCAATCCCTCAAAATGGTGCATAGCTTAAAATATTTAGGAGCCATTGTATCAGACAATGGATCCTGACAGGAAGTCCTCTCCAGGATTGCACAAACAACTGCTGCCCTGGCAATGTTGAAGCCCATCTGGAAAGACAGGACCATGAGTCTACACTCCAATGTAAGGCTGCTGCGCTCCCTTGTCATCTCCATCTCCCTATACGCTTGCGAAACATGGACCATCACAGCAGACCTACAATGAAGAATACAAAGGATGTGGATGAGGTGCTACAGAAGACTTCTGGGCATTTCCTATACCCAGAACATCACCAACAAAAACGTCGGACAGACCATCACACAAGCCATTGGACAACACGATGATATGTTCACAGTAGTGAACAAACGGAAACTCCGATGGTATGGCCACTTCACCAGAGCATCAGGCCTTGCAAAGACCGTCCGGCAAGGTACGGTACAAGGAGGCAGAAGAAGAGAGAGACAGAAAAAGACGTGGGAGGATAACATTCGAGAATGGACTGTCTTGACCCTGATCGAAGCCATGACGGTTGCAGAGGACAGAGAAAGATGAAGTATGCTGGTTAAACGATCATCTGTGGTGCCCCAACGACTTCGTTCTTTCCATCGTGATGATATTTTGTAATTATATATGTTATTCACATACCTAGATATGAAAATATTTACATCCACCCAGAAAATTAGCATATGGAGCTGGAAAAGAAAAATAAAACAAGAACAACAACAAAACACCGGCATTTTGATATATATGTGACCTATTAACGAGAGATTTCCCTGCACATCTATTTTTATATTCATCTCTGGTCCAAATGCCGTGAAACAACAATGTACATCGTGCAGGCACATAGATCTAAATGAACATATGCACAGACTAAGGCAAAATTCTGATACTAACGAAGGGAATTAACTTATTATTGATTGTTTAACATCACCCGGGAGTCAAAAACTGAGGCAGTGTTTGCATTTATACATCTTCATTTGCACTAATCAAGATGTCATGAAACACACAAGACACGTGATCTATTTTTACACTTTATCCTTTGTTGCTTCACAAACAAATGCCTTCTCATCATCACCGAGCTGAGCGATTTCATTTTAGTATTCATAACATCTGTGCACCATGAACATTAACTCTTTCCCTGCCAGGCATGTTTCCACGTTTGTGCCAGACATTTCTCTGGCACCGGAAAGAAAGTTCAGTACCTTAGGCATTTAAGCTACTGTTCTTTCAATAATAGTTGTTAAATAGACATATTTCATATCAAATTAAAGGTAAAAGAGTGAAGAATAAGAAAAAAAACCACAAATATGTTAATTTTATTATGTTATTGAAATATGTGTTTTGAAAGCATGTTGATCTTTTTGAAATGATAAAATAAAATAAAAATATTTCTACATACCACAGTGATAAAAAAAATCTGGAGGAATAATTCCAATCACTGAATCAGCTTCACACACCAGAAAGAAAATTTATTTAGGATCAAAATACACTTTACAGTTTGAAATTATATTGATTATTAGCAGAGTTTGACACACTGTCGATTGTGCCCATCACAATGCTTAGTAAAATGCACAAAAAACACTCTAAAAACGAATCAATTTGAAGAAACCACGCGCGTGTCGATCGAGAACGAAAGTAGAAAGAGTTATCTCTCTTTGGTTAAAATTAAACTTGGATTGGACTGCGCAAAAAACCGGAACGAAACGGAATACTGAAATCGACGATATATTATCGATTGGCACAAACATGGCGGCTCAGATCGACGATATATCGTCGATTGGCAGGGAAAGTTTTAATTCGTCGCTGTCAGACGAAAACCTCGTAAGACCCAAAATGGCGGTTTGGAGTTAACTTCATAGTTGTGACCCTTGGTCTCTTGCCCATGTTCTGTGCTAAGCTCAAAATTGCGTCTCGAATAGAAAGTTAATACAAATCTATGAAACCAAACCTTGTATCTCTCTACTGTCGGACCAAACCTCGTATCTCGATATACCAGTTTTTTATTGTAAAAAGGCTGAATTCTTTTAAGGGAAAAACCTCGTATGTTTAGATACGAGGTTTTTACCGAACGTTTTCGCGGTAGGAAGTGACAATGACGCAACATACGCGGTTTTCTTTGTCGCAAAAGTTTGGAGTTTGGACGAAAATTGGTAAGTACAGAGCACACATAACACTTTGAGTCGTTTGATTTCCTTCACAATTAGACAATGAATGTATGGAAAGGCATTGAATCATGTAGTCTTGAGTTTACAGTGGTTTTAAGTGGTGAAAGACTGATCTCTCTCTCTCTCTCTCTCTCTCTCTCTCTCTCTCTCTCTCTCTCTCTCTCTCTCTCTCTCTCTCTCTCTCACTCTGTGTGTGGTTGAAGAGAAAGGGACAGTTCTGGAGGCGAAGAGAATATATAGATCTAGTGTGGGGAGGGTGTACGTGGAGGTCACTGGATCTGGGGGACGGATGTTAGATCTAGTATGTAGGTTTAGATTGAGTAGATCTCCATATCGCTTGTTTGCGAGAGGAGCGTACAGCATACATTCATTTATTTAAATCGGAATAAAACACTTGAGATTGTTTATGTTAATTAATTTCAGAATCTACGTCGATGTCTGATAACGGAAATCTGTCGTCTGGGATCCTCTGCGGAAAGTGCAACCTGCCACACTCCCCTTGCTCATCATTTGATGATTTTGCGGAGTGGATTTGTAAAGTCTGCAACGAACCTCCCAAAGACCCTGTGGGTTCGGGCACTAAATAGAATATACCCAACGTTTCCCGGCGTGTCGTAAGAGGCGACTAACAGGGGTGATGTTAGCACGGCATCACTGGGCGAAAGTCTTCTACACAGAAGTCACCGGCCAGGGCGGAGTAACCTCACGTTACTACAGGTTCAACGATCACGTGCTCAGGGCCAAGGCGAGCCACACTGTATTCGTGGATTTCGGCTGTGGCCAACAGCCTGGAGAGGATTGGGCACCGCAAGGTCTTTTGTGCCAAAGACACACTACATGATGAAACTATCCACTAATTCCATACCGGATTGGTCGTCGCCCGGCTCAACAAGGACCGCGCCTTCCGTTGGCCACCAGGACGGAGGTGATAAATATGCTACTGATGGACAATTTAGCAAGATCCGCACGAGAAACAACATCGTCATAGGAACCTGGAATGTCAGGACCCTAACTGCGGAAGGAAAATTAGAAAAACTGGCCCACAAGCTGGACCACTATCGATGGAACGTTTTATGTATCGGCGAAGTGCGCTGGAAAGGCCTAGGTAAAACAACGACCGACAAAGGCCACAAGCTCTATTTCAGCGGTAGAGATGACAGGCACGAACACGGCGTTGGATTCTTGGTCCACAAGAACATTCTAGCCACTGTCATGGGTTGCCGCCCAGTATCCAGTAGACTCATTACCATCCGTCTGAGAGCAGCCCCTTTCAACATCACCATCATCCAGGCCTATGCCCCAACATCAAACTATGACGACAGCGAAGTGTGGGATTTTTATGAAAATCTACAGGCGGTCCTTGACCAAGTGCCGAAGAACGACATAGTCATAGTGCAAGGCGACTGAAATGCCAAGGTTGGCCAAGATGCGCACCACAACTGGGGAGACACATGTGGACCCCACTGCAACAACGAGACAAATGACAGGGGTCTGAGACTCTTGGAGTTTGCCAGATACAACAATCTGATACTGGCAAACACGCTTGGTCTCCACAAAAACTCCAGACGATGGACATGGCACAGTCGCGGCGGGGAGCATCACAACCAGATCGACTACATCATGGTCAAGAAACGCTTCAGATCAAGCATCAACATTGGCAGGACACGCACTTTTCCAGGAGCAGACATCGGAAGTGACCACGATCTCGTGATGATGTCTTTCCGGCTCCACTTGAAGAGAGTAAATACAGCAAAGTGCACTAGACTGAAGTTCGACCTGGACAAACTGCAAGACCCGGAGGTGGCAGAACTATTTCAGGCCACAATTGGAGGGAAATTTGCACCACTGCTCATTTTGGGGGCTGGTGAAGTAGATGTCAACACCAATTCAGCTGTGACAGATGCCGCCACTGAGATCCTTGGCAAGCACCGACCAAAGAAGAAGCCGTGGATCACACCTGAACTTTTGGATCTGTGTGATAAATGAAAAGAGATTAAAAAAAAAAGAACACCTCACAGGGAGCTGATGTCTACCGAAAAATCAACAATGACATCCGAAAAGGCATGCGCACAGCAAAGGAGAACTGGATAGAAGATCAATGCCAGGAAATAGAGAACAGTCTGAACAAGAAAAACAGCAGGAAGGCCTACCAGACTGTGAAGCGCCTGACAAGTGTTAAACAGCCCAAAGTCTCCACGATCCCAAGCAAGTCTGGCATATGCCTTACTGAAGAACAAGAAGTCTTGGACAGATGGACAGAGTACTGCTCCGACCTTTACACCAAATGGATACTCATCAGTTCTTGCATGTCCCGAGAGCAGAGAAGAAGAAGAAATCCTCCCAATTCTCCGGGAAGAAGTTGAGGCAGCAGTGCAATCGCTGAAGAAGGGGAAGTCAGCGGGAGTGGACAACATACCAGCTGAACTGCTACAAGCAGGAGGAGAAGCGATGATTGCCTTCACCATTATCTGTAACAAGATCTGGCAGAGCGGGGAGTGGCCTTCAGGAGTGTGAAAATTACCGCACCATCAGCCTCATCAGCCATTCCAGCAAGGTCCTCCTGAAAAATAATACTCAACAGGTTGAAACCCAAAGCTGAACAAATCATAGCTGAAGAACAAGCAGGATTCAGGGCATGGCGAATTACCACTGAACAGATTTTCAACCTCAGAATAATTGATGGATTGGCTAGAGAGGAACAAGAACTTGAACAGATGGTACAGAGGCTTGACACCACTTCCAGAGCCTATGGAATGGAAATAAGTGCAGAGAAGACCAAAATGATGACCAACAACACCCATGGCATCAACACGGACATCAAAGTCCAAGGACAATCCCTCAACACAGTGCATAGCTTCAAACATTTAGGAGCCATTGTATCAGACAATGGGTCCCGACAGGAAGTCCTCTCCAGGATCGCACAAACAACTGCTGCCCTGACAAAGTTGAAGAGCATTTGGAAAGACAGGACCATCAGTCTACATTCCAAAGTAAGACTGCTGCGCTCCCTTGTCATCTCCATCTTCCTATATGCTTGCGAAGCATGGACTCTCACAGCAGATCTACAACGATGAATACAAAACATGGAGATGAGGTGCTACATAAGACTTCTGGGCATTTCCTATACCCAACACATCACCAACGACGAAGTCCGACAGACCATCACACAAGCCATTGGACAACACTATGACCTGCTCACAGTGGTGAAGAAACTGAAACTCCGATGGTATGGCCACGTATTCAGAGCACCAGGCCTTGCAAAGAACATTCTGCAAGGCACAGTGCAAGGAGGTAGAAGAAGAGGGAGACCGACAAAGAGGTGGGAGGACAACATTCGAGAGTGGACTGGTTTGACACTGAGCGAAGCCATCAGGGCTGCTGAGGACAGAGAAAGATGGAGTATGCTGGTTAAACAATCAACTGTGGTGCCCCTACGACCTCCGAGTTACGGGACAGGATAGGATAGGAAATGCCGGAAGATACGGTATTTCTGTGTTTGACGTTTTGACAGCTTGTGACACCTATAAATATGGCTTTCCTGCGATCTTTGACAACGTTTTCCTCTGATTTTGTGTTGTACCAGGGTCTGTTAGTTTTATTCAAAAACCTCGTAACTCAAACTTTTTTACAAAGTTGTAAGTCGAAAACCTCGTAACTCTTCATTTGCTTCCAGATCTCAACGGAAAACACTTCTTCGACTTTTTATCCCATACTGCCAAATTTCTAGACTTTTCATAGTTCCTTTGAAGTAAAAAAATCATTGGTTTGGCGTTACCCGACTGGTTGAAACAGTTTTTATCGATTTTCTCAAAACAGCAAAAAAAGAGATACGAGGTTTTCGTCTGACAGCGACGAATTCTAAAAAGATAAGAATAAGACGATGGATTGTCCTCTACTAGAAATGTCTTCTTCATTTTCTTCTTGCTCCTGTTAGCCTTACTGTCACATTTTGTGTGTATGGAGAAGCTGAAGTAATTTTGTCATCAACATGAAGTTAGAATGTATAGGCATGCTTTGCTTAATAACATCGTACAAATTTAATCTATTGCATTAGTCTGGGCGGAGAATTTAGATCTGAAAGTCGGCGATCTTTCTGCACAACTGCTTCTCATAAGCCTGTTCACAATCATGAACTCCGAATTTGACAGGTCGTAATCGCCTGTTTTTGTGTTTACATTTATACAAAATGCCTGTATAAATAGTATCCCCACTTTGAGGAAATTTAGTGCTTTAAATTACCACTGTTTCTGTCATGATCATGTGTTTTTTTCTCGTTCCTAATCTGTTCTATCAATCTGTTTCATTTTGTTTTTTCTGAGCACTCATTTTCATGTTAAATATTGAGAGTTCCATAAGGAGCATGTGAGTCATAGGGCTCTGCCTTCCTAGTTTTCCTGCTTCTTTCTGTTACTGGGGGTGGAGAGGGGGTGGGGGGGGGGGCGGAAGGATCATGTTTTATGATATCGGTTTAGCAAGCCCGTTTATACCTCGCCTGGAGTATACCCAACATCTTCCTAGAGCGCATCATGTCAGATGCCCTTGCAGACCACGAAGGCACAGTCAGCATAGGGGGAAGAGCAATCTCCAAACTTCGTTTTGCGGATGACATTGATGGATTGGCTGGAGAGGAACAAGAACTTGAACAGCTGGTACAGAGGCTTGACACCACCTCCAGAGCCTATGGAATGGAAATAAGTGCAGAGAAGACAAAAATGATGACCAACAACACCAATGGCATCAACACGGACATCAAAGTCTAAGGCCAATCCCTCAACACAGTGCATAGTTTCAAATATTTGGGAGTCATTGTATCAGACAATGGGTCCCGACAGGAAGTCCTCTCCAGGATCGCACAAACAACTGCTGCCCTGGCGAGGTTGAAGCCAATTTGGAAAGACAGGACCATCAGTCTACATTCCAAGGTAAGGCTGCTGCGCTTCCTTGTCATCTCCATCTTCCTACAAGCTTGCGAAACATGGACCCTCACAGCAGATCTCCTACGAAGAATACAAAGCATGCAGATGAGGTGCTACAGAAGACTTCTGGGCATTTCCTATACCCCGCACATCACCAACGACGAAGTCCGACAGTCCGTCACACAAGCCATTGGACAACACGATGACCTGCTCACAGTGGTGAAAAAACGGAAACTCTGATGGTATGGCCACGTCACCAGATCATCAGGTCTTGCAAAGACCATCCTGCAAGGCACAGTGCAAGGAGGTAGAAGAGGAGGGAGTCCGAAAAAGAGGTGGGAGGACAACATTCGCGAATGGACTGATTTCACACTGAGCGAAACAATCAGGGTTGCTGAGGACAGGGAAAGATGGAATACGCTGGTTAAACGATCATCTGTGGATCCCCTACGACCTCCGAGTTATGGGATAGGATAGGCCAGGATAGGAGTATACCCCTTATGAAGTGGCCAAACCCAGATTATATCCCAGTATAACCTGGCCTAGCCCTAACTCCTGGCAGTGTTTTAGATCCTTAAAAATGTGAGGGTATTCATACCTCCTGTGTCAAAATGCAAAGGGTACAGCTGGAGTTTCAAAGGGTACAACCATTCGCAAGTACTTAGTTGTTTTTGCTTCATTAATTTGTACGCAAGTTTCTTGACCTCATGACATATGACATTGTGACAGTGTCTATTGTGTTGTGAAGCAAAACAGACTGTTCTTGACTTAATAATATTTGGAAATGTCCAAGATGAAAATATTGTTTCATGTACATGCGTACTGTTTAGTGTCCACAACAACAAAGAGAGAGAGAGAGAGAGAGAGAGAGAGAGAGAGAGAGAGAGAGAGAGAGAGAGAGAGAGAGAGAGAGAGAGAGAGAAAATACTAATACGAATCTTTTATTTCAAAAATTCAGGGCATCGCCCCTTTGGAAGGGTGTGTACATGAAAAACAACAACAAACATTGAATATATAATAACTTACATATAAATACAAAACAGGTTACGATACTGCTAGTCCCCGAAGTCTCATGGCTTTATATAAATAAATACATAGTTTTCTAACAGTCTCTTAGAGAGAGAGAGAGAGAGAGAGAGAGAGAGAGAGAGAGAGAGAGAGAGAGAGATGCTCTCTTCACAAAATTAGTACAAAATTAGTTAATACATGTGTAACATTTTTAACTGTCTTTTATTGTGTACTGTATTCATCACTTCACGCTTGTTAATTGCATAAGTAAGGCTGCAACAACTTTAGTCATTTTTAAATCGCAGAAAAGGATGAAATAACAGTTAGCCTACATTAATCAGCTCCAGACTCGTCACATACTATTCATAGCATCAACTGAATTAAAACACATTCTAAACTCTCATTACAGAAGCTCCGCCAAAGTCTTGGTTTCAATCATGCCAACCCTGCCTTAGACAGCAAAGAAAATCGAATAGGCCTACAAGATAATTATCATATGCCTAATGCTAAAGAATTTCCAAGAAAATGACTATCATGCTAAACGATGCTAAACAAGTGTTCATGTTCCTGTCACTGCGGAACACGTGTTCAGCATCACGCAGCAGGTGCCTTGAAACACTCTTGATAGCCATTTTCTTAGCCAATCTTTCGACCGCCGGCCTGTTTCTCTTTGAGTTTTTCACTCGATTCTGTTGACTGAACCGGAAGTAGAGTTTCTCCCCTTGCGGATACATCATGATCGGTCGTCTGCTACCATAGACCAGGAATATATAGACCGCGCAGTGACGCCATTGGTGTGATGACGCGTCAAGAGTTATGCGACTTGATTGTAACATGTGTGAAAAGGCCTGCTTCAAAGAGCGAAGATCTGATGGAGAGGGGGAAAAAAAATCGCAGGAGCAGTTACGGTGACCACTGTGCAACTTTGAACTGCACAAATGCACGATTAAAGGCTGCATGCAAGGGGAAGAGTTTTTTTTCGTTTCCCAAAGGAAGAAGAACGGTTAAGTTCTTGAAGAAATTGTAGATCTATTCTGACAGACAAGAATCATGATATGAATGATTTATGATGACCAAGACCTGTCAATGTATGGTTGTCAATGATACAAGACGGATTGGAACTAAGGTGATGTTTCGTGTAAGAAACGGTTTGGATTAGCCCAAGGAATTAATAAAGGTTGTGTGTAGGGTTAGTACTTAGTGATAATTAACTTGAATTTAGTTCAGTATCAATAAAAAGTACGCCTACTCACTACTGTCATTGTCAGTGTCAATAAGCCACAGTAGAACTAAAAAGGGGTGCCCTCTGGCCGTTTGCTGTCATGTATCATCCTCTGTCTAGATCTAGATTTAAAACGATTCTGGTGCACTGCAAAGTCTTGGTATAAACGTGATTAATGTGATGTTTGTTAAGTAACCCAACTTGATTTGCCGCACTAATTAGCTCACTATTGTCATGTTCTCTGCAATTGTTAACTCCAAGGCTACTTTAAAAAAAAAAAAAAAAAAAAAAAAAAAGAGAGATTGTAAAGACAGTATGAGAAAAGCAAAATTTCAGCGGCTTGTTATTTGCTGTCCACCGAACTGTGTCTGTAATTCCTCAACTTCGTATCCTGTTATAATTAAATGAGGTTGTGGCAGAATATTCTAATATAAAATACAGATGCCAACCTTTTATTTTGTCACAAGACTCACTGAATGTATTGTCAATTTGAATGAAATATATAGGGTTGATTGCAGGATGGTTTCATTTGTGATCACAGAAAGTTGCCTTGTTCACCTTTTTTTAAATACGAGAGAGAGAGAGAGAGAGAGAGAGAGAGAGAGAGAGAGAGAGAGAGAGAGAGAGAGAGAGAGAGAGAGAGAGAAAGAGAGAGAGAGAGAGAGAGAGAGAGAGAGAGAGAGAGAGAGAGAGAAGACTGACTGAGAGAGAGAGAGTATAATTATTACGTACCCTAATTATTATGTTGAAATCAATCGAAGCATATTTTTGTAAATAAATGAATTTCCGTGTTCACAACTAGATTTACGTTTCGAATTAGTCAATATCTTTATTTATATTTCGATCTCCGTCTCTTTCTATATCACACACACACACACACACACACACACGCACAAATTATACACACTAAAACTGCCAATCAATCCGTATGCTGTATAACCCCATACGGAACAAAAAATAAATTACGCATGTATGACACATATTCTAGACTAGTGTTGTTTTTTTTAATATGATTATTATTATTTTTATTTTAACTCAATTTATCTTATACATACTGTTTATTTCAAGCAACAAAACAATGCAAAAGCCACCTATATCACGGGTTACAGTTTAGGAAGCGCTCATAACACCCTTACGGTCAAGAGGCAGCAAGTCATGAAAAAATAAACAGATGTGCATAAAAAAAAAAATTTCTCAAATTTGAAAAGCCTTATTTCAAACATTTTCAACAGCAAAAGGTGAAAATCGCGGTCTAAAACATTTTTTTTAAATATAATTAAAAACCCCCATATATAGACAAGAGACTAAGAACCGAAAGCAAGCCCATGTGAGGTTGAAGGGACGTAACTCCTCCACCGTACATCACTTCTCATAGAGGCGATATCGCGAAGTGATCTCTCTCTTCTTCCTTTCTCTCTGTCTGCTACGGAAGAACATAGGCACTTGAACGTTGCAATTCCTGCTAGTGATCGTCGAATCTCAGAACAACTTCAAAAAACGCGGAACCTACAGTACGTAAGTACGTTGCGCAAGTTGCGATAGCCTCAATGACCGTACATACGCTGATAAATTTCTTTACGTTTTCAGACCTCTTCCAAGAAAAACCATTACGTGATCAGACCTCCTCTCTGGCACTCTTTTACGTGATTTTGGACGCCAAGAGGTATAATACCTCCAAATGTACGTGATCTAAAACACTGCATGGGTTTTAGGGTTAGGCTCCAGCCTGGGCTGATATACCCGGTGTTTAAAGTAGCCATGGGTATACTCCGGCCTGTTACACCGGTGATTTTTTTAACGGTTCGTGACACTGGTGGGAAGTACCGGCTTGCAAATCTCTAGCGCGATCACTGAACTTAATGTGTTCTTGCAGTGGTGGTGACCCAGATGAGAGGAACATACCGACAGACGCTTGCAGTGCTGAGCATGGGAGACGGGTTCGGTCAGGATGCTTTGATTAAGGAAGGCGGATTTCGCACGTTCACCATCGTTGCCAGAACAGATGTTCAGATGCTAAAAATCACCAAATCTAAATACTTGAAAATCTTCACTCCGGAGCTCTTAGAGGATGGGGTGAGTGACAATCCAGTGTTGCTTGGATCTTGTACGGCGCGTTTCAGACTCCTGCATGTTTCAACATTAATGAATGTATACCAAGACTGCTTCATCACCTTACCCAGGGTTCATACGCGCCCTTGAAAACCTTGAAAACCCTTGAATTCTGAGATGCCTTTTTCAAGACCTTGAAAACCCTTGAAATTTAATCAATCCCTTGAAAACCCCTTGAAGATCAAGCCTAGGCTAAAAATAAAAATGAAAATGAAGTTAAGACAATAAAAATGGAACTTTAGACAGAATTTTTATTATGAAAGGCCGTAAAGTAGAAGCTATGTACCGTGATGAAAACGGCGTCTGCTCATAAAGGGACACAATCACCGCAGGAAGTTGTGATAGTTATTGTGTAGCACCGGAAGTCACTTTGCGTTCGAGAAAAATCGTATTTCTAAGTTAAAATTGTAATCAGTGCGAAGATTAAATTTGTAAATATCGTGACTTATGTATTTCACGCCTCAGGAATTTTCACAAAAAGGCCCTTAAAAGCCCTTGAAATGTCCTGGAATTTTGCGTTCAGAAGTCTGTATGAACCCTGTTACCCTATCTTAAACCTTACCCTATTTCAAAGATGTTCTTTCTAAAACCTCTGTAACTATGTCTCCTTTTTACGCTTCTTTCTTCGTCTTCGCGTTGTCTCAAGTTCCACGCCTCTGACCTGCCTCCCATCTCTTCCCGAACCAACCGCCGTTCTCTGCTTTCTTCCTCCTGCCGAGTCATGTCCGACTTCATTCACCATCACACTAGAAAAATAGCCAGAACTAGTCACAAGATCACACAGTTCAAATATCAACTCTTCAACTTTTGCAGCACCCACATGCGTATATGTGTATCATCCAGACCACCCGCCATGCCAAACAACGCTTTTACCGGGAGAAGGAGGTGCTGATGATGTGTGGGGAAAAGGGAGGCCTAGAAAAATTACTGATTCGAAATCGCAAGGCAACCCGTCTCATGGACATTGACAGCAATTCTTGGCATCATGTTCAGAATGCTGCAAAAGAGTTGTGTGCTGCATTTGACAAGCCTATCCTATCCCTATTCCTATCCTGTCCCGTAACCCGGAGGTCGTAGGGGCACCACAGATTATCGTTTAACCAGCATCCTCCATCTTTCTCTGTCCTCAGCAGCCCTGATGGCTTCGCTCAGTGTCAAACCAGTCCATTTTCGAATGTTGTCCTCCCACCTCTTTTTTGGTCTCCCTCTTCTTCTACCTCCTTGCACTGTGCCTTGCAGAATGGTCTTTGCAAGGCCTGATGATCTGGTGACGTGGCCATTCCATCGGAGTTTCCGTTTCTTCACCACTTGACAAGCATGTGGAAAAATTATTCACAGCACTGCACGACGATTTCAAGTGGTCTACATATAACCTGAAGTTGTTTTCTGACGTTTGTCTTGCTCTAGGGTTGAAGCCGTCAGCTTAATGTGTCGGTGGATATTTTGCGCCTGCATAATGCAATTGTATACTTGTACAGCTACTTGAAGGAGTCAGACAAACATCTTGTTACGATTGCTATTACCAGACCCATTTGGAAGCTTCGGTCAATAATAAACAAGTACTTCCAGAACATTCTCAACAATCTCGACCGAACGAATGAACATTGAGGTTTAACGTCTACACCCACCATTGGCGATGTGGCAGACGGGGATAACCATCCCATGGAAAGAGGGGTGGGGATCTGATTCAACGCTGAAACACCTAAGCAGTCATACTGCTAAAATGGACAGCGAAAATGGCCACATTTTATATCGCCCACCCCGGGATTCGAACCTGGGTCATCGGTGTGTCAGGCGAACGCTCTACCAATTGAGCTACGGCGGTGGGACCGACAAAAATTATCAACATTATACAAAGCGTCTTTAGCAACAGCACAAAATCAAATCAAAGATAAATACATTCTATCATTGCATTCTTTCAAAACACAATGATCGGATCTATCGTGCGCGTATCAATCGTAATACAGACCTCCTGAAGGATATGTTAGAAAAACAAAAACTTTGCGACAAGACGAAAAAAAAACCATCATCACAGTGCATGGAAAGTGTAACAAACGTTCTCAACTGCTACAAAGGAGTGTAAAGACAGAAGGTTCAGGATCACAGAAAAAGTGCTTGCAACATATAAAAAGACCATTTTTATGAATCCGTATTTCCTTACCCTGCAAGCATTCAATTTCAACATTCTTCCAGAAGAAAGAGCCTTCAATCTACGAGCTGCACAACAAACAAGATTTGTTGAAGGACTGCCTCACATTTTTCAAAGTAAAAAGAAAATGCTGACTCTTAATTTGGAAAATAAGTTGAATCTCCTGCCTCCCTATACCCATATTCTATGGCTTGTTGGCTAAGAATATCATTACCAAACGTGGCAGAAATGATCATTTTGTGGTCGAGTATTAATCGGCCTTCATAAAAATGCGGTGTTGCTTTGCTTCACCAACCCGGTGCTTTGTGCTTTCAACTGCCTTGACCCAAATCTGAAGGGACACTCTATCGCCTTGCAACACATGCTGAAGCTACCCTCAATCTTCAAGAATATCCTGCTTGCTGAAGATGTGGATGCATTTGAGGTAGAAGTGAGTCCGACAGACCATCACACAAACCATTGGACAACACGATGACATGTTCACAGCGGTAAAGAAACGGACACTCCGATGGTATGGCCACGTCACCAGAGCATCAGGCCTTGCAAAGACCATCCGGCAAGGCACGGTGCAAGGAGGCAGAAGAAGAGAGACAAAAAGACGTGGGAGGATAACATTCGAGAATGGACGGGTTTGACACTGAGAAAGCCATGGTGGTTGCTCAGGACAGAGAAAGATGGAGTACGCTGATGAAACGATCATCTGTGGCGCTACAACGACTTTCTAGTTACGGGATAGGATAGGATAGGATAGGATAGGCATATCCAATTGATACCATTTCTGTAACCATTAGGTTTACCCCCTCTCTTGTAATCCCCTCCTCTTTTACCTTCAGTGTGGTGGACATCATAATTATAAGCACTGTGTCGGAGAGACCTAGTTCTGAAGTCCCCTATATGCTGACGTGTCCGGGGACGTTAATCTACCATACCATACCATACCTATCATACTCCCGAGGAAAGGCTCTCTGAACATCTTATTTCTTGTCCGCCACCCTTCCTGCAATCCATTCCTGGTTAGCGACGACTTAATCTTCCTGGCCACATATCTTTCCCACTTCCGAGTCTCCAGCTTCTGGCTGCTCCGAAAGTTTATGGATGCCCACAGCCTCATAGCCACCCTTTGTACCCTTCCGTCCACAGGCAGGACTATAAACAAATGAGGTTGTCCCTTTCCTCCCTCCTTCCCTCACTTTGTAAAAAACGGATCAGACATGACCGGTACACTTATTTTCTTTTATCCGCCATTTTTTCTGAACGAATCAAAGACAATATATACATGAAAATAGAAGCACGATGTTAAAATGCTTTAGTTATGATTCAGTTTAGCAGGCAGGTCAGGTAGGTTAGTTAGTCATTGCTTATAGGGTCCAGCGAAATGCAAAGAGTCGAATCAGGACCATAACTTGGTTGAAAGATGGCTCACCCCTGTTATAAAAGATCTGCTAAAACATCCTTGATGGTAGCACTGAAGGCACTCCACCAGCCGATCACTTTACAATAAAGGTATCTCATGCAGGGGACGCTGAGGCTGTACTCTATTCGTGAAGCATACGGCAATATCGAAAATATCATCATCATCATCATCATCATCATCATCATCATCATCATCATCATCATCATCATCATTTGTACCGCGCAGGCATCCATTCGTCGAATGCTTGTTGCATTTAAGAAGATCACAAATAAATACGTGACCTCCTCTGACAGTTTGGCACGTGCCATTTGAATTTAAATCTGAACACTTTGATTGTTGTTTCAGATTCCAGAATACATACGATACTTGTACAAACAGCCGTGGTTGCACGGCTGGCCCGTGGAAAAGCTTCTAAACAACCCCGGCAAGTGCTTCATGCGATACTACCGCCACAACCGCCTGATTGTCCGGGACAGCCGCCGCAGCGACTACCTCTTTCTCGTGCGTTCCGGCAAGTGCCAAGTGGTCATGATGGTTGACGCTCCACCCACCTCTTACAAGCACCTGTCAGACCTGCTGCATGGAGAAAGCGAGGGCATTATGTGTATGTTGCTACTACTACTGCTGCTCCTCCTCCTCCTCTTCCTACTCTTACTATTCTTCCTCTTCTTTCTACCGCTACTACCACTGCTGCTAACTATACACCTTTCTCTTCTCTTATGGCAGGTCTTAATTGAAAGGTCATTATATTGTGGCGGGAGTGTCCGTTCTCAAGCATTCTTTGTCAGTACATTTACACCTGTAAAAATAGCGAGCGTATGCGTTGGTGTGTGTTTGTGTGGGTGTGTTTGTGGGTGTGTGTGTGTGTGTGTGTGTGTGTCTTTTGTAAACAAAATTATGCGGCCAAAGCTGTTGCCAAGAGGCAATGAGTTACTTTAGCAGGGTTGAAATCAATGTGAAATAAATCATGATTATTCTGTTCTTCTGTCAATTTTATAGATGGCGAGTATTATTCCAGCAGCAGAAGAGACGATAAGATGGATGAAAAATTGGTGGATTTGGAGGATGTACCGATTGTTTCGAATGCTGAGTCTGTGTCGCAATTTGGGTGTCGTCGCAAAAGATATTCTTCGGCAAAAGAATCAGGCTTTCCCAGTATTGACTCTCGCCCTTCCAGAACTCAGTACGCCATCACTGGTCGCATTTGTCCCATTAACTTCCAGGTACAATCGGTATATCTATTTGAGAGTAATATGCCATATTTCTTTGTCTTAAAACATTTCTATGTACTCAACCAAAAAAAAAAAAAACCCGATTTTTGACTCCAATGCATAGCAATGCTTGTCTATGTATTCATCCAACAACAACAAAAAAGTCCAGATCTTTTGCAAATCCATGCGAAATGGGTTTTAAGCAGTCCTAAAATAACATGGGTGTGTGTGTCCGTCCATTCATATGTCTCCGACGTCCGCTCTCAGCCTTTTGGAGGTTCAAAACTTGCAAGTGGATTAATATCTCAGAACTTTTTCAATTATCACAACCAAATTTGGTAAGATGAGGTATATTCATAAAACCTCATAAATGATCAGTGAATGAATAACTTCAAGGTCAAAGGGTCAACAAATGTTACTCCAAAAAAATGACAATTTTTCCACAAAATTTCATTTTTGGTCTAGGTTATTAATATTGAAATTAATGATTCTTTGTTGCATTATGGATATCCACGAGACACACATGCTATGCAATATGGGTCAACCTCAAGTCGGTTTGTATAGGCACTTTGAAGTGACCTTGACCATAAACTATGAGAGATATATAAAGTCCAAACTTGTATTTAGAGATGATTGATTGATCTTTCAATTATGTTTCGTTTTTGCGTTGATCTTGAAGGCCAAGGTCATTTTAGGCCTTGCAAAAACATACAACAAATAGGTCATCGTACAGCGAAATGGCTCTATTTAAGCCACAGTATGCAATACCATGGAGTTATTTGATCATTCATGAGAATGACCGGTCACGTAAAGGTAAAGGTAATTCCAAAGACCAAGATCACTGAAGGTCAAGGTCAACCCAAAGTCACAGTTTTTTGGGGGAATAAAACAACTTTAGCTGTAGTTTATTTGATATTACTTGAGTGTATTTGAAGCCGGAGGTGAAAGTCAACTCAAGGTCAAGAGCATAGAGAGATCAAAGTCGGTATTACTTTGCATTTGAATGCCACGATTTCATTTTTTTTCCTGCAGTCAATTTCATCTTAAATTAAAATATTGCAAGTTCCCCAATGAGCATGTGAGTCACATGGGCTTTGACCTTCTATTTTGAAAATCTGCGCAAGATGAGTTTTAAATAGTCCAAAATTGATTATTTAAAATTAAATATCCTTCTGTCTGTCTGTCTGTTTGAGCTTGTTAAGGTGCTCGGAGTTCATTCTATCTGTCACAATGAAATTTGATAGGATGATGCATGTCTAAGATAGCTAAAAAATATATTGTTGATTAAATTACCTCACTTCAAAGTCAGTGTCAAGAAATTCTAGACAAAAATTACAGATTAAAACACAAGTTTTAATCTTTTTTTCACTAATTGATAGCTAACTTGCCTTGTTTGGTGTATAATAGCTATCAATGAGATACACCTACCATGCACATTTTTGTTCAACCTTGCCCCAAAGTGAAGGTCACTGTGTTACACTCGTTGTTGGTTTTTATCAGTAGTTGATTCAGCCCCGATGCTTGAATCCTGATAAGTGTAACGCAGATTCGTTTATCCATGCAACCTGTTTACTCAGCAACAAGGCAGGAGTCGTCGTATGAAGTTTTCCAACTTTATTCAGCATACATCAACAACTGCATACAATCGCTTTTTCCAGTTTCTCACTTCAACTCTCAGTGCGGCACATATATAATTTATCTATACTCTAGAGAACGTTGGAATATTTCAGCGTGACGCAATTACAGCCAATCACAGAAAAATTCGTCATCAGAACTGTCTTACGTCATATAACCTCGCCTAAGCCAGAAGAATCTCAGCTACCAGTAGATCTATCTAGACGCTTCGATCGATAGTAAACAAGCCACCCTAGAAGATTCTCCAATAATAGCGACCAACTAAAATTATCAACATTATACAAAGCTTCTTCTAACAACAACGCAAAATTAAATCAAAGGTAAATACACTCTATTATTGCATGCTTTGCAAAACAAAACGATCGGATCTATCGTGAGCGTCTCACAGGTACTATCGTGTGCGTCGCAAACGTAACATAACCCCCTACACAAGAAGAAATGTACTTAATATCTTTCAACAAGGTTGAGACGCAATGCACAAACGAAGTCCAGAATTAAAACTTATTTCAGTCTGTCTGGATACTGTAAGTATTCTTTACTCACACACTCTGCTGAGAAAGTCCGCACCAACATTGTCTGATACTTTAATAGATTCTACTCACATGTTAAAGTTCTGCAAGTACATAGCCCATCTCATGATGCGACTATTCACAAACTTGGCAGAGTTTAAGTAGGTTAACGGCTTGTCATCAGTCTGCAGCATGAACTTCACTCCTTGAAGGTACAGTTCGAAAATTCGTCATCAGAACTGTCTTACGTCATATAACCTCACCTCAGCCAGAAGAATCTCAGCTACCAGTAGATCTATCTAGACGCTTCGATCGATATTAAACAAGCAACCCTAGAAGATTCTCCAATAATTGCGACCAACTAAAATTATCAACATTATACAAAGCTTCTTCTAACAACAACGCAAAATTAAATCAAATCAAAGGTAAATACACTCTATTATTGCGTGCACCATCATCCAGGCCTATGCCCCAACATCAGACTATGACGACAGCGAAGTGGAGGATTTCTATAAAAATCTACAGGCTGTCCTTGACCAAGTGCCGAAGGACATAGTCATAGTGGAAGGCGACTGGAATCCCAAGGTTGGTCAATATGCGCACCACAACTGGGGAGACTCATGTGGACCCCACTGCAACAACGAGACAAATGACAGGGGTCTGAGACTGTTGGAGTTTGCCAGATACAACAATCTGATACTGGCAAACACGCTTGGTCTCCACAAAAAATCCAGACGAAGGACATGGCACAGTCCCGGCGGGGAGCATCACAACCAGATCAACTACATCATGGTCAAGAAACGCTTCAGATCAAGCATCAACATTGGCAGGAGACGCACTTTTCCAAGAGCAGACATTGGAAGTTACCACGATCTTGTGATGATGTCTTTCCGGCTTCACTTGAAGAGAGTAAACACAGCAAAGTGCACTAGACTGAAGTTCGACCTGGACAAACTGCAAGACCCGGAGGTGGCAGAAATATTTCAGGCCACAATTGGAGGGAAAGTTACACCACTGCTCATTTTGGGAGCTGGCGAAGTAGATGTCAACACCATGACCACCACCTTCAACTTAGCTGTGACAGATGCCGCCACGGAGATCCTTGGAAAGCACCGGTCAAAGAAGAAGCTGTGGATCACACCTGAACTTTTGGACCTGTGTGATAAACGAAGAGAGATGAAAAAGAAAAAGAACACCTTACATGGAGCTGATGCCTACCGAAAAATCAACAATGAAATCCGAAAAGGCATGCGCACAGCAAAGGAGAACTGGATAGAAGATCAGTGCCAGGAAATAGAGAACAGTCTGAACAAGAACAACAGCAAGAAGGCTTACCAGACTGTGAAGCGGCTGACAAGTGTTAAACAGCCCAAGGTCTCCATGATCCAAAGCAAGTCTGGCATATATGCCTTACAGAAGAACAAGAAGTCTTGGACAGATGGACAGAGTACTGCTCTGACCTTTACAACCACAAACCAAACGGAGACCCATCAGTTCTAGCATGTCCAGAGAACAAAGAAGAAGAAGAAATCCTCCCAATTCTCCGAGAAGAAGTTGAGGCAGCAGTGCAATCGCTGAAGAAGGGGAAGTCAGCGGGAGTGGACAACATACCCGCGGAACTGCTTCAAGCAGGAGGAGAAGCGATGATTGACGCAATCACCATTATCTGTAACAAGATCTGGCAGGATCGCACAAACAACTGTTGCCCTGGCGAGGTTGAAGCCAATTTGGAAAGACAGGACCATCAGTTTACATTCCAAGGTAAGGCTGCTGCGCTCCCTTGTCATCTCCATCTTACTATATGCTTGCGAAACATGGACCCTCACAGCAGATCTCCAACGAAGAATACAAAGCATGGAAATGAGGTGCTACAGAAGACTTCTGGGCATTTCCTATACCCAGCACATCACCAACGACGAAGTCCGACAGACCATCACACAAGCCATTGGACAACACGATGACCTGCTAACAGTGTTGAAAGAACGTAAACTTCGATGGTATGGTCACCAGATCATCAGGTCTTGCAAGGACCATCCTGCAAGGCACAGTGCAAGGATGTAGAAGAAGTGTGTAGAGAACGGAATTTTTCCGGGTTTTTAAAAATTGAATATTGTATAGTATTTTTGATTGGGTAAAATTCTTCAGCCAATAGGATAAGGAATAGTTCGTAGTAAGGGCAATGTTACTCACTCGAATTGTGTATGTCAGGTGACGTGGTCGTATGTGGTTGTGTCAGTGTGTAGGCCAGGAAAAAGAGAAAAGATTATAAAAGAAAAGAGAAAATAACTCTTGTATGAAAAGTAAAGAGGTAGAAGGCACTGAGAGTCTATTTGGAAGTGTGGATTCAGTGGGACTTTCTCTCTGGAAGTTGATAAATTTTGTGCTGTAAAGATTACAGGTATTTATAATGTTTTTTCATGATTGTGAAATGTCAGGAAGTATATTTTCTGTATTGTATTGAGAGGTGGTGAGCTGTTGTCCACTAAGATGGAATATTGAATTTTCATTGATGTAATAATATTGTTAATTACGTGGGGCTATAGTTATAGAGCAGTAGTAGACAATGTAATATGAATGAAAGGTGTGAGCATGTTTTATAGTAATTTTCATTCATAAAATAATTATATCTGGGTTATGAACAACATCGTAAAAGAAAGAAGGAAACGGTCGAATATAGAACGGAAGCGGAAAAGTGAATAAACAAAGGGAGGTCAGCAAGGTTGAAACAAAAGAAGAATAATGAAATTATAAAGGTCAGAGAATTGACGTTTGTGTATATATATCGTTGTAGCGGCCTACTGGGGGCGGGTTGGCTCCATACTGTCCAAGCAAGGATAAGGCGATCCGCGAGACATCGGAGGGGGATTGGCCTTGTTTTCACCTGACCAAAGACAACGCTATCTACGTTTGGGCGGACTGGGCAGAGGTGCACGCCCTCCGCCTGTCGACGACAGCATTACCACTCATCTCTTGTTGCAACATCATGGGCACCCAGTTGCCAACCTGTGTGTGAATCTGCCTCTCGCATCTAACAAGGTACTGTTGTTTTGCGTGTTTATTTTGGCCTTGGACAAGCGATTGCGGGGCTTCGATTATCCAGCTCGAGTGTTCAGGCTCGGCCTCGTCAAGCTGGTGTGAAACTAGTGTTGAGAGAGACTTGTGTTAAGTTTAGTACTGTAAATTATTCGTGTGGAAGGACGGGAGCGAAAGACTGATATAAGAATATTATTGATTATTTATATAAAGTTTGAGAACATGGAACATATAGTTTGTATTGGTGTTTGCCTGTATTGGAGAGAGTTTGTACGTGTGTGGTGTGGTAGTTAACAGAGAAACTTGCACGCACCCTTATTTCTGATCTAGGAGACACTTATATTACACATTCATTTAGCTAGTATAAACGGGCATACCCATTCAAAATATCCATGCGTTACAAAGTGGGAGACCGAGAAAGAGGTGGGAGGACAACATTCGAGAATGGACTGGTTTGACACTGAGCGAAACAATCAGGGTTGCTGAGGACATGGAAAGATGGAGTACCCTGGTTAAACGATAATCTGTGGTGCCCCTACGACCTCCGAGTTATGGGATAGGATAGGATAGGATTGCAAAACATAACTATCGGATCTGTTGTGCGCGTCTTACACGTACTATCGTGCGCGTCGCAAACGTAACATACTGGAACCGTCCAAAATTGTTCCATGTGGGTGCTATGCAGTCACCGAAAGTCTAAACTAATGCAGTTTCAAATTATAGCTTTATATTTTCTTATAGGTGACGTTTTTGCGCTTATCTTGAAGACCAGGGTCATCTTTAGGCCTAACCAAAGAAAGAATATTTACATTTAACACACAGTATGACTCACCGTTAGTTTACTTGACCATACATGAGCATCAGAGGTCATATGAAAGTCAAGGTAATCCCGAAGTCAATGTAATTCCAATGTCATTGTTGGTTTTCGTCATAGTTGCATGAATGGCTCTTATTGTAAACAGCTCGGGCAGACCCATGATCTAATCAAATCAATAACAAATTATTTCAAATTCTTCCAGATTTGTCTGCTTCTCTGCCTAATTTTGCGTCCACTTGCAAAGAAGAAACAGTTTTATCTCGCCTTCATATTGGCCATACTTATGCCACCCATAGTTTCCTTTTGAAAGGAGGAGAACCACCATGGTGCTTTTTATGTGACAAATCCCTTTCCGTCCGCCATTTTATGTCTGAGTTTGCTGATCTGATCGATGAGAGGGAAATATATTTTGGTTCGATACCTTTTAATGGGATTTTAAAACTTGCATTGATCAACATCTGTTTACATTTTTACGTGATGTTGGTTTATTTTATCGCATATAAGCCATATCATCTTGTTTATATACTTGGTTCATTTTTATCAGTAATGCTAGTTTTATGTACATCTTTTATCAGTCCGCTGACCTATAAACATTGCATCTCTCGCTCTTTTGATTTAGTTTATACAATACAACACATATTTATTACCTCAATAGAAAAATTTACAACATGCACAGGATTACAGTTTAAAAGCACACAGGTTTCGACTTTACGTGCACCTTAAACACATTTCAGTCGCAATGGTACAAGTAACACACACGCGCGCGCGCACGCACACACACGCCCACACACACTCGCCATTTTATTTTACATTATGCTAAGTAGTAAAACAAGTCAATTAATACCAAATTAATCATACAAAATTCTTCCTAGCTTAACTATGCAATGCAGACCACAGGGCGTGCATCAATCAGTCCAAATTACATATAGAAAATACAGAGCAGAATATATACCAAATGCAGTACAGATTACAAAAGGTTTTACAAAGAAGAGTGTATTATGAATGCAATACAGTACCTATTTCATTAAGTGCATTGTGGGACACCGATTACATAGATAGTATTCAAATTCAATGCAGTACAGATTATACATAATTATTACACTTTGATGCAGTTTGCTGCCGTCAGCAGCGGCATAGAGGGCGACTGTAAGTAAAACCCCTCTTCTCTTCTGCTTTCGTTGTCTTAATGCGCACCCGCTTTGATCCTTTGATCTCATTTGTGGGGTTGAGTAGCATAATTATAAAACCTGACCATTGTTTGGTCTAAGTTTAGCATTTGCCCTAATGCGTACATGTGACGGTGACGAATTCGCAGGTCCTCAAAATCTGCCGGCACCTTCTGGTTACTGGACGTACAGAGGTGACTGGATACACGGTGCCGTTTTTTCCACCTTAGTAGCCACATGTTTGACGCATTGTAAGATTTTCGCTTCCGCATTTTCTTACATCTAAACGAGCGCCATAAGCAAGCCCTTATGGAAAACAAAGGGAAACAACTCTGATACCACATTCATCGGCATTTCCTTTTTCTCTCCCTATCCCTTCTCGATTTTTTTTTGGTGTATTTGTTAAAAAAACATTTTGCCATGCAAAAGTGGGGAAGGGGGGCGGGTGTGTGTGGGCGTTTTACTCGGTACTTCAATTTACCCTTTGCACGGATTAGGGTCCAAAGTGTTTATAATGTTATGGGCTTATACTCGGTACTTTACGGTACACAAACATACCCAAGTGATCAAAGTGAGCCTGCATTGAACCCCAGCAAAAGCCATCAGCGTCCGTCAAAGGAAACTTTGATCAGTGATACTGCGGTGGGTACAAAAGTGAAATTACATGTATACAGCGGGTTGTACGAGATTTAATGCAACTCGGATGCATACCTGAGAGGTTCACATTTAAGAGGATAGGGGGTGGGAAGGATCGTCTTTGATGCTGATGACTTTGCTGAGGGTCATCTTATTTGATCATACACGAGTGTTCATGTTGATGTCGAGATGGCCTCAAGGCAAGCATCATTTAAAGGTCAAGTCATCATTACTTTGCGTTCTAATGCAACTTTGAGTTGAATATATATTAACGTCCCCGGACACATAACCGTATAGGGGACGATATGCAACTTTTTCGTTTCGTTTCAGTTATAAACCTTCACACTGCTTACTTATTTTCATGTAGATTAATGTTGCTTATAGACTTCTTAAGAAGCATGTGAGTCATATGGTCTGTGATATTTAGTATTGGCTTTGTTTGGGTTACTTCTGCCCCGAGTGATGTTATATCTCAAGCATTCAATAAAATGTGCAAGTTCACTGACGAGAAATCACCGGAGTGATATTTTGGAGGATAAACATGACCATTGTGAAGTAGTGAATGCGATGTTTGTAATTTATTCACACATGTAGTCATCGGTGCAGCCAGCAACTATACTGTGTGTGTGTGTGTGTGTGTGTGTGTGTATGTGTGTGGTGTGTGTGCGTGTGTGTGTGTGTTTGTGTTTTTAAAAAAAAGAAAGAAATTGTCAGGTATAAGACACATAGGTCTATAGATCACATCGAGCAAGAGAACTCTCCTGTATTTATAATTTGTTGCGATGACCCACTGTTCTTGCACCTGTTCTGGAATCCATTTTGGAATGATGCCTGAGATAGTAAAGCTCCAAATGGAAGCTAAGATTCAATTTTGTTTTGTGTGCAGAAAGAGGTCGCAAGATCGCACTCTTCCGAAGAGTCATCCAGCAGCTCCCTACCCACCTTGCCTACCCAGCCCGAAACGGCCGGTGCGAGTCACACCGTCAAACGAGACTCCGTGGATTACTTACCTCCTATTGTAACCCAAACTGAAAACAGAAATGGGCTCTCTAGAAAACCAGAGTCGGCAGTTTGTATACTGCCACCTATTTCCAAGAGCTCTGTCACTTTCAAGACGGTGGTCAGCAACCAGTCTAAAAGCACAGACAGTACAGTGGAACAAATAAACCTTCCGAATAAGGATTTTGCATTGAGCGATAACACTAATCAGCAAGACAAATTGTGGCTCGAACGACAAAAGAAAAAGAGATTAGATCAGGAGGAAAAAGGTGAGGCTAAGTCGTGGCTTGAAAGACAGCAAGAAAAAAAGTTGTCACCGTCCAGATCTAGTTTGCAGAGTCAAGGCGAATCTAGATTTCGAGCTAAGTCCAAAATCAGTCTCTCCACCCCTCGGTCTTCACGCCACACGCTGTTAGCCGAATCTACGAATGAGGAACAATACAAACCAAAGACGTTCAAGGAAAAACGCAATGTCACTAGCTTACCTAAACGGAGGACATCACGTAAGTATTGCACAGTACTCTTTAAGTCTTAAGTGGTTTGTTGATTAGTTGTGTTTGATTGGCTTGGTAGGAGCCGTTGGAACACCCATTCTAATCGGGAGTGGGAGAAGAGGGGGGAGGAGAGATGGTGTTTCCAAGGGTTCCAAATCCCCCTACCCCACCCTCACCCTTCTAAAAAAAAAAATTAAATTAAATTAAAGTAAATAACAGTAAATTTTAAAAAATAAAATTGTTTTCTGTCTCATGACGCGATGCCAACCACAAACATACAAAGCCTGTGGATGTTTCCGGTCGAAAGACGTATCTTTCTACTACGGCATGGTTACGTCCTTTTGCATTGCTTTTACTTCTGTTTATCAATGCTGTGACGACACGAGTTCCAGGGTCGGATCAGTTAGTTTTTGTGGGAGGGTTTCCAAAATTCTATTAAAGGGACGACCTGGACAAACTGCAAGACCCGGAGGTGACAGAAATAGTTCAGGCCACAATTGGAGGGAAATTTGCACCACTTCACGTGCGATACGCATAGCTCAATGGCTACTAGGAGCTGAGCGGGGTTCCGTGCTTTGAACTGTGTGCTGGAAGCGGCGAAAAGAGTGAGAGAGTCAAGCCGGTATTCATTGAGGTATGACGTGACTGGGTAGATTGTGATTGCCACTATCAGAGGATAGGTATAGGGTCCTTCTACAAGGGTTGTGGTTTGTGTTTGGAACCACCCAAGGTCTTGTTGCTTTAGTATTATTTTGATAAATAGTATTTTTATACGATTTTTTTGTTTAATTATGTAAAATGGAATAATGTTATAAAGTTTTTGAAGTTGTTGCCAAAATGAGGTTGAAGGGTGACGATGAAGTATATATTATATATGAGAGAGAGAGAGGGGGGCGATGAATATGAAAGAGGGGTGATGATGTATTATAGTATGCTAGATTGGTGATGAAGATGAGAGAGAAGATGAATCAGGATTGTTGATCAGGAATGAATGAACAATTCATTTGTATTTGTATAAATAATCATGTTCATGAGAAGTGGATATAAATTATAGAAGAATTATGAATTGTTGTAATGCAAAAAATAAACAGGTTAAGATTGCGGACGGCGGAAGAAGTTATTTCCCATGTATTGTTTACATTGTAGAGGTAGCTTAATAAGATTGGGCCTACCTCTACTATTGTTCTTCTTGTACTGTGCTGTCTGGTGATTGGCTGCTGTTGCCCATACTAGCGTCGTTGGTACCAGGTTAGAAGTCGCGCGACCATCGCGGTAGCTAAAATGAAGAATGCAGACGCGCAGACAGAAGGAAAGTAAGTCGCTCGAGGATGAGTGGCGATAAGCCCGACGGTCCAGCAGCAGAGCCGGGTGAATAGGGGAAAGCTGTCACTGAAGAGAGCTGACGGCGGAAAACGCCTGTTTGGAGGCGCCACTCTCCACAACTCAAGTCAGGAAGCCCAATCGTAGAAAAAGGTGTGGGCAGTCTGGGAGAGGAACAACGACAGCTAAGCGTCGAGGCGCCATTAATTCGACGTCCAGCCGCCGCCGCCCAGTTGAAGGAGCCCAACAAGTGAGAAAATGAAGCTTGTAGGATGAGGTGGAGTATTTGCTCGGCATCTCACACAGGAAGCAAGCTGCTCCGTCTTTGGACAACCGTTAATAATCTCGACCGCAAATGGTGGTGCCTCCCCCCCCCTCCCTCTCCCAGGTGGCAAGAAGTGGAAGTCCTCCGACAAAGCAGATAGCGCACCTGTAGGTCTGACCACCTCATAGAGCAGGTGTGCCGGTCTGCCACCAAGCTGGTCAACTCTCTGGCACCGAGTGAAAGGCAATGTCGAAACAACCCCCTCTTAAATCTGCCCATGCAGCAGGCACTGAAGGGCCCGGCCCACTTGTGTTATGCACTCATCCACACATGCGTTACGCTTATGAATATTTTTATGTATTTCCTTGCATACTGGCCAACGTAAATTTTCACAAGGATAGCATGTTTGATTTCTTCTGCAAAAATACATAAGGCTTACGAGTGTCACAATAGGCTAGTTTGAACCCAGCACTAAGGCTTCATGCCTCAAATGGTTCATCCTGCTGTAAATTAAAGTCGAGGTCTAGCAAACACAAGTCAGGACTGTGCTATGCATAGGTAAGCTAACTCTCGCTAAGGTAGGCAGTGACCTCATCCTGCTGACCTATATCTGCCACCCCCGCTAGAAGGCGCTACAGGTATCTCACAAGATTTCGCGGCCTGTGGCTAACCACTACGTTAGGTGGTCATTCTTTGTCTAAATCTCAACTGAGAAGGACGCACGCTGAAAGCTCTCTCTAGCAGTAGACTACGCAGGTGACGGGTGAAATTCAATTCATCGCAGTATAGCCAGAGCCGAACATTGTCAAAAAGGGAAAAGATCAATTTTTTTTTCAGCGCGATTTATTGATAATATTATTGGATTATGCTTGTAAAGTCTTGCCATGTTCTTATTGGATTATGCTTGTGAAGTCTTTCCATGTACTATGATGGTGAATGTTTGTAAAACTTAGCTTGACCATGTGGCTGACCCGCGAACGGTTTTCGAAACCACGAGGTAGCCCATACTGTCCAACTGTTGTTTCTCCTATGTGTATTATTGCAGACCAGTGGCTGTACCGGAGAATGTGTATATTAGTAATAACTTCTCCCTGTGTTTATGTTAGCCATGATATTTATATGTATAGGAATTAGGTTGGAGATTCCAGTGGACCACGGACTTAGAAGAATGATCGTCTCTTGTTTGTATAAGTGGACGCGATCACTGAGGGCTGTTTCTGTCACTATTGAGACGCTGTGCACACCCTTTGTAAGCAAGGAGTTGCAGAAACTCGTCTTATGTTTTGCAGACGAGCAGGCTTGGTCCGATGCAGGAGATAGACCACTGAGAGTCAACCCTGACATTCGGCTTGCAGTGGAGCATCGAGCACTGAGCTCCGATAGCCCAATAGTCAACAAACCAGAAGAGGAGACACCTGCCCCACACCTGAACGATACAGCTAAGTGCTCAAGAAACCCTGCACGAACACTGATCTAGAAGGACTGTGCGGTAGTCCAATCTCCTGAAAACGAACAGGCCAACCAGAACAAATAGCCCAATGATGAGACAGTTTCAAATATCGAGAACAGTAGCAGCATAGACCCATCAAGGAGTGAACTACTCGATGTGAATTTGGAATATTAAGTTAATCCTAGTTATATTACGTTGGACATTTAAGTTAAAGTAGAGATTAGAATTAGATATAGAGTAGATGATATAAATGTGTGATATTTACTGTTAACAATTGGCTGGACTACGTATGTTTCATACCCGTGCAAGAGCTGGTGTGTCAGTGAAGCTATAACACTTTTCTCCCTATCTATATAACCCTATCCGCACACAGACCGGGCTAAACATATAAATGTATTAAGATTAGTCATAAGGTGATTATACTATCCGATTCCCCCAGACGAAAGACGAGTGGGTAATAGCATTCCATTGTTCAGAGCCCAGCAACAATAGACCCACTGGGTTTAGTATCACTGGAAAGCCAAAACAAAATACTGCATTATCGTTTTGCGCATAGAACCAAGACGTATAGTCAGACCAATAATGTATTCCTTTATTTTCTATATAAGATATGCAGAGAAATATACTTTTGTTTCTTTATGTTAGTTTAACGGATTCATTAACGTATCTCTGAGATCTGTTTTGGCTTTCCAGTGTTACTAAACCCATTTCTGAATCGTTATTCGAAGCCTATCCTATCATGCTATCATATCCCGTAACTCGAAGGTCGTTGGGGCACCACAGATGATTGTTTAACCAGCATACTCCATCCTTCTCTGTCCTCAGCAACCCTCATGGCTTCGCTCAGTGTCAAGACATCCATTCTCGAAATGCCCAGAAGTCTTCTGTAGCACTTTATCTCTATACTTTGTATTGTTCGTTTATTAGAAGCAGAGATTTTAACAAACTTCAATTGTATACAAAGTTGACCAAAGTTTCCCTTTACGTTGGGGCACCGCAGATGATAGTTTAACCAGCGTACTCCACCCTTCTCTGTCCTTGTCAACCCTCATGGCTTTGCTCAGTGTCAAGACATCCATTCTCGAAATGCCCAGAAGTCTTCTATAGCAACTCATCTCTATACTTTGTATTATTTGTTTATTAGAAGCAGAGATTTTAACAAGCTAAAATTGTATACAAAGTTGACCAAACTCTCCATTTGAAATTGCACATTTTAGCCCACTTTGACATTGTACTGGAGGCAATGATGCTATTTCTGACAGCTGACATAAATCAGACCTATATTTGTAATAAGACGAGTAAAAGAAAACACAATGCCTGTTTGTGTGAAATTGGTACTGTGCTTTACCCTCGCAAAATGCTTATACTTTTATCTCTTTTTCTTCATCTGGAAGTAGTTTGTATAGTGCTTGTTTTTTCAGCAATGTTGCATTATGATTGCCCGGGTATTTTTTAAAATAATGAGGAGGCACTGTGGTCTAATGGTAGTGCTTCGGCTTGCGGATCGGAAGGTCCCGGGTTCGAGCCCTGGCCGGGCCATTGTGTTGTGTCCCTGGGAAAGACACTTTACTCCTGTTTTCCTACTCCTTCGGATGAGAGTATAAACCGAGGTCTAGTCTGTGTCGCATACATTCCATCATAACGGACTTTAAAGATCCTGACGCTCATGTCCTAGACGGGTGAGTGCCGGTGACAAGAAAACACCCAGCATGCACCTAGGTCCTTCGCCCCCATCCCTGGCTGCCCAGGATTGTGCTCAGTTGTCCGGGCGTCAGACCATGCGCCCAAAGGCTGCGGGTGGGCGTCTCGGGCGGCTTGAGTTAGATCCTGTATCGGCCAGCGCCTTGAGCAGCTCTTGAGCTGGAAAAGCGCTATATAAGAACGATTAAATAAATAAAATAAATAAATAATAATGACAGTGTTATACTCATATTGAGCCTCTGTTACGTTTGAGACGCGCACGATAGATCCGATTATTTTGTTTTGCAATGCATGCAATAATAGAGCATATTTACCTTTGGTTTGATTTTGCGTTGTTGCTAGAAGAAGCGTTGTATAATGTTTATAATTTTCGTTGGACAATATTGTTGAGAATTTACTAGAATTGTTTACTTATGGATCGAAGCATCTAGATAAATCTAGTAATAGCTAAGGGATTTTTCTAACTTAAATAAGGTTATAGGACGTAAGATAGTGCATAGTTCCGGTGACGAGTTTTATTTTGATTGGATGTTATTGCGTCATTCTGGAATGTTTGAACTTTTCCTTTTCTCTTTCTCCTTTGATTGCAGAGAGGCTGTATAAGTGATGCACTGTGTCTGCTTGAGTAGTGAAAGAGCGATTGATTTATGGAAATTTTTGATGATCTCTGAAGTGATTTTTGGAAAATGATCTTGTATGCAGTTGTTGATGTTTGCTGAATACGGTTGAAAAACTTTATATAACGACTCCTTGCCTTGTTGCTGAGTGAGCATGCTACGTGGATAAACGAATTTTAGTTACAATTATCAAGATTCAAGCATCGAATCAACCATTGATAAGTAAACTAAGTGTAACAGCCGCATATTGCCGTATATACATAAAATTTATTTGTATTATCTCCCGTAACTTGAAAGTCGTTGGGACATCACAGATAATCGTTTAACCAGCATATTCCATCTTTCTCTGCCCTCAACAGTCTTCATGGCTTCACTCAGTCAGTGTCAAGCCAGTCCATTCTCGAATGTTGTTCTCCCCCTTCTTCTGCCTCCTTGCACCGTGCTTTGTAGAATGGTGTTTGCAAGGCCTTTTGCTCTGGTTACGTGGCCATACCATCGGAGTTTCCGTTTCTTCACCACTGTGAGCAAGTCATCGTGTTGTCCAATGGCTTGTGTGATGGATTTCGTCATTGGTATTGTTCTGAGTATAGGAAACGCCCAGCAGTCTTCTGTGGCACGTCATCTTCATGCTTTGTATTCTTGATTGTAGGTCTGATGTGAGGGATCATGTTTCGCAAGAGTATAGGAATATGGAGATGACGAAGGAGCGAAACAACCTTACCTTGAAATATAGACTGATAGTCCTGTCTTTTGAAATGGCTTTTTATCTTGTCAGGGCAGCAGTTGTTTGTGCTATCCTAGAGACGACTTTCTGTCGGAAACCACTGTTTGTTCATTTATTAGATTAACGTCCCAAGACACTTTCGCATATATGGGACTTACCCACTGATACAATTGCTCTTAAATATTGGAAGCTGTGTACTGTGTTGAGGGATTGGCCGTGGACTTTGATGTCCGTGTTGATGCCATTGGCATTGTTGGTAATCATTTTGGTCTTCTCTGCACGTATTTCCATTCCAAAGGCTCTGGAGGTGGTGTCAAGCCTCTGTACCAGCTGTTCGAGTTCTTGTTCCTCTCCAGCCAATCCATCAATGTCATCCGCAAAACGGAGGTTGGAGATTGCTCTAATCCCTATGCTGATTGTACCTTCATGACCTGCAAGGGCATCTGATATGATGCGCTCTAGAAAGATGTTGAAGAGTGTTGAAGGGAGTATGCATCCTTGTCGTACGCCAATGGTTGTTTTGTGCCAGCTCCCGATGGCGTTGTTTTGGAGGACTGCACTAGTAGCATTGTCATACAGACTTTTTGACGACTTTAATAATGTTGGGACTGATGTTATACACTCTCATGGTTGCCCACAGAGCTGCATGCCAGACTCGGTCAAACGCTTTCTTGAAGTCTACAAACACAAGATGTAGATGTTGTTGGTTCTGTAGCTATTTCTCACAAATTACTCTTGAGGTTGAAAATCTGGTCAGTGGTACTTCGCCCTGCCCTGAATCCTACTTGTTTTTGAGCTATGATTTGTTCAGCTTGGAGTTTTAACCTGTTGAGTATTATTTTCAGGAGGACTTTGCTGGGATGGCTTATGAGCCTGCAGGTGCCGTAGTTTTGACATTCCTGAAGGTTACCCTTTTTGGGAAGAGTGATGACAAGCAACTGAGTTCACCACTTCCCACTCTGCCAGATCTTGTTACAGATATTGGTGCGGGCGTCAATCATCGCTTCTCCAGCAGGCCGGCAGGGATAGCTCAGTGGTCAGAGCGCACAACTTGTGTGAGTGCGTCTTGGGCGACGTGGGTTCGAATCCTGACTTCAGCAAACTATTGTGTGATTGCTGGATATTACGGGCCAGCGCTTTGAGAAGCTCTCTGAGCATGTAAGTGCGCTATATAAGAGAAATCTCTTTTTTTTTCTTTCCTCCTGCTTGGAGCTATTCTTCGGCGATGTTGCCCACTCCCGCTGATTTCCCCTTCTTCAGCGATTGCACTGCTACCTCAACTTCTTCTCGGAGAATTGGGAGGATTTCGTTTATGTTCTGGTGACATGCTAGAAATGATGGGTCTCCATTTGTATGTGGTTGTCCGATACTCGCCTTGGGCGGCTTGAGTTAGATCCTGTATCGTCCAGCACCTTGAGTCGCCAAGAACGGCGAAATATGTGCGCTGTACAAATAGCCAATAATAATAAATAATAATAATAAGTATGTGGTTGTCAAGGTCAGAATAGTACTCTGTCCATCTATCCAAGATTTCTTGTTCTTCTGTAAGGCACAAGCCAGACTTTCTTTGGACCATGGAGACTTTGGGCTGTTTAACATTTGTCAGCCACATCACAGGGATATAGCTTCTTGCTGTTGTTCTTGTTCAGTCTGTTCTCTATTTTCTGGCTTTGATCTTCTACCAAGTTCTGGTTTGCTGGGCACATGCCTTTTCGAATGTCGCTGTTTATTTCTCTGTAGGCATCAGCTGCCTCTTAGGTGTTCTTTCTCCTTTTCATCTCTCTTCATTTGTCACACAGGTCCAAAAGTTCATGAACCATGGTTTCTTCTTTGGGCAGAAATAGAAATAGATTTGAGTTTAGCTATCTCTATCAGTCGTTCTTTACCAAGATTCCAAAGCGATGTGAGAGATTAGATGCACAACATGTCAGAAACAATAATCGGTTTCTGTAAATACTTATAACACGAACATACTAATACTTGGCAGCAATCAAAATAATATTTAAACATACAAGTACTAGAAATCTACTAGTACTAACTTACTTCTAGTCTCTGGGAATCATGAAACCGTCTCGAGTCTATTGGTGATTGGCTGAGGATTTTTATTTTCACTTCAATTTGCTCCTTGACCCTCGTGGTTCTAAGCTTCGGTGTAACGAGAATATCTACGTCATCTCCGACCAATCGTCTCGTTCTCGCGACTATGTGAATCTTTTCTCGGACGTCTTTGTTCGCATGTCCTGCTCTGGGACACTATCTGTTACGTCTCAACTTCGACAGTCAGGGGAGAAATGCAGGGTGGATTTAAGAGTGATATGATTCGCGTGGCTACTTAGCGGCCAATTGACACTTCTCACATGTCCAAGTGGGCTAAATTATATTCCCGTTAGTGAGTTCTGCTTGATGGTATCAGGAGTAAACGTCTCAAGAAGGTTAATTTAATAACTGCCAACATTCTTTTAGGGAGCTGGTAAATAAGTTTTGTTCAATACTATCTGTTTATCGCTGAGTTATCACATTTTTGTTGTCAACATTTCCGATATTACACTCATAAAGTCACATTATCTTCAGCGTAAGGGGTAGTGTGGGGTAGGTAGAAGAGGGGGGGGGGAGTGGAGTGTTTGGATCTCCGCGTCATATATTCACAGATTTGATTTGCCTTATGGACACAAAACCTTGGGCTTTATAAATATTTAGTCAATATTATATTTTGGACGTGAACATACTTCATCAGATTCTACGTGCGAGTAAACCTCAATCCTACCTTGGCAAGGTTTATAGTAGTAATAATTTCATAATATTTTTATTTCATTACCAGACGTCGAGGTTGAATTGTTCTTGTACTAAAGCGTGCATTTCTATTGTGTAACATGCAGTCACTCACTTGTGGTTTTGGATTTAATTTCCGATCAGCACATGTATAGTTATTTGGAAATGTTGTTTCTCTTTCTCAGATTCTAGTGCCATTGTTTACACGGGATCCGGCACCAGACACACCAGCGCGCAAGACACAGCCCGGCTAACGGGGAACGCATTCTTTGTCAATGACTCCCTGTCCTTGTTAGACGTCGAAACGCAGCTCTATACCATCACCTGGGAAGACTTCGTGAAAAACCCTGTAAGTTGCCAAGCTATCTCATTTGCCAATTTCCTATTCAATATTCTTTGGTTACGACATGTCCGCTTCTGATCGTGTCCATTGGCGATGATGTGATCAATTATTTTGGGGAGATTATACGTTATCGGCATCTTGGCGTGGAATATGAGATATGTCCAACTAAACCAATTCAATGTTTCACTCGCCAAATGTCCAACTCGATCGATTCAATGTTTCCACGAGTTATTGAAAGATTGAATCGATCGGGTTGAACATTGTCACGTCACCCGAATGGGCTCAGTGACTTCAGCTCTAACAGCGAGTGAAGGGATTCAAACTCAAACTAAAATATTAACACAAATACCAGATGAACAATTACACTCTTTTATTCAACACATATACACAGGAATATGGGAATCTAACCCTATCTCAACCCTTAACCGGTCCCCACAACCCCAACAATTAACAAACAATTATCTCCATTGACTAATCCGTAACCCTTTAAACATTGGACACAAAGTGCCAACCCAACCAATGATACAACAATATGAAAACATAGATGAAGTATTACAACAGATGGCTTATGTATACAACCAATAAGTTTTGGCAGAAATGTATGTAATTAATATCAAAACTCTTTACATAAATCAGCACAATTCGTTATTTAATACAAAGCTTAACTAATATCATCTGGAATCAGCAGCACAGGTCTTTGCTTTTCCACTACAGAATTCCAGAAAAATAACCACACTTGCACTGTTTTCACAACTAACACAGACTCTAAAGCTCAACAAGTCTCGCTCACGACCTTCCACGTATTCTGTGAAAATCACTAATAAATGTTTACTAAGTGTGTAGTATGGGTTTATGTGCGTGTAATGTTTTATGTTGGTGAGTGTGCGTGAAGAAGAAATCCTCCCAATTCTCCGGGAAGAAGTTGAGGCAGCAGTGCAATCGCTGAAGAAAGGGAAGTCAGCGGGAGTGGACAACATACCAGCGGAACTGCTACAAGCAGGAGGAGAAGCGATGACTGATGCTCTCACCACTATCTGTAACAAGATCTGGCAGAGTGGGGAATGGCCTACACCATGGACCCAGTCGCTTGTCATCACTCTTCCTAAAAAAGGTAACCTTCAGGAGTGTGAAAATTACCGCACCATCAGCCTCATCAGCCATCCCAGCAAGGTCCTCCTGAAAATAATACTCAACAGGTTGAAACCACAAGCTGAACAAATCATAGCTGAAGAACAAGCAGGATTCATGGCAGGGCGAAGTACCACTGAACAGATTTTCAATCTCAGAATAATCTGTGAGAAATACCTACAGCACCAACATCTATATCATGTGTTCATAGACTTCAAGAAGGCATTTGACCGAGTCTGGCATGCAGCTCTATGGGCAACCATGAAAGTGTACAACATCAGCCCTAAAATCATAGAAGTCATCAAAAGCCTGTATGACAAGGCTACCAGTGCAGTCCTCCATAACAGCGTCATCGGGAACTGGTTCAGAACAACAATCGGTGTGCGTCAAGGATGCCTACTCTCTCCAACACTCTTCAACATCTTCCTAGAGCGCATCATGTCAGATGCTCTTGCAGATCACGAAGGCACAGTCAGCATAGGGGGCAGAGCAATCTCCAATCTTCGTTTTGCGGATGATATTGATGGATTGGCTGGAGAGGAACAAGAACTTGAACAGCTTGTACAGAAGCTTGACACCACCTCCAGAGCTTATGGAATGGAAATAAGTGCAGAGAAGACCAAAATGATGACCAACAACACCAATGGCATCAACACGGACATCAAAGTACAAGGCCAATCCCTCAACACAGTGCACAGCTTCAAATATTTAGGAGCCATTGTGTCAGACAATGGGTCTCGACAGGAAGTCCTCTCCAGGATCGCACAAACAACTGCTGCCCTGACAAGGTTGAAGCCCATTTGGAAAGACAGAACCATCAGTCTACATTCCAAAGTAAGACTGCTGCGATCTCTGGTCATCTCCATCTTCCTATATGCTTGCGAAGCATGGACCCTCACAGCAGATCTCCAACGAAGAATACAAAGCATGGAGATGAGGTGCTACAGAAGACTTCTGTGCATTTCCTATACCCAACACATCACCAACGTTGAAGTCCGACAGACCATCACACAAGCCATTGGACAACACGATGACCTGCTCACAGTGGTGAAGAAACGGAAACTCCGATGGTATGGCCACGTCACCAGATCATCAGGCCTTGCAAAGACCATTCTGCAAGGCACAGTGCAAGGAGGTAGAAGAAGGGGGAGACCGAAAAAGAGGTGGGAGGACAACATTCGAGAATGGACTGGTTTGACACTGAGCGAAGCCATGAGGGCTGCTGAGGACAGAGAAAGATGGAGTATGCTGGTTAAGCGATCATCTGTGGTGCCCCTACGACCTTCGGGTTATGGGACAGGATAGGATAGGATAGGATAGTGTGCGTGGCCATGAGTACCGCAGTGCAGCATCAACGTGGTAGGGGTTATGCAGCACGAAGGCGGCAAAGGTCACGCAACACCATAGTTTCTCGAACCGGTTCAGAACATCATTGACCCAACGCACAGCACCATACAACACCAGCATGGAAGCAACAGCAAACAACATGCAGGCAACAGCCAAGCAGGCAATCCGGTCAACATAATAATTCATCTTACTGGGCTATCCAAATGCAAAGTAAACATAAAATTCCCGTCCGCCATCTTGACCTGTTTATTTATGCATTACAAATAATTCACAATTCTTCTATGATTTATATACCTTCGCATAAACGCTGATTATTATACAAATGCATTTTAATTCCATTCCTAATCAAAATCTTGATTCATCCTCTCACTCATTTACATCACCCCTCGGCCATACTTATCCATCGTCACCCTTGACCTCGTTCTTGCAACAACCTCAACAACATTATTCCATTATACACTTCCAACAAGAAAATCATATGAAAATAATATTTATCAAAATGCCCCTTCCCCACTCATCCATCATCATTCATCCTCATATGCATGCTCAGAGTGTATAGCCACTGAAAGAATTGGGAAACTGCATGCACCACTCACCTTCAGTCATCGGCCTGTGATGGTACAGACAACGCACCACAACACAACACAACACAACACACAGTCTGTACGAGAGTCGATGGTTCATTACTGTTGCACTCACTTATGATCCTAGGACATCCTAGTATCGACGAGATACTAGGCTTTGGGCAGTCTCTAACAGAAAAGCACACACCCTTAGGAATAAACTCTACACGGTTTCACACAGAAATGGTGGCAGTAATATCCCTCCTATACTGCTATAAAAGTACTTTTCTATAGCAATTCCAACAGCACACTGGTCATTCTTGCCCTTCTTAAGGAACAAGATATTGGGTGGTTCTAAACACAAAACACAACCCTTATAAACGGACTCCACAGCTATCATATAATAGTGGCAGTCACAAATATCCAGTCATCGTCCGATCACAAGCAGCAGGAACTTGACTGTCGCCTTACACCGCTTCTCCCAGTCCAAAATTCAAGGCACAGAACTCAGTTCAAGCTTCTAGTAGCTACCGAATCATGTAAAACACGAGAAACTTTCAAAACTATCAAACACTACACAATGCATTACGCTGACCCGAAACTTTTTGCACAGCACTCAAATAGATATGAAACTGTAAACTATATACGTCCTGACACAGCATAAATTTAGCGTGTCCTAAACTCGTGCCGTCACAAACATATCTCTTATTCTACACCAAGATGCCGATAACATTTATGTATCGATTTCTAAACGGGAAATTTGCTGAAACAATAAATACACCAAAGCTGTTCATAGGCCTGTTTCAAAGACTGCTTCACACAACACATTCTGAAGAATTCACCACCATTCACACATTGCACAAATTTGCAGCACATGTTAATTCTCAACAAACTTTCAAGTTTCACGCCTTCACATTATATGAACATTTAAAGGTGCATGGCAGATGCAATCAAAGTGACATAAAGCAGCATTATAAGTCACGTTGATAGTAGGCCTATTATGTCATACTGATTAAAAATTTACGACGTTGCCTACGTCGCAATAAAAAAAAAAAGTGGTACTTATGGATAATTGTTAACATCCAGCGCAGAAGAAAGAACTTTTACATTCTGTCAGTTTTATTTTTATTTTCGGAGTATTTGAAGTAAATAGCAGCAAGAAGACATGAATTGAATCGAAGACGGCAGTTTGATGACATGTGGTTCAAACAGTGGTCGTGCACATTTGCTTTCATTTCGACGACAAAAGAGATAATTATGTTAAATTTTTACGTGTTATTATTAGTACCTTCTAGTAATCCTTGTCGGGAATTAAAAATGCGTCTTCATCAATAGTTTCATCGGGTAGGTAATCTAGAATCTATAAGCTCGTCTTCAGTCCATAGAGGATCGACATTTTGTTCCTTGTCTTTTACGTGGAGAACAGTCGTAAGTAATCCGTGTAAGTGTGCCATCTGTGATTTGGCACACCAGCTCAATTCCTATGTGAGCAGCACTGTTTAGTGCCTCCACATTTTGCTTGCTGCGGGCTATTTATAGCTTGCCTGCACCCTCCCTTCCGGTAAAAGGAAAGGAAAGGAAGCATCGGTGAAGCTATTTATAGCTAGCCTGGCTGACCTAACCTCAAAATCTAAAAAGCTTTGGTTGGGTCGCTGTGTTGGTCAAATAACTGGCGACATCAGTTTTAGGAACCCTCTACTTGGCCAATGAAAATCTAAATCGATACATAGTTAGTTATTACAAGAAGAAAATCGCTTTTTAAAATCGAAAAATCAGCACTAAATGTGATTGGTGGAGTGACTTGTAATTTCAAAGATGCCGTAATGATGTTAAAATTTATGTGGTATTGGTGACGTTGATATTGCTGATCTTATTTGAATGTGTGAATAGACAATAAATTATATATTGATTGATTGATCGATTGATTGTGGAAAACAGCTTTACCACCCTCTAATTGTAGCATGTACCTACATCGCTGGAAGTGCGCATCATCTGCATCATTTTCTTCTTCACCACTTTGTCCACTTGTAAAGCATCCCCATCTATGTTAGAAGCCCACTCTCTTTAAAACAACAGTAGTCAATGCCAGACGGGCATTGCATTTGTACTCTAAAATGAAAATATAAGAGGTTTTTCCAACTTAGTTTCGTATACTCCGTTGAGTCTACACAGTGAGACTTCCGAAAGTAGAGGTACCCGTATACAGCATGAAAGCATTGTGCGTTGGCACTACGCTATAGCGTATCTTACTATAGAAAACATTGCAAGTTTCATCAGGAGCAAGAGAGTCATATGGGCTTTGCCCTTCTAATTTTCTAAGTTATTAATATTGAACTGTGATTCTTTGATGCATGCTAGACATTAAAGAGACACACATACTATGCAAATTTGGTCAACCTCACTCCTGTCGAAATTCGGTTAGTATAGGTACTTTGAAGTGACCTTGACCCTAAACTACGAGAGGTATAAAGTTCAAACTTGTTGTATTTAGAGATGATATTGATCTTTCATATTTCTTGCGTTTTTGCGTTGATCTTGAAGGTCAAGGTAAATTTGGTCTTGCAAAAACATACAAAAAATAGGTCATGGTCAGGTACTAGATAATTGCTGTATGTTTAACACATAATATGCAACATCATTGGGTTATTTTTTCAAACATGCATGAGAGGTCACGTGAAGGTCATTGAAGGGAAAGGTCATCCTAAGGTTACTGTTTTATTGGCACAATACAACTTTTGCTGTAGGTTATTTGATAGTACATGTTCGAGTATATTTGGACCGGAGGTCAGAGTCATCTCAAGGTGAAGAGCATAGAAAGATCAAAGTCGGTATTACTTTGCATTTTAATGCCACCGTTTCATTTGGTTGTTGTTTTTCTTTTTGGGGGTTCTCATTTTCGTGCTAAATATTGCAAGTTCGATAAGGAGCATGTAAGTCATATGGGCATTGACATTGTCCTTCTAGTTCTAAATGAGCGGTACCATCTTGGATGTTGTGCAGGACCTTTTGCTGAACCACTCTTTCGATGACCTCTTAGCTCTGTCTGCGTTGACGTCAGCATGCCGTCAGAACAATAACAACCAGTCACTTCTGCCAAAGCCTTTGAGTCGACATCCTTCTTTCCTATGTCCGGACGACTCGTGCAGTGCCTTCGTGGGTAGACCAGTATTCGCGCACGCTAACTCAGCCGCAATAGACAGTTTTACTTCGGCCAATGTTCGTGCGGACGAGGTCGCTCCTATGGACAGTTCTAGTCACCCAACTGGAATATCAGTGCAGAGGAACTATGCAGACAAAGACTTATCGCAGTCAGCGGTAGTCGATTCCTCTCCCTCACTAGAGCCGCAGTCAACTGCTTACGACAGTGGCAGCGATTCGGGTACAGATTGCGATCCAGTTGATGAGGACAGAACCACTATTGACAACTCCAGCAGCGACGAAGGTAGCTATTCATCCGCTATCAGCCGCGAAAGTGTGACTCATGACAGCTGTTTCAACTACGCCTACAGCAATGAGAGCAAATCTATCGAAGACAATATCAAAGGTGGGCTAATCGACGATCAGTGCGACAACAACAATAATGGCGAAATGTACCGGGAGTCCTGCGATGGTAATGACAACACTAAACATAGCCCGGAGTTGACCTTGAGCAAGATTGACCAACACAAGAAATGTGTCCGTGAAAACACGAGCCCTCCTGCCAATACGATTGCAGATGACAACGACCCGACCACTGTTTCTACAGATACAACTAAAACTGCCACTATTACGACGTATAAGGTGAAAGAAACGGTCAATAATTCAACGGCTACGACAACTTTAGACACTAATCAGACCAACTGTGAAACACATTGGACTGATAATGTCACTAATGTGAGCAGTAATGCCGCATGTTCCAATGAAAATGTCACTAATATGAACAATAACGGCGCAAACACGACCAATAATGCTACTGAGTCACAGGTGGCGAAAAAGGCCCCAGATTCCTCTAAAGTTGCAGGCGGTAAATGGCAATGTGTCCGTGAAATCAGTGGGCTAGAGAACAGCAGCGAGGGGCGGTATCCAGAAGCTGCTCGCTTCTTGACAAAGATGTGGAAGTTCGATAAAAAGGATAAGAAACTTTTGAAGAAGGTATTGCAAGATGCATTGAAGAACAAGACAGGTCCTGAAGGTGTGAATCCGATGGTCACTCGTCCCGGCAAGGGCAGATTTAAAAATAAGACCAAGACAGTGCTCACTGTTATGCATCCATTTTCACAAGGCGAACGACTCCACCGAATGAACAAGAAAGAATGTACACAACACTACAGGTAAGTTTTCCTGTATACAGAGGTCTAAAGAGAGTTCACTGGAGCTGTCCCAAATCGGTTCTTATGGGAACTTTGAAGTTACCTTGACCCTAGATTATGAAAGATATAAAGTACAATTTTTTTCTCTTTAGAGACAGTGTATTGATCTTTTATGTATGTTCCGTTTTTTAGTTGATCTTAAAGGTCAAGTCATTTTAGGCTTTCAAAAACATTTTTAAATGTCTCATGGTACAGTGGATTGGCTTTATATTTGACCCATAATTTGCAACAATGTTGGGTTATTTTATCAAACATGGGCATCATAGGTCACGTGAAGGTCAAGTTAATCCCAAGGTCAAGGTCACTGTATGTCGAGGTCATCTTAAGTCGCTGTTTTTGTGGGGGGTATAATACAACTTTCGCTTTAGTTTATTTGATCGAATATGAGTGTATTTGTAGCCGGAAGTCAAGGTCAAGAGCATAGAAAGATCACAGTCGGTATTTCTGTGCATTTTAATACAACCGAGTCATGTTAAATATTGCAAGTTCCGTAAGGAGCATGTAAGTCATATGGGCTTTGCCCTTCTTGTTCTGTCAGGAATGGGTAAGAGGAGGGAAGGAGGGATAGTGCCACGGATAGCCAGCTACTGTACTGTAGGCTACATGTATGTATAAAGAACTGCCTACCTGCATGCGATTTGAGTTTGCGGTCACTCTAAATCGTTGCATAATTATGGCACTTTTGTTCCTATTTCAGGTTAATGTCTGTTTCATCGTCTTACATACTCAAGAAATTTTCTGGAAAGCGTCGAAATCAAAATAAACAACAAGAAAAGGACCAGCAAAAGCCATACTCTTTGGCTTTTTCATCTACATTAAAAAAATTTTATCAAGGAGAAAAGCCGGTAAGCTATACAATTTTCTCAATTTGGATAGCTTCAAGTTTGAAGAACATACTTGACACTGTAAAAATTATTGCGAATAGGCTGCCTAAGAAGCGTATGAGTCATATTTGCTTTCCCCTTCTAGTTTACTCATTATAATTATGTAATATAATATAGGTATCTTCAGTCTTCCTTAAAATACTTTCATTACTTTTTTTTGTAGTTTTGTGAATGTGAGAATTGCAATTTGAACTAAATACCCTTGGAAAAAGCGCTATTTAAATCCCTTAAAATAATGCGAAGAATACAAAGCATGGAGATGAAGTGCTACAGAAGACTTCTGGGAATTTCCTATACACAGCACATCACCAACGACGAAGTCCAACATCACACAAGCAATTAGACAACATGATGACCTGCTCACAGTGGTGATAAAACGGAAATTCCGATAGTATGGCCACGTCACCAGAGTATTGGGCCTTGCAAAGAACATCCTGCAAGGCACGGTGCAAGGAGGCAGAAGAAGAGGGTGACCAAAAAAGAGGTGGGAGGGCAACATTCAAGAATGGATTGGCTTGACACTGAGCGAAGCCATGACTGATGAGGGTTGCTGAGGACAGAGAAAGATGGAGTACGCTGGTTACACGATCATTTGTGGTGCCCCAACGACTTTTGAATTACGGGGATAGGATACTAATAATAATAATAATAATAATAATAATAATAATAATAATAATAATAATAATAATAATTATTATTATTATTATTATTATTATTATTATTATTATTATTATTATTATTATTATTATTATTATTATTGTTGTTGTTAAAATAAAAACAATAATAATAATTGGAAAAAAAATAAAAAATTTAAAATAATAATAATAATAATTATTATTATTATTAATAATAATACTTATTATTATTATTATTATTATTATTACATGTATTATTATTATTATTATTATTATTATTATTATTATTATTATTATTATTATTATTATTATATAAATGTTATATTCAATGGAAGACACGTAATACAGATCAGGCCAAGATTCATGGGCTAAATCAAAAGAAGAAGAAAATGTTACTGACCAGATAACAATATGACATGTTGCTCGATCAATTGCTGTAGTCTTTGGTATCGTGTCATGGTGGAATGAAATACCTGTATCAGAATTGCTGTGAGCGCGCCGAAATCAGGATCAAACTCATGCTGCTCATGGCGGCAATTAGGAGCATTGTACGCACTGTCAAACGCCCCAACCAACTGAGCTTTCCTGAACCATCGAAATGTCTGATGGCGCAGTTGGTTAGTTGCTGGTTTACCATGTCAAAGGTCGCGGGTTCGATTCACGCAAGGAGCGAATTTATGTGACTTAGGCACGAGACTATTCAAGTCACCGAGGATTTTGTCAATGTACTCCGGTTTCTTACATCCTTTCATTAATGGTACTGTATGCAATCTAAGATTTCTAAAATAAAAATTCGACTTCCGTTCGATTCCTCTAATAACGATCTCCCTGCCTTTACACCACATGTTTCTGTGATTGATGTGTGTTTGTTGTGTGTGTTTGTTGTGTGTGCAACACGTACCTTCTGGTTCTTGCCTTGCGACCCTTTCTCTCCATTATTCCATTAGTACGCTCGCTCTTCAAATAATTCTTTCTATTTTCAAATTCACAGTTTCTTAAAGTCTATACTTCGCGCAGAATCAATTCTTCTGTTTTACATCAAACTACACTGCTACATGTGTGTTTGTGTGTACTGCTAGCCATGGCCTGAGCGACCTTTGGCCTTGACCCTTCGACCTCAACCTCTGCATACGGTTTTCGCTGTGGCTCAGGGGTGTGGTTCTCCCTGTCGTGATTGCAGTATGTTGGCTCGTGTGCGAACTGTATGTGTGTGTGTGTGTGTGCGTGTGTGCGCGAAAGCTTTTGGGTTATGACCTATTATAGATATGCGTTTTAAGGAAAAACTCGTTTAATTTCTGAAACGTTGTGTAGTAACATAGTCACTTGAACTGTATTTCTGTAACCCACTGCCTGTCTTCGCATGGTACACACACGTGTGGGTGTGTGTGCGTGTGTGTGTCTGCGCGTGTGTGCTATATATCGATTCTGAGACATATTCCTTGTGTTTTATCTTGGCAATAAAATTATTTGACCTGACTTGACTTGTGAAAGTATGTGAAATATGTAATGTTGGTACAATACTGGGAGGTAAAGCAGTCTTTAAAGACAGATGACTCCGGTGAGAAAAAAAATCTCCCGTCGCTGTCTAGATGCGAAATTGTCTTTTTCTGGCAGCCCAAAACAAAATCGTCGTGGAGAAGGCGTCATGAGTACAAAGTTCCCGTTGAGTGCCTGCCCCGCATTCGCCCCAGTGAGTCTGAGCAGCAGCCTAAAAACGCTGTGGCCTTCGTCTCACTGCAGGAACTGGGAGAAGGAGACGTCTTTGTGAGTTCTTGTCCATCTTTTGGCCACGGTTTTGACTCGCATGCATAGCAATGTGAGTCTGTGTGAGTCTATGTATAACCTCACCCCCACCTTCAACATCTCCCTCAATCCCAGGGCCGGATGTGGGGGGTGGGGGGGGGGGGTCCTGGGTTCCGGACACCCCCCCACCCCCCTGGCCATTCGATGTACCTCACTCAGTCAGAAAAAAATATATATATGGAGTTTTTTTTAAAGCTCTTAATTTAGTTGACACTGGTGGTAAGTAAAACGTTCCTCATTCTACTCAAGTTCCTCGAGCGGACACGTTTTTGTCACCCCTAACCCCTTAAAAATTTTTTGGAACCCCCCCCCCCCCTCCAAGAGTAAGTGATCCGGCCCTGAATCCCATCCCCCCCCCCCCAAAAAAAAAAAAAAAAATCTGAAAAAAAATTTGGGGGGAGGGAGAGGGGGGGGGGGGGAGGGAGAGGGGGGCAAATATGTGCGGGATAAGTTTGAAATAGTCCAAAAATGATATTAAAAAAAAGAAAAAGTATCCGCCGTCTGGACGTGCTAAACTTGCAAGTGGATTAATATATTAGAACCTATTTCAACTATTACAACCAAACTTGGTAAGATGCTGTATTACCATGAGACCTCATAAATGATCAGTGAATGCCTTGACTTCAAGGTTGAGGTGACTCGGTCGATAAATGTTAGTAAAAAATGACAAATTTTCACAAAATTTCACTTTGACTCTAGGTTATTAATATTGAACTTATGATTCTTTGATGCATGATAGATATACTATACAAAGTTGGTCAACCTCACTCCAAGGGCAAGGTCACTGGAGCTGTCCAAAGTCTATTATATAACTACTTAGACGTTACCTTCACCCTAAACTATGAGAGAAAAAAAGTCCAAACTTGTATTAGATCGATCTTTCATATATGTTCTGGTTTTACGTACGTTGATCTTGAAGGTCTTGCATAAACATATAAATATATATGTCATCGTACAGTGGAATGTTTGTTTATTTAAGCCATCAGACATGCATGGGAGGTCAAGGTCATCTCAAAGTCACCGTTTTTTGTTTGTTTGTTTTGTTGTTGGCTTTTTTTTTTTTTTGGGGGGGGGGGGGGGGGGGGGGGGGGCGGGTTGGGGAGGGGGTGGGACATAATACAACGTTTGCTATGGTTTATTTGATAGTACATGAGTTATTTGGAGCCTGAGGTCAATGTAACCTCAATGTCAAGCGCATAGAAAGATCTAAGTCGGTATTTGCATTTTGATGCCACCGGTTCATTTTGTTTTTTTCTGGGCACTAATTTTCATGTTTAATATTGCGAGTTCCATTGGAAGCAGGAAGCATATGAGTCATATGGGCTTTGCTTCCTGTTAACTGGTCCTGACAGCAAAGTGAACCCTCGTGTCATTATGTAACATGCATTACAGAAATAAATGATTATCTGTTCAGTTATCTGTAAGCAAAGCAAAAAAGCCTTGAATACCTTACTTAAAAAGCCATGTTCATGGTCCTCTTGATTGAATATAAAGTTGAAAAGAGTCGCTATTTTCAGCTATGGTCCAAGTGAAATATATGAAGTAAATAGAACTCGATGAACACTATAGGACGACCTTTGTTCTGATGACCAGCAGAAGTGTTAAATGTTATTATAGAGCCGCGTCTTGATGTTCACAAAGATATTGACCATGACGACGACGATGATTGTGATGATGATGATGATGATGATGATGATGATGATGATGATGATGGAGGCCGCGATGATGTTGGTCGAGGCGGTTATGATGATGGATGGTGGCTGATTATTGTGCTCCCAAGCTTAACGACCAGTGCATATCATTTTGTAAATATTCCAGGGTTTCGATCAGCTGCCTTTACCACTGTGCGTCAAACCTAAGACTTCTTCTGTCAGCCTGGTGAGTAATGATTCGTTAGATACTTGCCGCTTGGTCTGTTAAAAACAACAACACACATTTGAATTGAGAATGATACAAGGTTTAGTGCGGTTTTTCATGTTACAGAAATGTAATTATAGTGTATGTAAATTGATCATTTGTAATTTATTTTATTGACTCACCTGCATAGCAAAGTGAGTCCTATGTACTCGCCCCCAAAAAAAAAACATTTTTTCCAGATTTTTGCAAATATGTGCGAGATGAATACTAAATAGTCCAAAAAAGATATCGAAGAAAAAAATTCCGTCCGTCCGTCTGTCTGTCCCCCATCGCCTGTGCAAAAACTATAAAGGGGCTAAGTGCTCAGAACATATTTCAACTATCATAACCACTCTTGGTAAGATGGTGTATACTCATGAGACCTCATAAATGATCAGTCAATGAATGGCTTCATCTCAAGGTCAAGGTCACATGCTCACAGGGTCATCAAATATTAGCCCCAAAATAAAAAAAATGTCACTAAATTTCAATTTTTTTTTTTAGGTTATTAATATTGAACTGATAATTCTTTGATGCATGATAGATACCAATAAGACACACATACTGTGCAAATTTGGTCAACTCACTCCAAGGTCAAGGTCACCGGAGCTGTCCAAGGTCAGTTCATATATGTACTTAGAAGTGACCGTAACATCAGAAATGTTGTCGACAAAGATGTGGTAACTCAGCTTAGAGATAAACAGATAGTATTGAATAAAACCTGACGTTAAGTTACCAGCCCTCTAAAGGAAAGTTTGCACATGTTAAATTAACCTCCTTGGGACGTTCACTCCCGAGACAGTCAAGCATACCTCGCTAAACAAGAATGTTAGTTAGCTTACTCGACCATCAGACCAGGGTCTTTTGACCGCTAAAGTAGCCATGCGACTCATATCTCTTCTAGATCTACTCTGCGTTCCGTCCCTGACACTCGTGGTTGAGACGTAACCGATAAGGGCTCAAAACCAGGACAGGAGAGCAAAATTTCCAAAGAAGATGCATGTGATGGCGAAAGCGAGATTACTAGCCACGAGAATTAAATGATTGGTCGGAGATGACGTAGAGACTCCTGCATATCCCCGTATACGGTGCGTTAGCCAGTCAGTCGAATACGAAGCGTGGAGCCACGAGGGTCAAAAAGGAGCAAACTGAAGTGAACGATTATCCTCGGCCATCACCAAGAAAGTGATAGACTAGGGACGGTTTCACGATTCCCAGAGACTAGAAGTAAGTTAACACTAGTAGTTTCCCAGTACTTGTATGTTTATATATTATATTGATTGCCATGTATTAGTATGTTCATGCAGTTATGTGTATTTACAGAAACCGATTATTGTTTCTGACACGTTGTGCATGTTGCTCAATATATCTTAGCCTTAAGATTTGGATCGTAGTGTGCAAATGGGAAACTCCGCAGGTGTCTGATGCTATAGATTCCTTGCAGAGGGCACCGCATACCAATATCGGAATAGAATATTGTAGCCAGAGTTCTGGATTTTATAGTGTATCCAATGTCGGTGCATTCAACAGTGTAGTCCTTCTTCATAAACACAGTTTATCAAATTTATTGTATATATCCAGGTCTCTGCCCATTGCCTAACCACATGTCGTCGCCATAACGTGTTGGCGAGAGCCAGTAACTTTGTCGCTCGTTTCGTACAAGTAGGCCTACTTGCTGCACATAGGCGCGCTAATGTTACAGTAACACGAGACCGAATGGATGGAGAGTGAAAACTGGATGGCTGGGAGTCAGCAATGTGCGCTTGTGTTGGTGTGTGTATGTGTGTGTGTGTATGTGTGTGTGTGCGCGCGTGTGTTTGTGTGTGTGTGTGTGTGTGTCGACTAGAAAATATATATTTGCCCTTTTGTACAGTTCATTCGTTTCATGACTTTATCTTCTTATCCTTTTATTGTGATTTGCTGTTAGCTTGTTCACATGTTCTCTATGTTTTATATGTGCTTTTGTGTGGTGCTGCAGCTTTTACCGAATGCATTCCTTGTGTATTATTCACTTGGCAATAAATTATCTTGAATCTTGAATCTTGAATTTTACAGTTCAGCTCTGGGACGGTTTGTGGATTCAACGCATGACGCTTGCTCCTGTGAAAAAGAAGGAGATCATCTAGATTCTACCTCGCCACATCCTGCCCCATTAGCTACCCGACTCACCCGATCAGCCTGAGAGCGACCAGACTCCCTCAGAGTGACCACCAGACTCAAGCACTCGCCGACGCAGAGCAGCTAAGTCCCTCTCAACTGCAACTGACGTAGAACTACTCGAAACAATATTACACCACCAGAACAATATTAGACCACCAGAACAATATTAGACCTGCTTAGCAAATGATGAAGAAAAACTGCTAAAGAAATAGCCCAGCACATTGAACAGTTATAGTTATCAATTTACATTTAATTAAAGTAACGTTAGATTTTGTGTTGAACATATAAAAGTTGAAATCACATACATATACGACTGGTGTCATTCTATTTGTATTGTTGTGTATTCACTAGCTCTTCTTCTCTGGAGACCATGTAAACTAGTCCTTTGATTAGTAAAAAGCATTTCTTAAAGCGAGCCAAATGATACTTTAAAACCCGAGAACAAATATAAATTGTATGTGACCAAGCACCGTGATTAGTCTCTCACATCGCTTTGGAGATTTGGTAAAAGAACGTCTGGTAGAGGTAGTTTAATGCCCCATCTATCTTCAAGTCTTTCTCTTGTAAGATAAGCGTATCTTCTCCAGGATATCATCACAGTGACTTTGACCCTAAATTACGAGAGATATAAAGTACAAACTTGTAGTATTTAGACATGATAGATTGATCTTTCATATTTGTTCCGTTTTTGAGTTGATCTTGAAAGTCAAGGTCATTTTAGGCCTTGCAAAAGCATACAAAAAATAGGTTATCGTACAGTGGAATGGCTGTTTATTTAACTCATAGTATGCAACAAGTTTTCAACATTGGGTTATTTGATCAGACATGCATGAAAGATCATGTGATTGTCGAGCTCATCCCAAGGCCAAGGTCTCTGAAGGTCAAGGTCATCACAATGTCACCGTTTTTTTTGCCAAATACAACTTTTGCTGCACTTTACTTGTGTATTTGGAGCCGGAAGTCGAGATCATCTTAAGTTAAACGAGCATAGAAAGATCAAAGTCGGTTTTACTTTGCATTTTAATGCAACCACTTGACTTTTTTTCTGTGCATTCATTTTCATGTTAATTACTGCGAGTTCCATAAGGAGCATGTGAGTCATATGGGATTTGTCTTTCTAGTTTGTTTTTTTTTATAGCGCTTTGTTAAATGTATGAGAGCTATTCCTGACATTTGTCTTGACTTTTATGGTGTTGTATTGTATTGTATTGTACGGACACTGAGCATTCGACAATGGATGGAGGCACGAGCGTTATAAATGGACATCATCATCATCATCATCATCATCATCATCATCATCATCATCATCATCATCATCATCACTCTAGATGTCTTTTGCTTAGAGCTCGTAGTAATATTGACTTGTCGTGGCTCGTTACCAGGTGAGCCATGGCGCAGAATTGATAGCTTTGGAAAAGAAGTTCCTGCTGCAAAACTCTTCGCTGACGTTGCAAAATGAATGGCATCTTCGAGCAAGGGTCAGTGCTTTGAACATTATAAACTTAGTCTTGTGCATTCCTTAAATTCACACCCCGAGAAGCGATGTTGCCCTCAATTTGAGTGCCAGAGACTATAAGTAAAGGCATTGGGCTTCACATAGCCTACATTTACTAGATCTCAGTTCATTAGTTAGTTAGTTATTTTATCATTGTGTATAGGGTCCAGCGGACTTCAGAGAACCGCTTCATGACCACCTAGATCTCAGTCAGCCAAAGGGAAGATCGGTTCTAGTGGAAAGTGGTCTGTTGCCCGTTTTCTGGATTTGGGACTGAGCATCGATTGTTTTCATTGGATAACGGTAATAAAGAAATCATGAAGAAGAAAACATTTCGCATTTAATGTTTGTGCTCTTTCCGCACATCAATAAAAGGAAGTCGGAGGCAGGAAAGTATTGCTGAAAGAAAGGTGAGTTATGATTGTTATAACGTTTTCAGATAGGACAACACAGGTTAAGTGGACCTTGATTGTCTAACGTTCTCAAGTAGTCTAACCATTATTATACTTTGCGTTGGTGTGATATATCCCCAGGGCTACCCGTCGCCGGAAGCGGTGCAGAGAGAGTTGCGGCTGCAGAAGGCGTGGCTGATGCACCAGGAAAAGACGGTGGACGACTTAAAGCAGAGCCTTGACAGAACCAGGAAGCCCCACGGCGTTTTCTTCGACACTCCAGTCATGCCCGACCCCAGGGTGTCTTGCCACTTGATTCGCAATACGAGATAGACACGTCCATTTAGCGATGTTTTTTTTTTAAATCAGTGTCTGGCTATTATTTATTATTTATTTTAGTGTAAATTGTATTTAATTATATAATAATCGTAGTCGAATTTTACAATGATAGCGAAAGGTAGCCTCGCAAGACTTCAGGCCTATTTCCTTGCAATGGTCAAGCTTTGTCGTCAGATTCATTTAAGATTGTCATTATTTATCGGCATACTATACACATCTGGATGGCTTCTCTTGTGCTATTGCAAAATATTGGAAGTCTTGTTAATAATGCTAACAGTCACTTAGAATTTTGCCTAGAGTGACAAGTGCTAATCATATGTCTTTTGCAAGATGGGCGATTTGACAGACTAGTAGACTTGTAGTGGAGGACGAACATTTGACTGATATTAACTGTATTATTACAATGATATTATTTGTTGGCTGTGAATTGTATGTATGCTGTAGTTGTTTTCCTTGGTGGTGGTGTTTTACATTTGACAATGGTTTTCATTGGCATTTCTTGGAACGAAAACTTTTCGTAAAAGTAGTAGATGACAAAAATGCGTCTGGCAGTAACTGTCTTACGACAGGTTTTTTTTTTTGGTTGACTCGCATACATAGCAATATAAGTCTATGTATTCTCACACACACACACACACACACCTACACACACACACACCCACCCCCACCCCCACCCCTACATACACACACACAGACACGTATCTATCTTATCTAGAGAGAAAGAGAGAGAGAGATACACATACATACATACACAAACATCGCCCGCGCCCCTTCTTCCCCCCCCCCCTCTCCCACCATTTGTTTCCCTTCCCTCTCCTCTCCCCTCCCACCACCTCCACCCCCCCTCACCCCCCGATAAAAAAATCCAGATTTTTTCTAATCTATGCGAGATAGGTCCTAAACAGTGTAAAATTGACATTACAATTTTAGTTCTTTTTAATCCTTCCGTCCGTTTATCTGTCCGCCGTCGGCCACCTCTGGACGTGCAAAACTTGCAAGGTGATTAATATCTCAGAACCTAGTTCAACTATCACAACCAAACTTGGAAAGATGGTGTATGAGACGTCATAGATGATCAGTGAAAGAATGACTTCATTTCAAGGTCAAGGTCACAGTGTCAACAAATATTGGTAAAGAAATTAAAAGTTTCACAAATTTCAATGTTTTTCTGTTATTAATAATATTGAATTTACGATTCTTTGATGCATGATCGATATCAGTAATACACACATACTATGCACATTTGGTCAACCTCAATCCAAGGCCAAAGTCGCTGGAGCTGTCCAAAGTCAGTTAGTGTAGGTACTTTGAAGTGACCTTGACTCTAAACTATGAGAAATATATTAAGTTCAAACTTGTAGTATTTAGAGATGATGTATTGGTATATCATGTGTTCCATTTTTGCGTTCATCTTAAAGGTCAATGTCATTTTGGGCCTTTTTGAGAAGTCACATGAAGGTCAAGTTCATTTCAAGGTCAAGTTCATTCCAAGGTCAAGTTCATCCCAAAGTCAAGGTCATCCCAAGGTCAAGGTCACCGAAGGTCAAGGTCATCCCATGGTCATTGTTTAGTATTTTTGGCATAATACAACTTTTGCTATTGTTTATTTGATATTACACGAGTGTTAAGGTCATCTCAAGGTCTATTTAATATTACACGAGTGTTAAGGTCATCTCAAGGTCAAGAGCATCAAAAGACCGGTATTACTTTGCATTTTAATGCCACTGTTTCATTTTTTTCTCTTTTTTCTGGAGTCATTTTCTTGTTAAATATTGCAAGTTCCACAATGAGCATGCGAGTCCTATGGGCTTTGCCCTTCTAGTTATTATTTTTTTTGTCTCTTTTAAATTTGGTCAAGATTTTTTTTGCGTGTATTGAACGCCTCCTTTTTTAATTTTTTAATTTTTTTAAAGATCATACATTTGACGTTTTACGTATGTGATTGGAGCCTCTGAGTGCTGTAAGAATGATGAGTGAATGAATGATGAATGAATGAAATGTAGTAAACGCATAAACATGTCCTCACAAGACGCATGATCACAGCGCTGAATGACATGTAATGGTTTGGAAGTGGTCCTCTGAGATTTTGTAAACAGGCTACGTCAAGTACATTTTACTATGACGACGAACGATAGACGATACGATATTAGTATAGCGATGTTATTCTTGTTATAAGGTCAACCAGCGGTGGATTTCCCATTTTACAATTTTATTGATATGTAGATCTTACTGGTATTATTTTGATCTACTTGTATTAATGAATCGGTTTTGGCATTTTATATTTTAATTATTATATAGGTCCTTATATCTTTTGATGAACGAAACTAACATGATTGCGTGCAATTTTCAGTTGCCTGCAACTTGTAACATTTTATTACTGTTCATATAATTTTAATTATGTCTGTAACGTTTTTCGAATACGAGTCACTTATTTCCTGGATGTTCGTATTTTTGGGTTCACAATTTATATGAGGGAAATGTTACTTATGACGGAAATACGTTTACATTTCTTGTACTGAATTTTTGGCGTGTGTTATATTTTTACTCCATGTTCGTATTTTTGGGTTCACAATTTATATGAGGGAAATGTTACTTATGACGGAAATACGTTTACATTTCTTGTACTGAATTTTTGGCGTGTGTTATATTTTACTCTGAAATGGTACGGCCATGTCACCAGAGCATCAAGCCTTGCAAAGCCTTGCAAGGAGGCAGGAGAAGAGGGAAACAGAAAAAGAGGTGGGAGGACAACATTTGAGAATGGACTGGCTTGACACTGAGCTAAGCCATGAGGGTTGTTGAGGACAGAAGGATGGAGTACGCTGGTTAAGCGATCATCTATTGTGCCCCAACGACCTTCCAGTTACAAGGATAGGATAGGATGTTTTACTGTCCCTTTAAGCGTTTAGAAGCGACCTTTGGGCTTCAGCTTTTGTAGCCCACGATTGTATTATAGTGGCACATTTTTGCAATGTTTTCCATCATCACTGAACTAACATGCCATGATTGTTTTCGTTGACATAGTTGTATGAGAAATGACAGTTGATGCGTTGTCGGCGCACTGACACTTAAACTTGACGCCGAGTATTAAAAGGACCCATTTTGATTCGACACCTCCTCGTAAAATCCGTTTAACATTCACAGTGTATGTTACCCCATTGAAAGCAATAATTATCTAGCCACAAAAAAACAACTCTTCTCAAAGTATAATTATTTTTTACTCGCATGCATAGTCTATGTACTCACCAAGAGGTTGGTTGTATTTTTCTATAATTTTTTGCAAACTGTTTACGAGATGAGTCCTAAATAGTCAAAAATTACTTTAACATGTGCAATAAATACTTAAAAATGGCTAAATACTCGGAATCTATTTTTATGTATTGCAACCAAACTTTGCTAAATGGTGTATATTCATGAGACCTAGAAAATTATCAGTGAATGAATTGATTTCACTTCATGGTCAAGGTCACAGGGTCAACAAATGTTAGTCAAAGAATGAGTATTTTTCATAAAAATTTCAATTTTTTCGTAATGTAATATTGAACTTATGATTCCTTAATGTATGCTAGATTTCAATGAGACACACATACTATGTACATTTGGTCAACCTTGCTAAAAGGTCAAGGTCATTGGAGCTGTCCAAAGTCTTTGTATACGTACATTGAAGTGACTTTAACCCTAAACTATATGAGAGATACAGTCCAAACTTGTTGTATTTAGAGATGACGGATTAATCTTTCAGATATGTAAGTTGTTTTTTTTTCTTTTTTTGTGCATTGCTTTTGAAGGTCAATACCATTTTGACCTTGCAAAAACATTTTTAAAATTGGTCGTCGTGCATTAAAATGACTGTGTATTTAACCCATATAAGAAGTATACAAGAACATTGGGTTATTTGATCATACACGATCACAGGTCATGTAAAGGTCAAGGCCATCTCAACCAAGGTCAAGGTCACGGAAAGTCCAGGTCATCCCAACCTTACTCAATACTGGGTTTTTGTTGTTGTTGCCTAATGCGACTTTTGCTACAGTTTATTTGACCGTACATGGGTGTATTTATAGGCGGATGTCAAAATAATCGAACGATCAAAGCTGGTATTGTATTACTTTGCATTTTAACGCAACCATTTCATTTTTTGTTCAGGGCACTCATTTTTCCGTTAAATATCGCAAGTTCCATAAGGAGCTTGTGAGTCATATGGGATTTGCCCTTCTAGTTGAAATCAATAAATTCCGTATTTTTTTTGGCCTATTAATAGCAACCACTCGCTACTTTTGTAACGCTAAAACTATTACCCTGTATATGGTACAGCGCAATGGGTGTACTATTCAACAGGGAAAATCGCTGCTTTTCACAACAGAAATGAAAAAAGCAAACTGTAGAGGTTGGTCTGAGCAATGAAATCCCGCCTTACCATTGTTTTTTGTAATAGCAATGCCAATGGTAGGCTAAACTCATTTTCAACAAAAGTAAGCGAAGCCTGCCACTTGGGGCGCTTTCATTGTTGTTCGCATTTTTCAGTCCTGTCGTTACATTGTCTAGGTTCATTTTGCTAATGCACGGGGGTCGTAAAAAACACAGGCGATCGCGAAATACGGACACATCGACAGTACTGCACGTGAAGTTAAACTTTTGCTGTAGTTTATTTGATAGTACATGGAGCCAGAGGTCAAGAGCATAGAAAGATCAAAGTCGGTATTAGTACTACTTTGCATTTTCATGCCTTATTTTATTTTATTTATTTATTTTGGGGGGAGGAGAGAGGGGGGGAGGTGTACTCATTTTCATGTTAATGCCGCCGTTTCAGTTTTTCTTGGAACTCATTTACATATAGAATTTTGCAAGTTCCATAAGAAGCATGTGAGTCATATGGGCTTTGCCCTACTAGTTATTTTTGAAATTCTAGATTGACTGCATTCTATACAATTATTGAAGTGAAACTTTGCGTCTGACGACAAAATATATTATATATTCATGGTAAAATATATTCGCAAGTAGTTGTCTTTGGACACTTACATCTCTCTCTCTCTCTCTCTCTCTCTCTCTCTCTCTCTCTCTCTCTCTCTCTCTCTCTCTTCTCTCTCTCTCTCTCTCTCTCTCTCTCTCTCTCTCTCTCTCTCTCTCTCTCTCTCTCTCTCTCTCTCTCTCTCTCTCTCTCTCTCTCTCTCTCAACCCTGCCTTTAACAGCTTCAACGTATACTACGTGCGAGTTATTAATTTACGCAGATCCGTAGGATCTCATCTTTGATATGATGATGGTAATCATTATTGTCAGGGTGGCGACGTGGTGATCGTCCTTAACGCTGATGCAATAGGACGTTAAGCTTCGTTGTTCCTTACGTGCGAGTTCATCCACTGGTGAGAAACTGCAAGTTCTATGTAATTGCTGTTAGCCTCCTCTTACTTGCACGTCTCGCATAGTACAGTAGTGGAAAGGATCTTTGTCAGATTCTCGGGGGACGGACGAGTGCCGGCTTCACAATAAACAGCCAACACGCACTAGGTCCCCTCTCCCCATTCCCGGTAGCCCAAGATTGTGCTCAGTCGTCTGGGCGTCGACTATACGCCCAAAGGTTGCAGGTGGGCGCCTTGAACTAGATCCCGTATCGACCAGCGCCTTGAGGCGCTCTTGAGCTGAAAAAGCGCTATATTAAAAAGTGATTAAAAACATTGCTTAGGACCGCTCAAGTTGACGGATCGCTGGTCTCCAAAACTAGTAAAATTCACCATAGCTCCCCAACGTGATGGTGGGTTTTATGTTGGATGACCCCTTTCAACGCCTCTACTCCTCCTCTCTTTCTCTATGACTATGTCTCTCTCCCTTTCTCCGTCTCAAAGTGTGGCGGCTCCTTTTCAGCAGTCAAGCAGGATTGACAAGGCAACCAGTGCAGTCCTCCATACCAGCGCCATCGGAAAACTGGTTCAGAACAACAATCGGTGTGCGTCAAGGATGCCTACTCTCTCCAAGACTCTTCAACATCTTCCTAGAGCGCATCATGTCGGATGCCCTAGGCCCTTGCAGATCACGAACGCACAGTCAGCATAGGGGGTAGAGCAATCTCCAATCTTCGTTTTGCGGATGACATTGATGTTTGCTGGGGAGGATCAAGAACTTGAACAGCTGGTACAGAGGCTTGACACCACCTCCAGAGCCTATGGAATGGAAATAAGTGCAGAGAAGACCAAAATGATGACCAACAACACCAATGGCATCAACACGGACATCAAAGTCCAAGGCCAATCCATCAGCACAGTGCATAGCTTCAAATATTTAGGAGCCATTGTATCAAACAGCAGGTCTACAACGAAGAATACAAAGCATGGAGATGAGGTGCTAAGAAGACTTCTGGACATTTCCTATACCCAGCACATCACCAACGACGAAGTCCGACAGACCATCACACAAGCCATTGGACAACACGATGACCTGCTCACAGTGGTGAAGAAACGGAAACTCCGATGGGATGGCCATGTCACCAGATCATCAGGGCTTGCAAAGACCATCCTGCAAGGCACAGCGCAAGGAGGTAGAAGAACAGGGAGACTCAAAAAGAGGTGGGAGGACAACATTCGAGAATGGGCTGGGTTGCTGAGGACAGAGAAAGATGGAGTATGCTTGTTAAACGATCATCTGTGGTGCCCCTACGACCTCCGAGTTACGGGATAGGATAGGATAGGAAGCAGGATTTGGTAGTAGGCGACAATCAGCTCGCTGCCTTGCCGCTGCTTTTTCTCTTTCCCTTGCCTGTGTTTTGTATTGGCAGTTTCTGTTGTCGGTCAGTCTCTACTCCTGCTGTCAGGTGGCTGGTGTTATAAAACTACGTAGTAGACAGCTATTTAGAAGTAGGTCGTTTAATTCTTTTTTTTCAAACACTTTTGAATGCAATTAAACGTTTTATGGAAATAGTTCATTCTGCACCCTCGGTGTGAACATTTTGGTAATTGTGCTTGTTCTTTATTTTACGATTTAAGATTTTATTTTATCATTTTTGTGTTGTGTTGGGTATCCATTAAATTATATTAATCTGTTATTATAAAATTGTATGATCATTTCAATATATACATTTTGAATATAAAATCCTTAGAAATGTGTATTGAATTACTGCGTATTCTAATAAACCCCACAATTATCTAAAATATAGCTTGGATAAGTGTACTACCCTATTATTTATTTTTTTGAATTTAAAAAAAATTGTGTTTGTTTGGTCTTTTAAGCCAGTTAAATTGAGTATTCTTTACCTCCACCACGGAAGGCAGTCGTCGGAGTTGGCGCAAATGCGGAAAACCTGTGTTTTTAACATAAATTTAAGCCAATGATGCAGAAATAAACACCTGTGAAACGGAAAATACAAAAGTGAATCAGAAGTATATCCACTGAAACGGAAATATTCACTAGTGAGACAGCAGCGAGACAGAAATATACACGTGACCATGTCGAAGGTGTTTCTTCTTGTGACTGAAACATTGTCATCTCCCACCACGTTACTCTTGCTGCTTTTCGTTATCCCCTTGGTCCTCATACTGCAGTTCAAGGGGAAGAAATCCTCAGGCCAGAAGCACCCCGCACCTCCGGGACCATGGGGAGTGCCCTTGCTGGGCAACTTGCTGCAGCTGACCAAGAAGCCTCACAGGAAGCTGACAAAGTATTGGCGTCACTACGGGGACGTGTATCAAATCAGGATGGGCGCCAGGACCGCCGTCATACTCAACGGCTTCGACACCGTCTGGAAGGCCTGCGTCAAACAGGCCGACGACTTTGCTGGTAAGAACTCGATCTTCTTTCTTCATATTGCTATTGCAGGCACGTAGCTGTTGTAGGCCTACTTAATCGTCGCCATGCATCGGGGTCAACTTGACCCCAAACTGTGAAATCAAATTTCTTTGACAGCTTTGATTCGTTTGAAACTTTGTGCGATTTGAACTTCTGAAAGCGATTTATGACTCGACGAAATGCTGTATAGCTATGATAGTAATAATAGTCTTGTACTTCTCTTATATTGACTATGAGAGTATAAAATAGGTTGTTTTTTGCCAGTCGGATCTGTGTCTTTAAAGTGTGACTGAGCGTAATCGGATCGGTCGTGCGTTTCGATGGCTCCAGTCTGAACTATATTCCTCTTGTCGGGGTGATGTTGCATTGCTTGCTCCTACTAAGCTTTCTGTACAAGGCTAACGACATTTATCTACAAAACACTGCCGTATTTTTTTTTTTACCAAAAAACCGGTTAACAGTGTTAGTTGCCCAAAATTGTCAGAGTTCAACACATTTCCAACTGAGGTCAAATGTAGAAGTAAATTGAAATGAATAATTGTATCTCACACTTACCGGCCCAAGGCGCTGGCCAAAAGGGCTCTAATTAAGGCACCCAAGGCGCGAACTTGCTGCCTATTTGTGATTACTGCTTGTTATAATACGGCCATTCAGCAGGTAACTCGTACGTAAGTAACCATTAAGCCAGTTTCATGGTTAGTACAATATTTTTCCCAAGGTCGTCCCGACTTCTACACATTCAAACTGATCGCCAACGGAAATAGCATGGGGTTCGGGAACTATGGCAGGCGTTGGAAGATGCACAGGAAGATCGCCCAGAACGCCCTTAACACCTTCGTCAACAACAGGGTCAACCCCATTGATGATGTCATCAACGTCGAAGCTGACGTGCTGGTAGGTGAAAGTCTTGAGCCAACATGTGTAACTACTGAAACTGGGTGATATGATTGTAAAATTTGGACTTCTTGCGTTGACTGAAATTAATTCTTATCTATAATATGTTGAATTAGTCTTAAATAGCGCGACCAAGTAAGCAGCGTTTGGGTGGTGGACGCTTTGCGCTAGCATTCATACAGGATTGAACGTATAAACAGTGGCCAGTTCGTGGAATCAAATACAGCAACCAATAACAAAGTAGATGTGTGCAGGCTACATTTATAATCATTGACATCATTAGTGCTTTAAATTACCACTCTTTCTGTCAGTCGCATTTGTTCTTTCTCGTTCCTAGTCTGTTCTATCAGTCTACTGTCTTCTTCGCTAGACCAGTCACCTACCTTTTTTCTTGAAAACTCTCCTCATTTGTGTATGGGGTCTGTTGGGTCAGCTAGCTTGGGAATATTGAACGCTTTCTGCCAAATGGTCACTAAGGCTTGCTGGGTATTATTATTTAGCAATGTAGGCATTTTCTAGGTATGTGTTTTGTTAATATTTTATAATGATATTTGTATTCTATTTTGTTTTTTGTAAACGGGGGTTCGATAAATTAGATTAAAGCCTCAGGGTCCCCTGCATGAAATGCCTTTATTGTAAAGTGAATGGCTAGGGGAGTGCCTTCAGTGTTATCATTATGGTTGTTTCAGCAGATCTTGTATACGAATCGGGGGTGAGTCCTCTTTCAACCAAGTTCAGTGCTTCAGATTGTTTTCAGATATCATGGGCCCAATGACCCATGGCCATGCAAAATGATGGGTCAATTTTGGAAAAGATGGGTCATTGACAATCGAAGGTATTCGTATCGTATTAGCAAAAAGATTACTTGATTCCACAAGTGTTGAAAAGTCAGACGATTTCGCCTTTGCAAGGTAAAACTGATAGATGTTCGCTGATTGGTTGTTGTGCTTGGCTGCCAGCCAATCACACACAGCGATGCTATGCAAGCCACATGTGCTTGGTGTGGCTTAGTGGTACAGACAGACAGAGGATCAAGACAAGTTGGCGATTTTTATGACGCGCCAGGCTGGCGCATTCACGTTGACTGTTACGCGCCATTCTGATAAAATATGCGACAATGGCGCGGGCGCTCCAACAATCTGAAGTACTGCAAGTTGTGATCTTAATTCGGCTCTTTGCAGTGCGCAGCACCATATAAACAATGACTAACTAAATCATCGTCTTAGTTGTTGTTATTGTCACTTTCTCCGACCTGATACTGAATTCGTTGTGTCCGCCTCTTCCGCCTCTTCCTCCTCCTCAACATCCACAGCACAAGTATTACAATCGCCACTAGCCCCATCACTATCACCAACTCCATCATCACCATTATCTTCATCGTCATTATCATCATCATCATTATCATCGTCATCATCATCATCACACTACGGTTCAGGTGAGCCAGCTACTGAAAGAAGGGAAGAAGCCGTTCAACCCTCACAACGAGATCTACCTGTCCGTGGGAAACATCATCTGCGCCATCTGCTTTGGCAAGCGGTAAAACTTTGATTTACCGTTATTAATAGGAAATCAATTATTGTAGTTCCTGGTGCTGCTAAAGCATGCTGTATTTAGGTTACAATACAATACAAGATTATTGCTTTAGGTCCAGAGGACTCTTTCGAGCCAAATCAGGACCATGTAGTGTAGAGAACTGTAACTTGTGGATCCCATAATATCCTCGCTGTTATGAAATTAAGATTTCTACATTTAAATTTTGACTCCCATGCATAGCAATGTGAGTCTATGTATTCATCCAAAACAAAAATAAATAACAGATTTTTTTGCAAATCTGTGTGATATGAGTCCTAAGTAGTTTTATTTTTTATTTTTTTTTTTTTTTGTTGTTGTCCGTCGGTGTTTCTGTTTCTTCGCCGTCTACCGTCAGTCGATCGTCCGCCGCCTGGATGTGCAAATCTTGCAAGTGGATTAATATCTCAGAACATATTTGAACTATCACAACCAAACTTGGTAAAATGGTACATATCCAAGAGACCTCGTAAATGATAAGTGAATTATTGCCTTCACTTCAAGGTCAAGGTTACAGGAGTCAGCAAATGCTAGTTTCAAAAAGAGACTTTTTTCACAAAATGTTTTTTTTTTAAGTTATTACAATTGAACTTATGATTCTTTGATGCATTATAGATATCAATGAGACACACATCCTATGCACATTTGGTCAAGGTCACTGGAGCTGTCCAAAGTAGGTTAGTATAGATTCTTTGAAGTGACCTTGACCCTATACTGAGAGATATAAAGTTCAAACTTGTTGTATTTAGAGATGATATATTGATCTTTGATTTATGTTCCGTTTTTGCGTTGATCTTGAAGGTCAAGGTCATTTTAGGCCTCTCAAAAACATACACAAAATAGGTCATTGTATAATTGAATGGCACTATTTAACCCATAATATGCAACAACATTGAGTTATTTGATCATACATGAGCATGAGAGGTCACGTGAAGGTCAAGGTCTTTCCAATGTCGAGGTCACTGAAAGTCAAGGTCATCTGGTCACTGGGTTTTTTTAAATGCGTAATACAATTTTTGTTGTAGTTTATTTGATAGTTCATGAATGTATTTGGAGCGGAAGGTCAATGTCAAGATCATAGAAAAATCGGAGTCATTATCACTTTGCATTTGAATGCCACTGTTTAATTTTTTTTTTCTGGGCAGTCATTTTCATGTTAAATATTGCAAGTTCCATAAAGAGCATGTGATTCATATGGGCTTTGCCCTTCTAGTTACTAGTAATATTAATAGTACTATTGTGCAGTTTCTTTTGTTGTGCCAATGGAAGAAACTTTGGCATCAATACTATTCCGTGGTTGTTACACTACAGCTAGCACATGGTGGATTATTAATATACTTTGTTGACCGCTTCGAAGAAAAATATTTTAATTAAATAAACTTGGTTGAAAAAGTCGCAAAATATTGTCCTCGCAAAAGGTTAGTCAATTGTACTCATTTTATTGGCAAATGACGCTCGTATGTTTTAAAATTCTGTGAATGTCTAAAGACGAGCCGAATTTCGATTGTTTTGAGTTGGATAACAATTGTAACAATTTGAACAGACGTGATCGTCTAAAGACATGCAGAATTGTATTGTAACAATAATTGTCTGTGACTAGATGAGATTGTCGTAAATTGTCGAAAGTATTATTTTGATCCAGATATAAGCGTGACGACCCCGACTTTGTGCGGCTGGTGGAACTGAATGATCAGTTCATGGCCTATGCTGCTGCAGGCAATCCTGTGGATATTCTGCCGTGGACTCGATGCTTGCTCAATAGGTATGACTTTCACTTATAACTTCAACTTTTCACTACAGTTGCCCTGCCCCGAACCTAATAATAGTTCAATGGGTTGGGATCCCTTGGGTGACATTTGAATAGCAGCTGCTGTTGTTTTTCCTTCATACCTCCTTTACGACTAACTCGTGCTCTGCTGCAGCTCCCGCCATATGTATCCTTAGCGTTAGAGGTCTTGCATAATTTGAGGGCCTGCAGCAAGTTCAAGTTTCAGATTCGGCAAACAGTTAATTAATGCAAATCCGTTAGAAATTAACGGCGCCCTTATTTGCTTGTTGCACTTTAAACACTGTAGCCTACTCTCATTTGGTGTTCAAACTGATAATGAGTCTAAATGCATGAAAATGATGCACAACGCAGGTCGCTGAAGAATTTCCTGGGTATACTGAACATCATGGACGAGTTCTGCGCCAAGAAGCGGCGCGAGCACCTGGACACGTACCAACCTGACGTCATGCGTGACGTTACGGACATTCTGATTCGCACCGTTCGCGACATCCCAGCAAATGAGAAGGAAGAAGTGGGCCTGACTGACGAACACATTCTCGTCACCGTGCAGGTAAGCCTAGTGTATGGGAGGCGAGATGTAGCAAACGCGCGATCATTTGCACGAGCAAATGCGCGAACCTCGCGCACTTGCTCGCGCAAATGCGCGAGGTTTGCGCATTTGCGCGAGCATATGATCGCGCTCTTGCTCGCGCATTTGCTCGAACACTTGCTGGAGCAAATGCTCGAGCATTTGCGCGAGGTTCGCGCACTTGCTCGCGCATTTGCTCCAGCAAGTGTTCGAGCAAATACGCGCGCGTGCGTTTGCTATATTCCGCTCCATAAACGTAAAAATTATACCCGGAAAAGAATGTGTATGTAAAAGAATTTGAGACGTGCACAAAATTAAATATTTCTTGCATTTATTGGTAATAATATTAATAATAATTTGTGAAAACTAGCACTATTAAACTTAATATCATTCATGAAATAACCTTATCATAACATTAAGGACGATTCAGAACTACTTTTTCTTACCATGATTCACCATTCATAATGGCTACCGAAGAATTGGAAGAACAGTTTCTTTTAGAAGATAAGACATCCCACACGTTCTTGCGCGGAAGAAAAAAAAATACACGTTTATATATATATTTACATATTAATTACTAAGCTTTTATTTAAATTATATTCTACTTAGAAATTAAGTTTAAGGGCCACAAATATTACGTTAATATTTAACATCAAACTAATGCGGATAAATACAAAATATCTAGGTCGGAGATCTAAAACAAAACATGTGTTCATTTTCAGTTCCTTTCCGTTGACAGTTTTCAGCAAAACCCTTATAGCAACGGGCGTAGCAACCGCTCGAGCAAATGATCGCGCACTTGCTCGCGCATTTGCTCGAACACTTGCAGGAGCAAATGCGCGAGGTTCGCGCAAATGCTCGAGCGTTTGCTATATCTCGCCTCCCATACTAGTGGGCTGTGGCATTTAAGGTTTGAGGGCTTGCATGGAGCTTTATTCCAGTATCGAAGTTATTACTTGCAGTTACAGCCGGTGTACATTTCAGTACAAAATAATAACTTCACTGTTTATCTTGCTGTGCATTTCTGTCTTTTATAAGTCACCGGCTTGAGTTAATCCCGATTTTAGCCAGCGCCTTCAGCTGTTGGAAAGCTGGTAAGCACGCTATATAAGAACAATATTATTCGTATCTTTTCAACGTATTGTGAGTGATATTATAATTAGATGTTAGCTCATGCTTTTCAATATCTCTGGTTGCGTTTTTCTATTATAAATAAAATTGTAACAGTCTTTGAAAAAACAAACTGCAATTCTCAACCCGTTTACGAGTATCAGAATTGGGCCTTTGCTTCAGAAAGAAAGAAACAACGAAAGAAGGAAACAACGAAAGAATCCGGGTCATTTGAAGAAATAAAATTGATGAACTTCAAATGCGCTCACTTTCTCGCTGAACATGTCCAACACATCTTTCTTCCAAAGAAAGAAAGAAAAATATGCGATGAACATTAAGAGAGAGAGAGGGAGGGGGAGGGGAATAGGGGGGAGAGGAAGAGGGGGAGGAGGGGTAGAAACAAATTTCAGAAACATATAGGATCACTGTAACACATTGTTTTTCAGGAGTTGATAGGTGCAGGGTTCGACACCATCTCGTCCACGCTACAGTGGTCGGTGTTGTTTTTGATGACGACCCGAGGTGCAGGAGCGGCGCACCAGGAGATACGACGTGTGGTAGGCTTGGACAGGAACCCCCGTATCGAGGACGCCCCTAACCTGCCCTACACTGAAGCCGTCATGCTAGAGGTTGGTGGTCCCTGTTCTGTTTACAGTGTGGTGTTTACTCTAGGCGAATAGGGTGCAGGTCGTTTCGGCGGTAATTTTTTCGGCGACACCGCCGAAACATAGGTCCACCGCCGAAAGGGCCAGCCGCCGAAACGCCCAAATGAAATTACCCTCAAAACGTCCACAAGAGGTGAAATTAAGTAGAAAAAAATGCAATGATCTATGTAATATTTATTTTAAAGATTAAAATACATTCACTTCGTGACGCCGGAAGTGATAAAGGGAGGCAATTCCATTGACTAAAGCCGTCGCCCAGTTTTTTACGATCTTCCGCAGATTCGTACCTAATCAAGAACTTAATCCCGAGTCAAGACCCAAAAACTTAAAAGTTCCAAATCAGGTCTTTAACGAACTATCGCCCAATTGAACTGCCGCCGAAACGACCAACGCCGAAACGACCACACGCCGAAACGACCAACTGCATCGCCGAAACGGCTCGTCGCCGAAACGACCTGTATTCGGCGAATATAGGCCTAAAGATAACAATTGCACTAGTAGCTTATATGAAAGCGCGCTGTACTGGAACGAGAGCCGTTTGTTGTTGTTTTTTTAAAGAGAAGTTAAACGTTAACCATGTCATCAATTATCCTCACCCTATTTTTCATTATCATTATTGTTACTGTCATCATCATCATTATCGCCGTCTTCTTCTTCTTCATCATCGTCGTCGTCGTCTTCTTCTTTTTTTATTGCTATCATCTTCACCTTTTTCTCCTCCTCATTATCATCGTCAGCTGTTCAGTATTACCTTGTGTGTGGTATTAGGTGATGCGGCACTCTTGCCTGTTCCCACTAGCCCTGCCTCATAGCACGACGCGGGACACTGTGCTGAACGGCTACAGCATCCCTGACAATACGCTGGTACTCATCAACCTGTGGTCAGTCGTGCGTGACGAGCGTGTCTTCCCTCAGCCCGAGCTCTTTTCACCTGAACGATTTTTGCATACGGACGGCAACATTAAGAAGGATCTTGTTGACAAGTAGGTGGAAATTGCAGTAACGCGATCTTTTTTACCTATGGCATAGTTTACAGCGTAAACACATTGGCGACAGAAGATGGAATATTGACATGTTTTTCATTATTCCCTTAAAACCTCCGAGTGTTTTCTTATAATATGAATTGTATTCAAAACGCTTTTGTTACTGTCACTTTCCCCTAAGCGAGTCTCGACAATTTCTTTATCATTTCCTTTAACCCTTGCTGGTTTGCATCTAACAGTGGTTTTATTCAATAATGCATTTGTTACTTCAAGTGCCTAATTACATGTATTATGTCGTTTGCTCTGCTCAAACGTTTCGTCTCCCTTGAAGTGATGAATAGACGAATTTGCTTCACTTCATGTACTTCAAGAATGACAATGTTGTATGAGGAACAAACTATTTGTTATGGCAATCAGTTTATGTACTTGGTCAATACCGGTCCTGATTTGGCTCGGAAGAGTCCGCTGGACCTAAAGCAACAATAAATCAATCAACTTGGTCAACAACGGATTGTTGATACAGAGTATTTATTTTTACGTACAGATCTAGCACTGCTTGTTGAAGTACCTGTACATATCGTATCCTGCATCACGGTAACAACACTCGCCCCCACTGGCTTCTGTTGTGTGATTCTTTTAGGTTCCTTCCTTATGGAGCTGGTCGCAGGCGATGTCCAGGGGAACCGCTTGCCAGGATGGAGCTGTTCCAGTTCATGTCCACCCTTATCCAGCGCTGCCGCTTCTCCGTGCCGCCTGGAGAGTCTCCGATCATAGACAGCAAGTACGGGCTGACCCTAAAGCCTCAAGACTTCCTCTCTCTTGTTGAAGCAAGAGACTAAGCAGTGGCGAGAAAGGAACTCAATTTGTCCGTTGTCAGTTATCGGTCACTTTTTGGGCAGAATATTTGATTATCGAAAATTATATTGATTAAAAACGCAGCTGGCAAATGTAAAGTTAATATCTCTTGACAATACTAATGATTCTCTGGTTTTATTTTTGATAGCTTAAAGCTTATTATTTGTCAGACTGAATTTTCCTTGGACTTGATGTTTTTTTGTGGTTCTGTGTTTATCTTTATGCGTGTATGTCCTGTTGTTGATTCACCTTGCTGCATTTATTATGTATCTGTTAAATAACAGCAAGTATGCATAGTCGACTATTTTAGTTCGATGAACTTTGAAATTGGTCAGGCAGGGTGTCATAGAGCGTTATTGGAATATTTTCGAATTAATACTATGAACTCTAGTATGTATGTTTAGAAAACTCCTGTACATATCAAACTGCATTTTCACTTCACATTATGTTTTCCTTTTAACATGCCCACAATCATTGGGAATTGTACTTCCTACACACTTTCCCTCAACAGAAACCTTCCCTCGTATTTCTGCTCTTATTTGGAAAAAAAGTTAATTTGTTACTTCTTTATATTATTCCTTTATATTATTCCTAACTGTAGGTGAAAACGTTTTCTTTTCACACTTTTTTGTATTTCGGGCAACAATCGTTATTGTACTCAGCATCGTGTACTTTTCCTTTTCTTCTAGAATAAAGTAAGTTTGTGAACTTTACATTGTTTTATGTCGAGTTTGCCTTTTAACTTTAGAAAATATCGTTTCTGCGGATGATGACCCGCGAACTTCTTTTTACCTTCTGGTTCTGTTGTATGCATTATTACTATCTCAGTTACATTTCTAATGTTCCATTCTAATTTTCAGACATTGAAGAAGCTTTCAGACTACGGAGGTCTCGATTGAGACCTTTAATCCACAAGTATTTTGAGGCGTTAATGACTACAGTGCATCATATTATCAGCTAATTCATATTATTTGAGAACATTTTCAACAAGAAGTGCATTTTGTGTATTCTGGATTGGAGGCACATTATTATTAGTAACATTAACAAGAGGAACAATAATAAAATAATAATAAACACATAATTTGTAAAACAGGAAAACAATTTATTCTCTGTAATACTAGATGGATTTCTGATAGAAGTCGTACGATATGTAAAGCATGGTTACATAGTATTTCACAATAAGTAAAGGTTTTTCATGTTAAATCACGTACAAATCAAAAACAATAAAATACAAGAGGGCAGGTCATTCAAATGTATTTCCAGACACAGATTTAGTAGAAAAATAAGCATTTTCAAAAGTGTTAGTTTTCTTGGTTGTGTTGTGGCGTGGCTTAATCCTAACGAAGCAAATGGAAAAAAATAGAATGTGAAGACACTATTTCAACTATCTGCAAACCAAACATCCAAATTGGCTCAGCTTATTTTAGAGACAGTGCAGAAGGTGTTAAGAAAATGGTGAAGCACAATGACCTTAACCTTTGAGAAAGTACAGATATGAATGATATAACATGCTTAGCAGTAAAGTTTCCACACAGTAAAAAATTATGAATTTCGGTTGTTATTCTTGAGAAAAGGCAAAAAGTGTGTTTTTAACAAAAAAGTTAAATTCAGAGCCACAGACCGACCAATAGGCATTATCCCTAAATAAACCAAAAGTAGAGTTGCTTCCCCTGAAAAGCGGTACAAAATACATGTTGACAGTACGCCTAAATAAACCGAAAGTAGGTCAATGAGAGTTGCTTCCCCTGAAAAGCGGTACAAAATACATGTTGACAGCTATTTAGGAAGTACTCCAATTGTTTATCTGACCGACTACCTGTCTCAACTGCTACTGAAAGACGGCCCATGATTTGAAGTATCAGTATACCAAAACTCAACAAAATCGTTTCAGCCTTTTTCATATAATGAGCAAAACATGTTTAGCAACAAAATGACTCCAGTGGCCTTGACATTTGCGGTAGAGGCAGAGCAAATATGATGGCATGGGAGGCAGGCCACTGACCTAAGTAATGTTCCATCCACTCGGTGGTTCTTGAGATACAGCATCCAACTGACTAACATTTTGCTCCTTCTGATTTCTGACTATTTCAAAGTATTTCCAGATAGGTCTGGCCATTCAAACACACTCGCGCACCCACACGCACACATGCCTCATATAAAAACATTCAAATTAAATCAAGTGCTAGCTCATCCAAGGAGAAAGAACAACATCAAATATTCATCAAAAGAATACTATCAAGCCAATAAAAGCAGATATTATGTTTTAAAGTTATCACACTTAGATATTATGTTTTAAAGTTATCACACTTTCAAAGAGTCCTCGGCATAAGAATACATATTCATAATTTACAATATCACCAAAAGGCAATGAAAACAATCTCAATGATCAAAGTAACCATCTCATTCACATGGTAAATTTTTTTTAAAAATCTTCACACATTGTCAGAATGTAAAAATCTCACCAATAAACACATTCCACAAATATCAAATCTTAATTTGAGTGTCAAAACCACAACAAGAGATCTCTGTAATAGATTAGGAAATATTCTCTTCTATTTTATACAATAAAATCATGATCAAAATTTAAAAAAAAAAACCTTTGCTTCTTTTCTTCACTTCATTTACAAATTAAATTGACAATATATTTTCTATGTTTTAAAACTCCTTAATTTTTTAACATAAATACCACAGAAGAGATTGGTATGTACCAAAAGATAATGTAAGTTCCCTATTTCTTTTTTCTATCTTCCAAATACATTGGCAATATAGCTAACTGTTTTAGAACTCTCTCATAAACAACACTGCAGAATAAAAACAAATAAAAAGTAATTTTAAAAGACAAGGGGAGGGGGGGAGGGGGAGAGAAAAAAAATTGATTTTTGTTTATGAAAAAACATGCTAAGAACTCTTATGTATAACAGATTCAGGATATTTGTCATAATTATAAAAATTTGCTACAACTTTAGAGAATAAATGAAGATACAGGTGCACAGCGTGTATTGTCATGTAAACTAGTACATTAAAAGAGCTGGCTCCTGAAGAAGCTTTTAGCAAAACACACGTATAGAGAACTATTTAACCTGCTGATTCTTTTTAATCTCCTTTGGCTGATTTTAGCTCTCTCTCGTCTTCTAGTACAGTGAACTTCGGATATAGTAAAGTGCCCTGGGACCAAATAAATCTTTAGTATAACCGAATATTTAATATAACCGAAAATCCGTTTACAGTAAAGTTTTTAAAGTTTACTTTACTATAACCGAAACTTCGTTTATAATACAGTTTTAGAGGTTTACTTGACTATAACCGACTTCGTTTATAACAACGATTTTAGAGGGTTAATTTAGCATAACCGAAACTTTGTTTTTGTTTTAATTAAACGTTTACTAATCCGACACTCTCATTATAAAGAGACAGTAAACGCTGGTCTAAAGTGTATGTGGGTGCACAGGGCCGGATCAATCCATTTTCGAGGGAGGGGGTGGGGTGGGGTGCTAGTCTAGTTCTTTTTAAAATGTATGGTACAGAGTGGTGAAACACCACAAGTAAAACTCGTGGCGCAGTGGATAAGTCGCCGGTTTCCTATGCCGAAGGTCGCGGGTTCGATTGCCGCAAGGGGCGAACGTATGTGACTTAGGTACGAGACTACTGAGGTCATCGAGGGTTTTCTCCGGGCACTCCGGTTTCCTCCCTCCCTTCAATAATGGTACAGGATGCAGTCAATATAAAAATTTCAAAAATAAAAATTCGATTTTCTAACGTCTTCTAATAGCGATCTCCATGCCTGTACACCACCTGTTTGTTTGATGTATTTGTATTTGGTGTGTGTGAGGGTAAAATGAGACAGGTGAGCGTGTATGCTGGTATAGATCGCAGCGCTTTGAGCCTTGGGGAAAGGCGCGTACATAGCATAGCATCCTGTCCTGTCCTGTAACTAACTGCCTTACATAACGTATTTCCAGTTGAACAAAAACTTCCATCTTCTACTTTCTTTAGTTTATTTATTTATTTATTTTTTTGTTGTTGCCAAGGGGTGGGGGATGCTGCAGCACTCCTAGCACCCCCCCCCCCTACCCCATGGATCCGGCCCTGGTGCAAGTAAAGAAGAAGAAAAGCAAAACAAATCAGTGAACAAAATAATGACTTCTCGAATTTCCATCTTTTACCAGGATTTCTGCAGACTGTAATCGTCTGTGTGTCTATTTGTCTGTGTGTTCACATAACTCAACATCGTTCTAAATTGAGTTGACATTTGGCGCGTTATATACATGTACATTGGAATTGGATCCCATTAATTGATTAGATTCACATAGTTGAACAGTTAAAATAAGACAGTGCAAATCGAACGAATCGTTTTCGTTATTACATATTTTAATTTAGATTAATATTTCTGTGTTGGTTTGTTGTCCCTTGCTAAATTCCACACGAAAACTATGTTTTCCCATTTTAAAAAAACACCCCCACCCTCCCCAGCTCCAGCCCCAGCCCCACACCCCCGGACAGCCGTTTATAAGTCGTCGTGGAGACGTTTGTCTTACCAGAGTTGCCAAGAACAAACTTCAAAGTCTCTCTCTCTCTCTCTCTCTCTCTCTCTCTCTCTCTCTCTCTCTCTCTCTCTCTCCCTCTCTCTCTCTCTCTCTCTGTCGAACATGGCCTTTTCAAAATTTAGATTTTCTTCTTTTTTGTGTTTCCCTTTCTCCCCCCCCCCACCCCCCAATGGGTATTACCTATTGCTATCGTAATTACAGGTAAAGAGCAATTACGTTACTTGAGTGAACATTATGAATATGCACTCATCGTCAAGATCTATTGTTTCTGGACACAGCCACATGATAACAAGTGATATTTCACGAAAGTGAAAAGGTCCTTTTAGCCTTTCGTATGAAGCCACCAGAAATCCACGGGAAATAGCTGAAAAAGATACTTTTTTTAATGAACACTTGCAGTAGGTCCATTGTCCCTTATTGGATTCCATTACGCTCACATATGTTGATTGATTATTTTTGTTTATTAACTCGGGTATTATAAACTCTTCAAGAATACCTCTCTTATAACCCAGTTTGTGTATATTGATTGAAATGTTACAGTATTATTTGTTTATGTCCGTGTGTGTAAGTTCAGGTGTGTGTGTGTGAGAGATAGAGAGAGAGAGGGTAAGAGAAAGAGAGAGAGAGAGAGAGAAAGAGAGAGAGAGTCCATTACCGATAAGAGATAACATGTGAGCCTTTGTGTCCTAATTATTTCAAACCAACCCTTTAATCGGAAGGATAAATCATAAAAGTAGATCATGAATTGTACATGTTGTACTATCGTCATTGTGGAAAAACAAAAAGCTCACAAAATTAAAGCAAACAAAGACATGAACAAAACCTAAACAATATGGTGGATTTAAAAAAAATATGGTTTGTCTTGCAAAGCCATGCAACAGCTTAGGAATAAATCTCTTCTTTACTTCCCCATTTGAAAGTGCAGTCCAGTCAAAACGTTGGTTTCCCAGTTCTCCATTGATTCGGATTCATCTCAGTACAAAAGGTATAATTATAATGTGTTCAACTTATAACACCCTTATTTAGTCATAAACGCATTTCATCATGTATAGCGAAAGTGAAGTCTAATTTGCTTTGTAAGTTTCTAAGCTAGGTACTCTTTTTCTGCCAAACAGTTAAATCTCTCCTTCAGTTTTTCACTCTCCTTCATAATCACTGTTACTGTTGATGCGGAAATTCCAAATTGTTCAGCAATTTCTTTTTTTTTTTCAATCTTTTCATCTTCAAGTGCGTGAATTTGATCTATTTTAGGCTTCAGGGTAAGCTTGACGTGACGATGTTGCGTCATTATGAACGTCAGTAACTCTCATGAAACTTTAATACAGTAATCTCAAACTTTATTATAAGCGGCAGCAAAACTCGCCAGGGGCCTTAGAAAACACTTTATTATAAGCGGACTTTACTATATTTTTTTATTATATCCGATTTTTAAAAACAGAGACCATGAAGAGTTTTGGTCGGGACCAAGACTGGACTTTACTAAAACCGAATATTTACTTTATCCGGCCTTTATTATATCCGAAGTTCACTGTACATGGTTACAAAATAATATTCCTTTCAACTGCACGCCACCACTTGTTATGGAATTTCAAGGAGTTGTCTCCCTTATGTTGTCCAGCAGGGATTTTCACTCTGAGGTGGTAAATTTTGTGTATATTATTTATTTTATTGTAAAATTTTTACAAATGCATAAGTGCACTTTTCAATTTGCGAATAATTAGTGCAAATTGCAAAAAAACTAACAACAAATTTGTGTTAACTCAAAATTATACAAGTGTATTCCAGCTTCATTTTAAATACTCCCACAGAAGCTACAGACAAATAGAGGTTTTGTTGCACATATCAGGAACATTGTAGATTTTTCAATTAAACCAAACAAGAATACAGATTTTGTCATTGATGCTACCTGCAGTAATTGGAGGTGCTCTGCTGTTTTCATGTCTTTCAGATGTTGTAGTCTTTCCATAAGCTGAAATCACAATCATCGCGATCAGAAAAAGAATAATAGTAAAGAACAAAATTAAACTTTGTCATATTGTCGGTGTCCATTCAAAAGCTCATATCTCCAAAAAAGAACTTTTGAGAAAAACTAAAAAATTCTTTTAAAAGATCAGGTATAACCAAATCAAACGTTTTAAATATATGTTTTGTATTCAGTACAAGTTATATTAAAAACGTTTGTTTTGGTGACACAGATTTTTTTAACGGTCTTTTTCGTTTTTCTCAAACCTTCATTTTTGGAGATACGAGATTTTGAATGGACTCCGACGATGCTGCTTTTTTAAAAGGCATCTATAAGTACTCTATAACTTTGCGCAGAACCAACACTGACTCTTAATGTATGGTTTTATGTAAAGTTCATACAGTTTAAAAAAAATTTAACCAATTTTGACTTCTTTATGGATGTAGAGACTCGGTTTGGGATTTAAATTATTCAGACATAAAGCAAACTTAAACAAGCAGGAAATACTTTTTACCAATTATTTTCATTGTTCTGATCTAGAATTAGGGCAAAGCAACAAAGTCCCTTGTAAAATTGTAGGTAAATGTGTACTGGTTTCAATGTCACAGGAGAATAAGATTGTGCCAACCACTACTTCTTTCATTTTACCACTGCACCTTGACTCACAGTTGTACACCCAAACACACCTGTACTCTACACACATACATGAAAACACACTGGCACATCTCACATGCACTCACACCCACATGCATACACTCAAACACACACATACCTTGTACACACACACACACATACTGGCTCACACATAATCTCACAATCTTCCGTAATAAATTATTCTCCCATGCACCTACAGCTTACCATTGTGTGTAATTGTTGTCATTTTGGTGCCGGAGAAGAATCTCTTTAACCTTCTTTGGCGGGTTCAGGCCATGTTTTTCTGCTCGATCCCATCTTTCCATACGAGTGATTCCTGCAAACGATGAAACACAAGAATATAAAAAGAGAAAATTCAAGTTAAGTTTTGTGAAATTCCCAAACAAACCCTAACCTAAACTCAAACCTAATATATATTCTTTTTGGTTTCCAGTTGGAGTTGTATCACACATAAAAAATGACAAAGAGGATTCAGCACTTGAAACCTGCAGTGAACTATGCAAAGAAACTTTTGCATTACATTTTTGGTGAATATGCAGTCAACTGCTAAACGTCATTTTTACTTTTAATACATTACATTTTTCATGAAACACTGTAATCACACATGTTACATGCAGTGAAAGCATTATTTTTCATTCAGTTACAGTCCTCACTCAATATGCTATATATATATATTTACACCAAAGAACTGAGATCCTTGTGAAATACGTTGGGGTTTGAATACTATTTTAGGGTTTGGGTTTGTAGTGAGATTGGTTTTGATTTTAGCAGTATGCATTCGAGCATGTCACTCAAAGATGTCATGATCTTACATGTATCTATATCTTTTTTCCTTGAATAAAAATATTTGTTTAAACCATGTATCTCTAACCCAAAAGGCTTATTGCAATAATTAAGACTACCTAAATATGGTCAAAGGGAGGTAATCACATGTACTATTGTTATTCTCAACGCAAATACACTTCACATTTTAAGACACAGGGTATGAAAGCTCTTTAAAAAATATTATGGGTATAATAAGAATAGTACTGGATGCTATATGCACCTTATTCCTAAATTAAACTCAAAACATGGCGATCTGTAACCAACATACACGTTATAAACACTCCTATGTATACAACAAACACACATTCATCACTCAAACATGTGGTGTAAAGGAACCTCGCTATTAGAAAACAGAAAGGAAATTTAAAAAAATTTATTTATTTGTGAGATTTTAGACTGACTGCATCCAACACCATTACTGGAATGGTGTGAATGTTTCTAGATTGTGTATCCCTGTTTTCTAGCTTTATTCTTTGCTCAGTGTCATTTTTGAAAATACTACTTTCATTAGAAAATATTATTGTATTAACTTCAGATTATACCTATACAAGGTCCGTATTCTAAACAAAGGTCAAACTGTTTGAGTGCTTCTTTCTCAGGGTCAGCATCAGGCAGCAGATGGGCGCTGGTAGACGGTACTGCATCATCTGAAAAATAAGGTTCAGAATTTTCACTTAGCATAAACATGGAAAGCAGCATATTTTACAGCCCTCATCACTCATATTGATATTTAGAAATGGTGAGTGTTTCAGTGGTGTAGGTGTTTGACTCACATGCATAATATCAATGTGAGTCTATGTACTGAAAGCAAAAAAACATTTTTACATTTTTTAGCAAATATTTGCTTGATGTCCGAAATAGTCCAAAAATGACAGTTAAAAATAATGCAGCAGCATAAGCGAAGTTTTATGTCTTATTTTAAAATGTTGATAAGGACAAAAAAATTGATAGCCGGGAGACTATCTTATTGAGGGTGCCAGACTAGGTCTGGTATTTATCGTCATACAGAGAAGGTATAGTGTCACATAAGATATTTGCCGACGCACAAAAGCACATGCAGAGGTTGATGAAAGTGAATAGTCTAAGGAGAGAATGCAGAAATGCATACACAAGTTGTTTTTGAATGGGCAGAAACATGGCTCCTTAAATTTAATAATCAAAAATGTAAGGTGTTGCATCTGGGCAAAAATAATCCTCAGCATGAGTATTTTATGAGTGACGGTAAAGAAAGGATTAAGATTGAGACGACTGATGCTGAGAGGGAGTGATACAGAGCTCAGCTTTGAGAATCACATTGAGAATACTGTTAAGAAAGCCAACGAAATTTCAGCCCTGCTTATAAGAATCATAAGTAATAAATCCAAGGACATCGTGATCCCCCTTTTTAAGGCTCTTATCTCCATCTGGGAGTAAGCTAACCCTTTCTGGTGTTCATACTTAAGGAAGCATAGACTTAATCGAGGATGTCCAGTGCAGATTCACCAGGAGGATATATGGCATGTCAGGACTCTCCTACGAGGAGAGATTGATATCGCTGAGGTTGCCCAGGTTAGAGTATAGGAGAGGGCGGGGTGATTTAATAAAAAACAATTTTTATTGTGCACAATTTTTAGGATCCTTTAACCACTTATTCTCTTTTAAATTTTAATGATGTTGGTATAACGTGAGGTCACAAATGTAAACTTACTAAGCCTTTTAATAAATAATACTCACAAATTTAAGCAGTATTTTACTAACAGAGTCGTAACCCCTTGGAATAACCTGATTGCAGAGGCTGTGGATGCTAAATCACTCAATGTGTTCAAGAACTATATAGGCAAGTTATTTAAGGATAGCATCTACTCCACCAATTTTGAGTCGTAAAACTTAAAGGTTCAAAATTGGTAGGCAATGGGGCCAGGAGTACCCTGGTTAAACTATCATCTGTGGTGCTCCAATGACCTTTGAGTTATAGGATAGGATAGGAGGACAGGGGTCTGGGTCTGGAGACCCTCATCAAGATTTAATATGAGGGCCAAAGGCTGTTAGCCTATAATTATCCAAACAATGCTATGCTCAACACAGTGCATAGCTTCAAATATTTAGGAGCCATTGTATCAGACAATGGGTCCCGACAGGAAGTCCTCTCCAGGATCGCACAAACAACTGCTGCCCTGACAAGGTTGAAGCCCATTTGGAAAGACAGGACCATCAGTCTACATTCCAAAGACTGCTGCGCTCCCTTGTCATCTCCATCTTCCTATATGCTTGCGAAGCATGGACTCTCACAGCAGATCTCCAATGAAGAATACAAAGCATGGAGATGAGGTACTACAGAAGACTTTTTGGGCATTTCCTATACCCAACACATCACCAACGACGAAGTCCGACAGACCATCACACAAGCCATTGGACAACACGATGACCTGCTCACAGTGGTGAAGAAACGGAAACTCTGATGTTATGTCCACGTCACCAGATCATCAGGCCTTGCAAAGACCATTCTGCAAGGCACAGTGCAAGGAGGTAGAAGAAGAGGGAGACCGAAAAAGAGGTGGGAGGACAACATTCGAGAATGGACTGGTTTGACACTGAGCGAAGCCATCAGGGCTGCTGAGGACAGAGAAAGATGGAGTATGCTGGTTAAACGATCATCTGTGGTGCCCCTACGACCTCCGGGTTATGAGACAGGATAGGATAGGATAGGAATGCTATCCTTTGCTCACCTTTGGTTTTCACTGTTTGTTTTTGTCCCTTTTTCACCTGCTTGTACAAGTCAGTGATTTTCTTTGACATCTTGATGCTATCTTCTGGAACTATACAAATAAGTATAGCATCTGGATCGTTTAAAAAAAAAATCAAGACTTCACTTAGTGCTTACAACTCAAACCTGTATGTCAAGACACATTCTCTGAGTCTGGTTATTTTTAATCATGTACCTCCTTTGTAATATTCTAACGTATAAATACGGCAATGTTAAGAAACCATGACATCTCACAACAGAAACGAAACTTCCACTTCTTCAAGAGATAGAACAAAAGCAGTGATGAAACATTGCAAACATTGCTGCTGAAAGTGTTTTCGTTGCAAGCGCTTGCGAAACCAAAAGCGGAAATTGATTAGTGGTTGAAGCATCCACCTTCAGCTTATTTTGATTATTAGAGCCGGATGAGAATATCCGTTTATGAAAATAGCGGAGCCTGTGCATCAAACATGGGCGCCTGTAATATTAGTAGGCCTACTACTGGTAAACGTGATAATGGCAGAAATGCAGATTTTGTGACTGCTATGTAAACAGAAACAAATATAAACGGCCTATATGTAGGCCTATGTTGTTTAAAAAAAAAAAACTGTTATAATTAGACCGTCACATGTACTTTGCATTTCCTTCTCCCCCATCCGGAGTAGCCCAGTATTGTGCGCAGTTGTCTGGGATGTCAGACGATGCGCATAAGCCAGGCAGCAGGTGGGCGCTTCAGACGGCTTGAGTTAAGCCAGCGCCTTGAGCATCTCTTGAGCTGGAAAAGCGTTATATAATAACGAGTCTATACAGTTAAATAAAAATAATATTTCGTCATTCTTATATAGCGCTTTTCCAGCTCAAGACTTGGAAGCCTAAAGCTGCTTACAAATAAAATATAACTTAACATGCCGCTGCAAGTTTTCGGAGAAGTCCACTAGTGTTTTTTTTCTGTCCCTAAATCCTTCTTTCCCTCCCTCTTCCCATTATCTTTCTGTCTGCTCCCCGATCCTCTTCGATCCTTGTGTGGGTGTGGGTGTGTGTGGGTGTGAGTGGATGCTCGCGGACGCGTGTTTGTGTCGTAGTGGATTCATAATAATGATGTATATTGGTAGCAGAATATCCCTCATTGTGAGTGACACTCCTGTGTGTGAGATTTTCGTGTCGATGCGGTAGTTTGTTTAATGTTTGTTCACGCTTTGAGCTTATTGTTAGGACATGTTCTTTACAAAAACTGTTATTATTATTATTATTTTAATAATATTATTATTATTATTATTATTATTATTATTATTATTATTATTATTATTATTATTATTATTATTGGCCTTAGCAGGCTCAGATACTCTGACCAATCCAGCATCGCACATATTCCCAATGTCGTACGTGTCACGTTAGGTAAACATTTGTAAAATTTTGGCGTCTAAAATTATCCTATCCTATCCGTAACTCGAAAGTCGTTGGGCACAACAGATTACAGTTTAACCAGCGTACTCCATCTTTCTCTGTCCTCAGCAATCCTCATGGCTTCGCTCAGTGTCGAGAAAGACTATTCTCGAATGTTGTCCTCCCATCTCTTTTTCTGCCTCCCTCTTCTTCTGCATCCTTGCACCGTGCCTTGCAGGATGGTCTTTGCAAGGCCGGGTGCTCTGGTGACGTGGCCTTCCCATAAAAGTTTCCGTTTCTTCACCACTGTGAGCGCGAGCATGTCATCGTGTTGTTCAATGGCTTGCGTGATGGTCTGTCGGACTTCGTCGTTAGCACAGGCGCTTGTATCTGGACAAGCGAGCGCCTATGCCTGTGACGCGTCTTCCTTTGGTTATGGATAACCAAAAGGAGACGCGTCACTGGCATAGGCGCTCGCTTGTACAGATACAAGTGCCTGTGGCAGTTGGTGATGTGCTGGTTATAGGAGATGCCCGCCTTCCGTTGGCCACCAGGACGAACGAAAAGTGTGCTACTGATGGACAACTTAACAAGATCCGCACCAAAAATAACATCGTCATAGGAACCTGGAATGTCAGGACCCTAAATGCGGAGGGAAAATTAGAGGAACTGGCCTACGAGATGGACCACTATCGATGGAACACCTTAGGGATCAGCGAACTGCGCTGGAAAGGCATTGGAAAACAACGACCCACCAAGGCCACAAGCTTTATTTCAGCGGTAGAGATGACAGAAACGAACACGGAGTTGGATTCTTGGTCCACAAGAACATTCCAGCAACTGTCATGGGTTGCCACCCAGTCTGCAGTAAACTCATTACCATCCGTCTGAGAGCAGCCCCTTTCAACATCACCATCATCCAGGACTATGCCACAACATCAGACTATGACGACAGCGAAGTGGAGGATTTCTATTAAAATCTACAGGCGGTCCTTGACCAAGTGCCGAAGAAGGACATAGTCATAGTGGAAGGCGACTGGAATGCCAAGGTTGGCCAAGATGCGCACCACAACTGGGGAGGCAAATGTGGACCCCACTGCAACAAGGAGACAAATGACAAGGGTCTGAGACTGTTGGAGTTTGCCAGATACAACAATCTGATACTGGCAAACACGCTTGGTCTCCACAAAAAATCCAGCCGATGGACATGGCACAGTCCCCGGCGGGGAGCATCACAACAAGATCGACTACATCATGGTCAAGAAACGCTTCAGATCAAGCATCAACATTGGCAGGACACGCACTTTTCCAGGAGCAGACATTGTGACGGTGGGTCTATTGTTGCTAGGCTCTGCACAATGGAATGCTATTACCCACTCGTCTTTAGTCTATGGGGATCGCTAGTAATCTCCCTGTGACTTAACTTAATACATTTATTTGTTTAGCTCGGTCTGTTATTAGGCTGGGGTACAGAGATAGAAAAATGGTAAAAGATCACTGTCACACTAGCTCTCACACGGCTATGAAACATAGGTAGTCCAGCTACTTGATAACAGTAAATATCACACATTTATTTCCTCTACTCTATACACGATCTTCGAAGTACGATATTAACTTAAAAGTTCAAATGTCTCTTGGACTGGTTCGCTTTTGATAGTTCTAGGCAGCTACTGTATCTTCATCGGGCACTGGATACTTTCTGCCCTAATGGTCAGAGATCTTGAAGAGTGGACTACTGTGGTCCTTTTAAACAGCTTTGGTGCATGGCTTAGATCTGCACTTACCTGTTTTTTCGACGAACTGTGTCGTGGGTGCTTCCTTGGTAAGCTGTGTTGGGGTGGATTCTGCTCCTTGTGGCTCTCGTAGCTCAGTGCTTTAGAGGCCTCTGCAGACCAACGTTCAGCTACGACTTGTTCTTGTCTCTCGCCAAGTTGGGCTCACGATACAATGACCGCTCGTCTGTACCATATGAGACGAAATTCTGCACAACCCTGTATAATAGGTGTGTGCAGAGCGTCTCACTGAAGGCCGAAGTAGCCCTCAGTGATTAGCTCCACATCTCTATATATAAGCGACGAACATTCTGCTAAGTCTGTGGTCCACTGGAATCTCCACTCTAATTTCCTATACATACATAAATATAACTCATGGCTAACTATACACATAGAGAAAGAATTAATATTACACATATTCTCTGGTACAACCACTGGTTTGCAAGCATATATATATATATATATATATATATATATATATATAGGTTAAACAACAGTGGGTCCATACGGATTTCAACATGGCGTCAAACCCGGTCGTGTTCGACACGTGGTCAGGCCACGTTGGACTAACAATTCAATTCTAAGCATAGCAAATTTCACAAACATAATTCAACAATAATATCAATACATCACGATGAAACAAAAGTTTGTTCATTTACCTTCTTGACAATGTCAGGCCGTGGCTAACTTGATTGAATTCGAATTTTCAACAAGTTCTGCTTCCCTAGTCGGTCAGTGGATAGATTCTGTTCGAACGTAACTGTGTACTGCTCGGCGTTTGAATGTAGACTGACCTTCTACCTGGCCTCTCACTGACCAGGCAGAAATGGTTCTACCTAACCTCGCTGTGTTCTCATTGGCTGTAAAATCTGATCTACCCTTAAGCTGCGATGATTCACTACACTGTGCGTGCGTCACTATTCAACTGTGTTACACTGACTAAACAAGACAAACAGCTTATGGGCGGTGTTTAAATCTCGGCTCTTGTTACAGACATCCGAAGTGACCACGACCTTGTGATGATGTCTTTCCGGCTTCACTTGAAGAGAGTAAACACAGCAAAGTGCACTAGACTGAAGTTCGACCTGGACAAACTGCAAGACCCGGAGGTGGCAGAAATATTTCTGGCCACAATTGGAGGGAAATTTGCACCACTGCTCATTTTGGGAGCTGGTGAAGTAGCTGTGACAGATGCCGCCACGGAAATCCTTGGAAAGCACCGGTCAAAGAAGAAGATGTGGATCACACCTGTACTTTTGTACCTGTGTGATAAACGAAGAGAGATGAAAAAGAAAAAGAACACCTCACAGGGAGCTTATGTCTACCGAAAAATCAACAATGAAATCCGAAAAGGCATGCGCACAACAAAGGAGAACTGGATAGAAGATCAATGCCAGGAAATAGAGAACAGTCTGAACAAGAACAACAGCAAGAAGGCTTACCAGACTGTGAAGCGGCTGACAAGTGTTAAACAGCCCAAGGTCTCCACGATCCAAAGCAAGTCTGGCATATGCCTTACAGAAGAACAAGAAGTCTTGGACAGATGGACAGAGTACGGCTCTGACCTTTACAACCACAAACCAAACGGATACCCATCAGTTCTAGCATGTCCAGAGAACAGAGAAGAAGAAGAAATCCTCCCAATTCTCCGAGAAGAAGTTGAGGCAGCAGTGCAATCGCTGAAGAAGGGGAAGTCAGCGGGAGTGGATAACATACCCGCGGAACTGCTTCAAGCAGGAGGAGAAGCGATGATCGACGCACTCACCATTATCTGTAACAAGATCTGGCAGAGTGGGGAGTAGCCTACACCATGGACCCAGTCGCTTGTCATCACTCTTCCCAAAAAAGGTAACCTTCAGGAATGTGAAAATTACCGCACCATCAGCCTCATCAGCCATCCCAGCAAGGTCCTCCTGAAAATAATAACAGGTTGAAACCCCAAGCTGAACAATTCATAGCTGAAGAGCAAGCAAGATTTAGGGCAGGGCGAAGTACCATTGAACAGACTTTCAAACTCAGAATAATCTGCGAGAAATACCGACAGCACCAACAAAATCTATATCATGTGTTCGTAGACTTCAAAATATCGGAAACTGGTTCAGAACAACAATCGGTGTGCGTCAGGGATGCCTACTCTCTTCAACACACTTCAACATCTTCCAAGAGCGCATCATGTCAGATGCCCTTGCAGACCACGCAGGCACAGTCAGTATATGGGGAAGAACAATCTCCAACCTTCGTTTTGCGGATGACATTGATGGATTGGCTGGAGAGGAACAAGAACTTGAACAGCTGGTACAGAGGCTTGACACCACCTCCAGAGCCTATGGAATGGATATAAGTGCATAGAAGACCAAAATGATGACTAACAACACCAAATGCATCAACGCGGACATCAAAGTCCAAGGCCAATCCCTCAACACAGTGCATAGAATCAAATATTTAGGAGCCATTGTATCAGACAATGGGTCCCGACAGGAAGTCCTCTCCAGGATCGCACAAACAACTGCTGCCCTGGCGAGGTTGAAGCCAATTTGGAAAGACAGGACCATCAGTCTACATTCCAAGGTAAGGCTGCTGCGCTCTCGGGTCATCTCGATCTTCCTATATGCTTGCGAAACATGGACCCTCACAGCAGATCTCCAACGAAGAATACAAAGCATGGAGATGAGGTGCTACAGAAGATTTCTGGGCATTTCCTATCTCCAGCACATCACCAACAACGAAGTCCGACAGACCATCACACAAGCCATTGGACAAACGATGACCTGCTCACAGTGGTGAAAAAACGGAAACTCCGATGGTATGGCCACGTCACCAGATCATCAGGTCTTGCAAAGACCATCCTGCAAGGCACAGTGCAAGGAGGTAAAAGAAGAGGGAGACCGAAAAAGAGGTGGGAGGACAACATTCGAGAATGGACTGGTTTGACACTGAGCGAAACAATCGGGGTTGCTGAGGACATGGAAAGATGGAGTACGCTGGTTAAACGCGATCATCTGTGGTGCCCCTACGACCTCCGAGTTATGGGATTGGATAGGAGGATAGGATAAATATAAAATATAATCAATCTAAAATTAGATGACATCTAAATATTTCCTGTTTAGGTTTGTGTCTTTTATCTTATTGTTATCTTATCGTTATTCGAATTAAAAATAACGCCATCACGAGTGTTCCGAATTCCCTCACCCAACCAATTTTTTTTCTTATCAGCTATTTTTTACGCAGCGTTTGTAGTTAATGTAAATTAGAATTCTGAATGTTAAACTCTGCATGTTAGGTCATATACACATTTATACCAAAGGCAGTGCCAGAGAGTTTATTTTGAGGTGTAATTTACTATTACTTGTTGATGTTAGTTTATGTTTTTAATGCACGGGGAGCTTAGAATGTTTTTCTTGTCTTTATCCGTAAGCGTTCGTAAGCTACACGTTATATTTGTATCATAATATAATAATAATACAGGATGCTATGTACGCGCCTTTCCCCAAGGCTCAAAGCGCGGCGATCTATACCAACATACACGCTTTTCATATCCTGCTTTTGTTCCTTTGTTTACGTTGTGTGTGCTTTTTGATTCACGTGCGTGTAGCAATGTGATCGAGTCTATGTACTCACACAAATACATCCTATCTATGCTATCCTATCCCGTAATTCGGAGGTCGTTGGGGCACCACAGATGATTGTTTAACCAGCGTACTCAATCTTTCTCTGTCCTCAGCAACCCTCATGGCTTCGCTCAGTGTCAAGCCAGTTCATTCTCGAATGTTGTCCTTGTGACGATGGGTCTATTGTTACTGGGCTCTGCACAATGGAATGCTATTACCCACTCGTCTATCGTCTGGGGAGATCGGTTAGTGTAATCACCCTATGACTAATCGTAATGCATTTATAAGTTTAGCTCGGTCTGTGTGCGGATAGGGTTGCAGAGATAGGGAGAAAAGTGTAATAGCTTCACTGACACACTAGCTCGCGCTCTCACTCGGCTATGAAACATAAGTAGTCCAGCCACTTGTTAACAGTAAATATCACACATTTATTTCCTCTACTCTATACATAATTCTCTAAACACCCTACACTAACTTAAATGTCCAAATTCACTTCGAATAGTTCGTTCCTTGATGGGTCTATGCTGCTATTGTTCTTGATATTTGCTACTGTATCATCATTGGGCTATTTGTTCTGGTTGGCCTAATGTTGGTTTCAGGAGAGTGGACTACCGCACAGTCCTTCTATGTCAGTGTGGGTGCACGCTTTCGGTGTCACTTAACTGCAGTTTGAGGTGTGGTGATTGTGTCTCCTCCTTGGTAGTAGACTATTGGGCTATCGTAGCTCAGTGCTAGATGCTCCACTGCAGGCCGAATGTCAGGGTTGACGCTTAGCGGTCTTCCTCCTGCCCCGGGCCAACGATACCTGCTCGTCTGCAAACTATGAGACGAATTTCTGCAACACCGTGTTTACTAAGGGTGTGCAGAGCGTCTCACTGGTGGCAGAAACAGTCCTCAGTGATAGCTCCACTTATATATATATATAGCGAACAATCTTCTATTTCCCATAGACCCATCAAGGAACGAACTATTCGAAGTGAATTTGGACATTTAAGTTATTAGAGTGTTTAGAGAATTATGTATAGAGTAGAGGAAATAAATGTGTGATATTTACTGTTAACAAGTGGCTGGACTACCTATGTTTCATAGCCGTGTGAGAGCTAGTGTGCCAGTGAATCTTTTACCATTTTCTCCCTATCCCTATAACCCTATCCGCACACAGACCGAGCTAAACATATAAATGTATTAAAATTAGTAATAGGGTGATTACACTCGCCGATCCCCGCAGACGATAGACGAGTGGGTAATAGCATTCCATTGTGCAGAGCCCAGCAACAATAGACCCACCGTCACAAGCTCCCAAAATGAGCAGTGGTGCAAATTTCCCTCCAATTGTGGCCTGAAATATTTCTGCCACCTCCGGGTCTTGCAGTTTGTCCAGGTCGAACTTCAGTCTAGTGCACTTTGCTGTGTTTACTCTCTTAAAGTGGAGCCGGAAAGACATCATCACGAGATCGAGGTCACTTCCAATGTCTGCTCCTGGAAAAGTGCGTGTCCTGCCAATGTTGATGCTTGATCGGAAGCGTTTCTTGACCATGATGTTGTCGATCTGACTTTGATGCTCCCCGCCGGGACTGTGCCATGCCCATCGTCTGTTTTTTGTGTGAAGACCAAGCGTGTTTGCCAGTATCAGATTGTTGTAGCTGGCAAACTCCAACAGTCTCAGACCCCTGTCATTTGTCTCCTTGTTGCAGTGGGGTCCACAGGTGTCTCCCCAGTTGTGGTGCGCATGTTGGCCAATCTTGGCATCCCAGTCGCCTTGCACTATGACTATGTTTTTCTTCGGCACTTGATCAAGGACAGCCTGTAGATTTTCATAGAAATCCTCCACTTCGCTGTCGTCATAATCTGATGTTGTGGCATAGTCCTGGATGATGGTGATGTTGAAAGGGCTGCTCTCAGACGGATGGTAATTTGTCTACTGGAGGCTGGGCTGCAACCCACGACAGTGGCTAGAATGTTCTTGTGGACCAAGAATCCAACGCCGAGTTCGTGCCTGTCATCTCTACAGCTGAAAGAAAGCTTGTGGCCTTTGTCAGTCGTTTTTTCACCTAGGCCTTTCCAGCGCAGTTCGCTGATACCTAAAATGCTCCATCGATAGTGGTCCAGTCGTGGGCCAGTTCTTCTAATTTTCCTCCCGCAGTTAGGGTCCTGACATTCCAGGTTCCTTTGACGATGTTGTTTCTCGTACAGATCTTGCTAAGTTGTCTATCAGTAGCACACTTATCACCTCCGTCCTGGTGGCCAACGGTAGGTGCGGTCCTTGGTGACCCTGGCGACGACCGATCCGGTATCGAGTGAATGGTTCTTTTCATCATGCAGTGTGTCTTGGTCAAGAAAGACCTGGCAGGACCCAATCCTCTCCAGGCTGTTGGCCAGAACCGATATCCATGAATACACCCAAAATAATTTGATATTTGTGCAATTCTGTGCGAGATGAGTCCTAAATAGTCCAAAATTGATATCTGTCAGGTCGTCCGCCGTCAATCCGTCTGTCCATGCAACCGTCAGAACCTATTTTGTGTATCACATCCAAACTTGGTGTATATGGTGTATATCTACGAGACCTCGAAAATGATCCGTGAATGAATGACTTCACTTTAAGGTCAAGGTCGAATGGTTAGCAAAATGTTATTTGCACAGGAATTGTTTCATTTACGCTAAGAGAAGACTATTTGATTATATATTAATAATTCTATATTAATTCTTGTGTGTGTGTGTGTTTAATATTTGCGAAAAGTGAATCTAGTGCGCTCGACTGTCAGGCCTGTTCAGGCCGTAGTTCAAAGCCCGTTGAAGGCATGGAGTATTAAAAAAATACCGTCGGACACTGCGCCTCTACTTCATCGGATGAGAGTATAAACCGAGGTCTTTTCTGTGCACACACGCATTCCATCGCACGGACTTCATGCACTAGAAGGGTGAGTACCGGCTACACAAATACACCCAGCACGCACTAGGTACTTTCTCCCCATCCCCGGCCGCTCAGAATTGCGCTCCATCCTAGACGCTCACTTGCATGCTTTGAGTGCATCGTCTGACCCTCGGACAGCTGAGCACAATCCTGGGTGACCTGGTATGGGGGAGAAAGGTCCAAGTGCTTGCTGGTTGTATTTGTGTAACTGGCACTCGCCCGTCGTGAGCGTCAGGATCTTTAATGTCCGTGCAATGGAATGCGTGCGTGCACACACTAGACCTCGGTTTATACTTTAACCCGAAGGAGTAGAGGCGCAGTGTCTCGGGGTCATGTGTTGTTCGGCACTCCAGGCCTTCAAGCAGCTTCGTGATATTGCTTGACATTCAATGTTTCAATTGTTTTTGCCGTTAAGTACACCACTGAACCAACTGCGTCTTTTGTTTGTTTGTTTGTTTGTTTGTTTGTTTGTTTGTTTGTTTGTTTGTTTGTTTGTTTGTTTGTTTGTTTGGGTTTTTGTTTGGGCACTCCAGGCCCTCAATCCGTTTACGATGCTAGCATGGATAAGTAAAGGTATCTCCAGTCCACCCATGTAGCTGTGAACCGGTATTTGACTCTGTTTAGACCCAGGGCAGATAAGGCAGCAAGGGGGAGGGTATGGGCATTGTCCTCATTGAGCTGGCCCAGAGAAATGGGAGGTCCCAACAGCATCTCTCCCTAACACAGGAAGGTTACTCGTTGTGCACTTGTTTCATTTGTTGAGTCGTATGGTGGTTATTTTCCACCATCCAATGGTAACAGCGCTCGACGGTGCTTTAGGAAGGACTTCTTGTGTGCGCTTACCCCACCACGCAAGTAGCATTAATAGCTGGACAGAAGACACCAATCAAAACGTAGTTGATTGTTTAACTCTTGCAGTTACCAAAAATAGATAAAGTGACCGAAATTGATTGTTTTTAATCTCCAACTTCACCCAAAAGGGCCGCGATGCATGAGTCGAGCTGTCATGTTCAGTCACGGAAAGAGGAGTACTGGGGTCCAACAAACCTGACCGCATGTTTAAGCTATTATTAACCAAAGAAATCCAACCCTGATGCTTCTGTAATCATTGCTGTTGAAAACAGGAGTTTCTTGACACGAATACCTATGTCAGCGGAATACGAAATGGCGACAGCCTATTGCGAAAGGGATTAACCTACCTTTAGCTACCGCCATTTCGTATCTCATCGGTCACTTTTGTTTCACATTTTATTAACAATGGCACAGGTCGTCGTGCTCTTGGCTATTTCTCTGGTAAAAGTTTGTTTCCAGTTGTTTATTGTACCTGACACAGGCATAAAGGATTATAATCTGTGTGCAACCTAGGTTCTAACATTAATTATTTTGTCAAATCTCATAAACACATACTCGCGTCAACACACTCGTATGCCATTAGATCGGGAAGAATTTGGACAAATCCCGTTAATACTTCCAAGTTATAGATAACTTATAACGTAACCATCTGTCTAACTCTGCCTAACCAAATGTCTTGTGCTTGGTGTTGGTAAATTAAATATGATTGTGTGAAAAGACAAATGCAATTTTTATAATTTCATTGACTCATTTGTTCAGTAAGTAGTTGATCATTGCTGAAAGTCTATTTGGTTCGAGAGTAGGCCTATTTGTATTGTTTCATACTACTTGTTTTATTGATGTTGGTAAATATTATGTAGCCTTAATATAGCTTATTTTGTTTCCTGCTCAGGTCCTGGCATCCGGGATCGATGATTTTGAAGTAGATGACAACAGGCATCACTATGAATTTATATACCACGACAGATTTGTACGTATGAAGTAAAGATCCGACTACGATGATGATGATGATTATTATTATTATATTTATATAGCGCTTTTTTCCTAATGAAATCAGTTCAAAGCGCATAAATTCAATACACAAAATCTTTTTAGAAGCTAAAATGATAGCCTGATGATAAAATTGCTTCGCTGATGTGAAACGAAGAATTTTGAATTGTTCTTATAGCGCTTTGCCATCCCCAGAGCTGCTGGAAGCAGGATCAGTACACTGATGAATGACTAAACATTATTAAAAGCCTTTGTTTGCGGTGTGTGGAAATAGTCAAACATTAAAATAACCAGGATTCTAAAATCAGTTGAGTAATTCGATAAACGAACAATAATATGAAAGATTGCTTTAAAGATAACTAGGCTGGTTTCTGACTGTACCGTTTGTTGTGTGTATGCTATTGTCAATGATTATTGTACACTGCCAAATTATTTTCCTTGCGGTTTGGTGGAACTATAAATAGTGTGATTCTTATTCAAAATATCAGAAACAAAGTGACTGTTGGAATTCATCGATTGGCGTGAAAAGACCACACACACACACGCAAACCTACACACACGCAAATACACACACACATATACGTGTACACACGTGTACACATATAAAAGAAATAAATAGATAAATAAAATTAGAATTAAAACAAATCATTAATAATTTATAAAATAAAAAAACAAACATTGGCAAATCATTCCATTCAAATGCATTTCTAGAGACTCGCACGCGTAGATGAAAACAATAATAGTCCAGTAATGAAAGTGGTACATTCCGCGAAGCTCTCTCGGGTTTACTCCTAAAGAACCAAAATGAAAATGGGGAATGCTTGGCCACTATCTGTGCAAGCTGAACATTATCAAACTCCTATCCTATCCTACCCTATCCTATCCTATCCCGTAACACGAATGTGGTTGGGCACCACAGATGATCGTTTAACCAGGGTACTCCATCTTTCTCTGTCCTCAGCAACCCTCTTGGCTTCGCTCAATGTCAAGCCTACCCATTCTCGAATGTTGTCCTCCCACCTCTTTTTCTGTCTCCCTCTACTTTTGCCGCCTTGCACCATGCCTTGCAGGATGGTCTTTGTAAGGCCTGATGCTCTGGTGACGTGGCTATACCATCGGAGTTTCCGTTTCTTCACCACTGTGAGCATGGAATCGTGTCATCCAATGGCTTGTGTGATGGTCTATCGGACGGGGTCGTTGGTGATGTGCAGGGTATAGAAAATGCCCAGAAGTCCTCTGTATCGGTTTAGAGGAGTTTGAGATACACCGCCAAACGTGTTTAGAAAATGGTGGACCTCGGCGTTCTTGACCTTTAGCAAATGCAAATATGAATGATATAAAAGGCTTAATAGCAGTCAAGATATCTACGAAGTACAAATAATCAAACCGGTCTTGTGATTTTGGGCCCCCAATAGATATGGAACAGAAATACTGTCAAATACTGACCGACCGATTAACCAGCCAACAGGCAACTACCGAATAAAGGGTAATTGTAGATTATAGTCACACGACACCGGAGCGTATAGGCGACTACGGGTCACATTATTCTGACACCAGCGAACCAGTTGATGGTAAGGGGAAAATAATATGGTCACACATTGGCTAATCCGGGATTCGAACCAGGTACCTTTCGGTTACTAGTAAGCCGCTCTACCAACTGAGCTACCCGGCCCCTCAGCTACCGAATGATTGGCCGTGAGTTGAAGTACCTATCCTATCCCGTAATTCGGAGGTCGTAGGGGCACCACAGATGATCGTGTAACAAGCGTACTCCATCTTTCCCTGTCCTCAGCAATCCTGATTGTTTCGCTCAGTGTCAAACCAGTCCATTCTTGAATGTTGTCCTCCCACCTCCTTGCACTGTGCCTTGCAAGACCTGATGATTTGGTGACGTGGCCATACCATCGGAGTTTCCGTTTTTTTCACCACTGTGAGCAGGTCATCGTGTTGTCCAATGGCTTGTGTGATGATCTGTCGGACTTCGTCGTTGGTGATGTGCTGGGTGTAGGAAATGCCCAGAAGTCTTCTGTAGCACCTCATCTGAGATGAGGAGATGAAGCTTACCTGCTTACCACTAAACATCAAAATCGGTCCTACCTTGCTGAGAACTGCCTTGGCCCTGGGACTTTGACCTTTGAGAAAGAATCTGTAACCCAGGCAATGTTCCTATGGCGCTGTAGGCGCAGTGTTGCATGACCTATTTGAAAGGGGTGTGAGAACGGGTTACACAAAGTGTGTGTAATGTGTATACTCTACGGCTGTGTCTAATTGCGAGCGCCTGTGCACGCTGGCTGTATTGATAACACGGGCAGCTAATTCATGTAATGATTCTAGCAGACGATATTATAGAACACTGGGATGAAGATTTTCATTACAATGATTGCTTTCAGGACTTGCTGTTGACCATTCACGGTGACAATTGCTACTACGCCTACATAGCCGATAGCCGAGAAATCGAAACCCGTTACCTCATTGAACACACTATCAATACCGAGGTGAGAGGGAGAGAAAGAGAGAGAGAGAGAGAGAGAGAGAGAGAGAGAGAGAGAGAGAGAGAGAGAGAGAGAGAGAGAGAGAGAGAGAGAGAGCGGGAGGAGATAGTCTAATAAAAACAGACATTTTTTGGCGAGAGAAATAGAGAGAGAGAGGGGGGTGGGGTGGTGGCTCCCTCCTTTTCTCTCTCTTACTCTCCTCAGCAGCTAGAGGAGCTGTTTGTTGAAGGTTGAATACTATTTTGAACCGAATATTTTAGTATCTATCCGTTTTTTGACTACCAGTGGTAACCACCACCCCACTCTCTCTCTCTCTCTCTCTCTCTCTCTCTCTCTCTCTCTCTCTCTCTCTCTCTCCCTCTCTCTATCTCTCTCTCGCCTACCTTCACTGTCTTCCGGGCTGGTGGCGCAGTTGGTTAGGCACTGGCTTCCTATGCCAAAAATTGCAGGTCAAAGTCCTGCAAGGGACAACTTGTGTGAGTAAGAACATAGAATTGATAGATGGCTCATAAGCAGGCTGGTAATGTTGATTTATGATCCTACTGCAGCGCCATATCGAGCATTTGATCACCTTTAACGACCCGTCTGTCGTGGCGTCCACTTTGGACGAGGTGAGGAACAAGTTCCACGATGTCCTGGCTGACTTTCACTGCACCACTAGCAACATTTTTACCATTGCCCTCGACCGTACGTCACTCTTTTCTTTATTATTGTCGTTGCCGCCACCCGTTGTAATCGCTGTACCTTACAAGTCATCTTCATAACTTATGTTAATCAATCTGATGAATAAAAATTGATACAACAACAACATCGTCATCATCATCATCATCATCATCATCATCATCATTATCATCATCATCATCCATCATCATCATCATCATCATCATCGTTGTCGTCGCCAGCGTCGCCGGAGGCTGTGGCGCTGTTTGCCATCATCATCCTCTTTGGCATCTTACTTCATCACCATCATTATTAGGCCCATCCCTACCCCTCCCCCCACCCCCCCACCCCCCCACCCAAACAAAAAAAAAATTCTGTTTACGATATTCACGACCGACGCTAATTTTTTGGCCCGACTCCAAACTGTTTGGGGGGATCATCTGAAAAAAAAAAATTGAACATAGCCAAACAAAATTGCATCAAAGGTGGAAAAGGTTTAAAAAAAAAAAGAAGAAAAGAAGAAAAAAGAAGCCTACCTAATTACCCTATTTTGTACCCTATGTTACCGTAAACAGACATTTTTTTAGGGGGGGGGGGGGGGGGGGGGGCCTTATCATCGTACTTATGTTCTCGTTGATATTTACACAATCATCACCTCATTAACTTTTTTTTTTTTAATCTGTATTCTGTATTGATGTTATCATCATCATCATCATCATCATCATCACCATCATCATCACCATCATCATCATCATCATCATCATCATCATCATCATCATCATCATCATCATCATCATCATTATCATCATCATCATTATCATCATCATCATTAAAGCTGCAGCATTATCTACTAGTAAATGTACTGTTTAATCAAACGGTCAGTGGTTTTATTAGAAGCCACTACATGATTGGATCTACTCTCTCTTTGCAGTCAATCAGGTGAACATCGGTTGATCGTCACGTTATGGGGACTGTGGACAGTGTTTATAGACTATTATAAATTCAAGGCTGGGTGAAGAAACCGACTGTACATCAACGTCAAATGGTGTTGGGTTCCTGTATGGTAAACAATATTTGTTGCTACTCTCTGTGAATCGTGAATCAGTTGAGATTCAATTATTAATAATAAAAGCAAACAACTTGTTCTTGATTTGTGATACGCATGCGATGTGGCTTAGTGAAAGAGCGCGCGCGCGTGTGTGTGTGTGTGTGTGTGTGTGTGTGTGTGTGTGTGTGTGTGTGTGTGTGTGTGTGGGTGTGTGTGTGTGTGTGTGTGTGTGTGTGTGATGAGTGTATTTCTGAATGAGAGTATGTTACATTAATTATTTGTGAAGTATAAATAACACACACGTACACACATACTGCCGAGGTTACGCAGTATTATCATGACTTTCCCGAAACGCCACCTACGTTGTGCTGACAATGGGTCATATTTCGTCCCCATTTTTAAATACTTTGCAGTGTTCGAACCCTAACCCTAACCCTAACGGATCATTGTTCTGACGTCAAAACAAGTAGGCATGTCAATACAAGTTATGTAGATGTTCACTGATTTGTCCAGATAATACTGTGTAAACAATTACACACACACACACACACACACACACACACACACACACATTCACACACACTGTCACGCCACACGCGTAATAATAGGCTAATGTTATAATTGTCATGTGTAGACTAGTTTTCTTCATTCTTGCAGAGTAAACAAACATAGATTACAGCAGGACTACTGTGTTCTTATCAGCTATTTTACAGTGAACTGTATAGATTCACTTTTAATTAATAGTAAAAATTATTTATAGAGAGAGAGAGAGAGAGTATTCGCTTGTACACAGTACTCAAAATTACCTTAATGGTTCCCATAATAAGCAACTTACTGTAGTTAATCTTTTCGGTTAGTTTTAGTTTATTTCTTAATGTTAGCAAAGTACCAGCACAGTTAAAAAAAAAAGGTATTGGATGCAATCAATCTAAAATTTCACAAATAAAAAAATTCGATTTCCTTTCCGTCTTCTATAGCGACGTTCCTTTACATCACGTGTTAGAGTGACAAATGTGTGTTGTGTATATATGAGTGTTTGTAACATGTGAGCGTATATGCTGGTTACAGATCACCGCGTTTTGAGTCTGATTTAGGAATAAGGCGCGTATAGCATCCAGTGTTTTAATAATAATAATAATAATAATAATAATAATAATAATAATAATAATAATAATAATAATAATAATAATAATAATAATAATAATAATAATACCACTCACTTATTGCTTATTATCACAAACACGTATTAAAACTTCATGCATTGTGCCTGTTCCAAACAAACAGTCTGTGCAGACACCATGAACGATCTGAGACCTGACTTCTGTAGGCATGAAGGTTTTTGAAAGGATTGTCTTGGTTAAGCTTAGTGATTTAGTGAAACATTTGATTGACCCATGTTAGTTTGCTTGTAGAAGAGACAGGAGTGTTGATGACGCAGTGTTGTATGTTCTTAACAAGGTTTATTCTCATTTTGACAAGCCTGGCTTTGCATGCTTTTGATGGTTTGTGACTTTTCCAGTGCTTTTAACACCATTCAGCCTCACTTAATGGTAGATAGGCTTTTTAAGATGAATGTTTCAGCTCCCACCATTCTCTGGATCATGGACTATTTGACAAAGAGGCCTCAGTTTGTAAAGATGGGAAAAACAACCTAGTGTCAAACACAGGGCACAGTTCTCTTCCCTTGAATGATCGGTTGTTGATATAAAATGCTATGGTTATAAAAGATGCGTTCTGATAACAGTTCTTCGGGACTCTGAATAACCACATCAGTTCAGTTCAGTGGTTAGATTAACGTCCCCGGACACACGTTATAATCGAAAATAAAATAAAAATAAAATTCCTTTAAAAATAATATCTAGTTAAAATTCACAGTATCCTCGAACAATAACCTCTTTAGCACATCATCTTGCTTTATATTCTTGGAGGAAAAAATATTGCAAGGATATTGTTTGAATTTGCAATGAAAATTTAACTATAAATCATATCATTCATGACTGCAGTGTAATAGCACAATATATTCCACTTGCACAGAACATTCATAATGTTCAAAATAAAAATAGTGAATATTGGATAACCATCGCTAAATCTATAATTTACATGTATAGTCCTGTAGGACAATTTTTATGAAAATTGCAAGTTTATTCTGATTACTTAGTATATGACAATATCACAAAATTGACTTTTTTACATTAAAATTTCACAAGTTTGACACGTTCTATTGTATTTTTTTGTTGTTGTAATTTTAAAATATTGTTTGAATACTTAATTTTTATTTAATTTTATTTCATGTTATGTTACTTACTGTACTATTTTGTTTAAATGAGATCTGCTTTCCCCCATCCATGTAGCAAATATCCTTTTTCCCCACCTTCCTTTTATTTTCTAGTCTAAAATCACTTCGGTGAATAGACGTTAAATCAAACAAACAAACCAACAAACAAACCCCCATTCTGCTCTAATATGGTTTTCAAGTTTAGGATCAAAGTGCGTATCTTGTAAACAAAAAAAGCAAAGCGCTTTGTGTCTAAGATAGTGAGATATATCTCGTCTCTTCAGCTGATTGACTAGGCCTCTACAATTCATGGACATTATACTAATACAATTATCATAATTTGACCGCATACGAAAGATAAATATCAACATTAGAAATAAAGCACGCACAAGCCATGGTTATTTTTAACAGCCAGGAGAAAACCCCACTAACAGAAAATTAATCATTAGGAAGAATAAAGGTAATTAAGAAATTTTTAACAAGTTTACAATTATAAGTATTTGAACAAAAGTAATCAACAGAGCCAAATCGAGCTCCCAGGCACAGAGAAAAACTAATGATAAACCAATTAATAATTCGAGAAAAGGCCAGTAAAACGAAAAAAACAAACATCAAAACAACTTTACAGAAGGCAATGCAAAATTCTATAAATCATATAAATAGGCAAAAACTACTATTTGTAGTGAATTTGTAATCCAAAATTGAACAAGCATAACACACTTCAGGGGTAAACAACCATGCTAATTTAACAAGGAAGAGGCCAATTCCATTTTCGTGTGAACAGAAATCAACAAATCAGAACAAAACAGAATAATGTAAACAAACAATTTGCAACTACAATTATAGTGTTACCTTTTGTTTAAATTTTCATCATCATCACTATGGACAATGGTTTAAATAACAGTATTATTATTATTATTATTATTATTATTATTATTATTATTATTATTATTATTATTATTATTATTATTATTATTATTATTTATTATCATCATCATCATCACCATTATTATTATTACCACTTTTACCATTTTCATTATTATTACCATTGTCATTATTATTATTGTTATTATTATTATTATTATTATTATTATTATTATTATTATTATTATTATTATTATTATTATACATTCCCAAATAAAGCATGAAGTACATTGCAATTGGTATTGGACTTTTAATAGGCACCCAATGGAAAAATTAATCTAAAGAAGAAGAAAAAATCACTCCAATCAGAGGGATCACAAGAAGAAGAAATAGTTAATGTCCGCCATTATTGACATCATCACCAACTTTACAGCCACCACCACTATCATCCCTCCACAACCATCGGTCTCACTTATCACTAGGACAATCCCATGGGTGTGCAGGGCTTTCAGTATAAATAGTATCCCCACTTTATGGAAATTTAGTGCTTTAAATTCCCACTGTCGCTGTCTTTTTCCTTTGTTCTTTCTTATTCCTACTCTGTGCTATCGACCTACTATAGTACAATCTTCTTCGCTAGACCAGCCACCTACCTTTTTTTATTGAAAACTCTTCCGGGACAAAACTCGTCATTTGTGTGTGAGGTCTGTTGGATCAGCTTGGGGATATTAGACGCTTTTTGCCAAATGGTCAGTGGGGCTTCCGATGATGTTATTATTTAGCAATCTAGGCTTTTTATATGAATGTGTTTTGTTGATATTTTATAATAATGTTTGTATTTTATTTTGTTTTTGTAGACGGAAGTTCGATAAATTAGAGTATAGCCTCAGCGTCTCCTGCACAGGATGTCCTTATTGTAAAGTTACCGGCTGGTGGAGTGCCTTCAGTGTTACACTAGGGTTGTTTTGGCAGATCTTTTATGCGGATCAGGGGTGAGTCCTCTTTTAGCGAATTTGTGGTCTTGATTTTGTGGTTCTGATTCGGCTCTTTGCAGTCTGCTGGACCCTGTAAGCAATGAATAACTAACTAACTAACTAGGACAACGATCATAATTATTTCTATGTCATCAGGACCCCGACCCGTAGGCTGATTCCCTGCAGTCAATGAACAACAGAGATATTGCAGTGTCTATTATCATCTCTATTATCGTCAACATCGCGTCCCTTTCCCCATACACGCCACCAACACCCCCGTCATCGTAATCCTACTCCTAACGCTCTTTATGTAAACAGCGTACACATGACTGACAGACTGACCCACACAACAAGCGGGCGCATTGCACCCAACAATCAACAGATCAGATGCGCGTGGAGTGAAAACTGACACATTGACCGAAGAAGAAAAAGAAGAAGAAGAAGAAGAAGAAGAAGAAGAAGAAGAAGAAGAAGAAGAAGAAGAAGAAGAAGAAGAAGAAGAAGAAGAAGAAGAAGAAGAAGAAGAAGAAGAAGAAGAAGAAGAAGAAAAAGAAAAAGAAAAAGAAAAAGAAAAAAAGAAGAAGAAGAAGAAGAAGACAGGCAGGCAGGCAGGCAGGCAGGCAGGCAGACAGACAGACAGACAGACAGACAGACAGACAGACGGACAGACAGAGAGAGCAGACGGATAGACAGAAGCTTAAATTTAGCCAGCCATGTACAAGAACACGCTACAGAAACTCATTCATTCCATCTGCAAATCAGATTTTCTGCTTTCAGGTGGGGTGTTTGAAGCTGATGCTGTCACTCTGACAACGGTTTCAGTGTTTGTTTTTTTTTTCTTTTGTGATACTCGATATTTTTACACTTTATTGGTCAGTCGGTTTTCTTCTTACATTTTACCCGTGGCGAACGATAGCGTGCGTATGATATAATATTAATAATTTGTAGTTATAATTATACAGTATTAAAATATAATTAGATTTAGATTAGATTTAGATTTTAATGCTTTATTGTCCCTTTTTATCGGGAAATTCTGGGCCGCCTCCCTTGTGGAAGGCGTTGTCGCAACCTGTGGCGCGCCCAAACCCAACCTACCTAACATTAGTTGTAATTTTTTGAAATTTAGAAATTTTTTTAAATTTTTGAAATTTTTTTTTGAAATTTTGCTGGGGGAGCAAACCGGAGTACCCGGAGAAAACCCCCGAGACCTTGCCCGAGTCGAAAGTAAATAATATTCGGAGAAACATAACGCCCCGATGCAGGGTCGAACCCACACCTGTCAGGCGCCATTGGTTTCTGGCCTGTGGACAAGGCAAGTTAGTCCCGCCTTAGCCCACTTGGCCACAACGCTGCTTTAATAAAAGTATAATTAGTAGCGATGTATGATTTATAGACTTCCCTTGTTACACAGTCAATGCATTGTTTATAGGCTTCTTTTTTTTAATAACATTACAGGTGATAACATGATGCCAATATATTTGATGTGAATCTGTTATTTTTGCATGATTTTTGATTAATTGATTTTACAGACACACAGTCAAGCTTGTCATTTCTCTTTTAGAGAGGAATAAAGACATATTGTATTGTATTGTGTATTTTGCGCGTGTACAAAGAATGATAATTTGTGTTATGTTGTTTTGTGCTCTGTCTGTGTGAGGGAAGAATGGGGTGGGGGGTGTGGACGATCTGCACGTTTGCCTCTGTAAAAAAATTAAATGTGATCTTCGACGTGATCAAATTAGAAAAACAACTTTTTACTTTTTAAATCCGAAGAAACAAATTTAAGTGATACACACGCACAATCACACTCGCGCGCACGCGGACTACCCAATGACACATACGCATGCATATACAAATACACACACGCACGACCGTATACAAACATAACCATACATACACATTCACACACACACATACACTTCCTGCATTGGATACATGGACGTAGTAATCTTAAACTTTAATATGTAATATGTACCGATTTTAGAATATTAATATGAAATATGAAGTAATTTATATTTTTTCCTGGCATAATTATGAACTAGATCGTGTCTCAGCGTTCGAGCCACGCCTACTCTTAAACCAAAACGATAAGGACCATTTCTATATATGCAAGTAGTCTGAACTATATGAACTTACATGAATGACTTTATATTTAGCACATGGTTAACTTGGTTCAGGGTGATTAACCTAACTAAAGTAATTACTTAATTTAATTTGATTTATTTAATCTAAACGATCGTGCCAATCATTTATTTACATGTCATTGAACAAATGTAACAAATAGATTTTCTTTTCAACACTAAAAATTAATGTTTGCTTTTATTGCTGTAGAAATCCGTGTATTTCCTAAAACTTGTAAGGCCTACAATATAGGATTCATGCCGACGTTGTTCGGGGTGGAAATTTTAGAGTTCTAAAATTATTGTACCTACCCAACACGTCTGCTATCAACTATCCCCACCATCCCTCTAGCCCTGTATCTCCCATGTCTTAAACTGTAGAGAATGAAAGTTTCCTTTTCCTAAATTTGATGTGCAAACGTGGTGGTGTGGATTTATTAGGTCAACCTTTTATCCCGTCTTCTAATTATAAAGTCTTGGCGGAGTTTGTTTTTGTTTTTTTCATTTATTTATTTATTTTTATTTTTATTTATTTTTTGGGGGGAGGGGGGGGGGCGTGCTTCTGTGCAAGGGGCCCTTAACTCTTTTCATGTATGAAATACATGTAGTACTTACTCAAATAACAGCATTTATTTGTGACAATCTCAAAGTGAGTCTAAGGTCATATTTTTTGTAAACTGTTACACTACATAGCTTGATCATAGAAGAGTTTATAAACCACATTATTGAGGTGAAAGCTTTCAAATCAAATACGCGTTTAGGACGCTAAAAGTGACCCACCAAGGATATATAATCCTTGGACCCACTTTGACATCTCATCGACAGATTTTTTTTACATTCACAGTGAGCGTTGCCCCATTGAAAAAAGGCCTACAACAAAAATTATATATATTTTATAATCCTATCCTATCCCTATCCTATCCTATCTCATAACTGGGAGGTCGTTGGGGCATCACAGATGATCGTTTAACCAACGTACTCCATCTTTCTCTGTCCTCAGCAACCCTCATGGCTTTGCTCAGTGTCAAACCAGTCCATTCTCGAATGATGTCGTTCCCTCTTCTTATTCCTCTTTGCACCGTGCCTTGCAGGATGGTCTTTGGAAGGCCTGATGTTCTGGTGACGTGGCCATACCATCGGAGTTTCCGTTTCTTCACCACTGTGAAATAACTCTGTATAAAGTATAGTTTTTTTTTACATAAATAATTTATGTAGTTTGTGTGCCTATTAATAGCATCAGCCGTATGGAACTACAAATATCGGCTACCTAAGCCGGTAAGAGACAGAACCCGTTAAAAAAATGCTCGTAAGGTGTTTCGTTTTAGATTGATAAAATAGACCCTACCCTACCCTACCCTACCCTACCCTACCCTACCCTATCCTATCCTATCCTATCCTACCCTACCCTACCCTACCCTACCCTATCCTACCCTACCCTACCCTACCCTACCCTATCCTATCCTATCCTACCCTACCCTATCCTACCCTACCCTACCCTATCCTACCCTACCCTATCCTATCCTATCCTATCCTATCCTATCCTATCCTATCCTACCCTACCCTACCCAAAACACCAAAAGACGCATTCTTGTAGCCGCGTGGTTCACTGAGAGATGGGGTCAAAGGTTACAGGGTAATGTTATCGATGTACCGTTAAAACAAGGGAAATCACTCCCTGTCAGAAATGAAATGGGAAATTCCAACTTTAGCAGTTGGTTTGACCAACGAAAGCCCACTTTGTCATTGTGTAATGTAATAACAATGCCAAGTTTAGGTTAACCCGTTTTTGCCAAACGTAAACAAAACCTTCGAATAGGGACATTTCAAAAGGCATTCCGTTCCGATTGTAACGCCACCTCGCGAGTCCCTTAGTATCCATTATGTCAAACGATACAATAAGCCCAATTGCAAATCGCACAGAAGCAGTGGCAGAAGGCAGCATATATTTGCAGTAGGATCTAGTCATTCCAATGTTTCCGCGCCTGTACTGTATTCTAAGGGCGATAAGTCACTCATTGCCTACCACATACGACCTTTTGGATGGTCTGGAACGAAGTTTAGGTTTAATTTTCGCCAAATGTTAGACACCAAAAACATGCATGCATGAATGTATAAGCTAGTAATCATCTCTTAGCGTGAATCAGACATTTTATAAGTTTTTGCCCAATTTTAAGCTTTTTAAATTCACGCGGTCACATTCAGGGATATAGTTAATCATGAGGTAAAAACAAAACAGGGAGAAATTCGTAGTGTTCCATGACCACGTCGCTAACATACAGTTGTTTTTATTTCTCTTAACCTCCCCTACTCTGCTACCTTCTCCTCCTCCTCTTCTTCACCCTCCTCCTCCTCCTCCTCCTCCTCCTCCTCCTACTACTACTACTTCTTCTTCTTCTTCTTCTTCTACTACTACTTCTTCTTCTTCTTCTTCTTCTTCTTCTTCTTCTTCTTCTTCTTCTTTCTTTTTTTCTTTTCTGTCAATTTGTGTATTCTTTCTTTATTTTATTTTTTAGCTTAATTATCTCTCACCTTATGACATACTGGCATAAATATGTGGGAAGTACTATTTGTACACTTATTTTTAAGGCTTTGCTAACTATTGCGCTTTGGAATTCAGTAAAATAGTGTTTACTGAGTTTATTTGTGGAGCCTGTACTCACCCGTCGAAGCATGAGGATTTTTAGAGTCTGTGTGATGGAATGCGTGCGTGCACGTGCAATCGAGATCCAACTTTGCAACTCTCTCTCCGGCATGCCTTCGTCATCTATGCAGCCACTACAGCGCGTTCAGAATGCTGCAGCTAGACTATTTCGTAGAAAGCAGGAAACTTTTCACATTACTGCACTCTCTTCACTGGCTTCCTATCTCATTACGAATTGAATACAAAATATCTCTGATCCTGCACCATCATACCTAACTGACTGTTTTGAGCTCTACATGCTATCTCGTAATCTCCGGTCTTCTTCTGTTACGCTCACCCTCCGAATTCCTCGCTCAAAACTTGTGTCTGCAGGTTCATGCTCCTTCTCTGGTTTTTGGTCAAAGAACCTGTAACAAATTGTCCCTCTCTTCGCAGCAAACCTACACTCTCTTTCTTCAAACCTGTTCTCAAACCTCATCTCTTTCCACCTCAGTGATCCATCCAGTTCACCACCCCCTCTGACTGGCTTTGATTTGCTTCTTCTCTTCCTTGGTATTTTATGTTCTTACATGTCAATGATATTTTTATGTTTTTATGTGCATGTTGCGAATGTATGGGTAGGCGCCGCGCCTACAGTAGACTATTTTTGCCTAGATTTGGCGGGATACAAATGTTCGTATTATTATTATTTTTTTTAGTAGTAGTAGTAGTAGTAGTAGTAGTAGTAGTAGTAGTAGTAGTAGTAGTAGTAGTAGTAGTAGTTGTTGTTGTTGTTGTAGTTGTTGTAGTTGTTGTAGTTGTTGTAGTTGTTGTTGTTGTTGTTGTTGTTGTTGTTGTTGTTTAATTATTAGTATTATTATTAATAGTTGAACTATGAGATTGTAAAACCAGGCCGACCTTAAATGTCCTAATTCACTCCCTGTTTAAAAAAAATCGTGAATGCAAGAATGGGATGTGTTTTATTATCTTTTCTGTTTAAAAGAAAAAAAAAGAAGCAAGATTAATGCCTGTCAAATTAAATTATTTTTTAAAATAGGGAGAGAGAGAGAGAGAGAGAGAGAGAGAGAGAGAGAGAGAGAGAGAGAGAGAGAGAGA